>JAHRHZ010000101.1:6435932-6586266 GCA_024137785.1 Ginglymostoma cirratum
CTCTCTCTGTGTCTGTGAATATATGTGAGTATAAATGAGTCTGTGTGGAAGTGTATGTGTAACTGTGTGTCTCTGTAACTGTGTGTATACGTTGGTGTATGTATAAAAGTGCATGTGTGTGTGTATATGTGGGAGTATGTATAAATATGTATGTGACTGCGTATGTGTGTGTATAAATGACTGTGTTTGCCTCTATGTCTGTGTGTAGGTCTAAATGTGTGTGTTTGTGTGTGTGTCAATCTCTGTCGAACTATCTGCGTGTTTGTAGCTGTGTGTGTGTGACAGCTAGTATATCTGAGTGTGTGTATTAGTGTGTGTCTCTATGTCTGTATGTGTCTCTGTGCCTGTGTCACTGTGCAGTGGGCTGTCTTGTTCTGAGGATGAATCCGTTGAAATGGGGTTATCCTCCTTTCTCTCTGTTTATCTCTGTTATGTTCAAAGTTTTACAATGGTCATGTTGATGTGTGCCAAATGTGTGTCTCTGAGTGTTTGTGCTTGTGTATCTACCTCTGGCTGTAGTGGGACTCCCTGGAGGGAAGTTTGAATGAATGAATTAATGAATTAATTAAAAAGTGATGAATCAAAGGCTCAGAGTCTCTCCCCCGACCCTCCAACCACATCCCGGTTTGTGTTTAAAGTGATACAATGTCACCCTCTCGTGGTCACCCCACGACACTACACAAGCGGCGGATTTTTTTTGAGGGGGGAAATCATCACAGTTTGTCAATCTTTCGGGTGACACAGTTGTTTCGTTCTTCAAACAATATCTCTGGAGACACAAAGCAGCTTTTTCCGATTGATGTTGCCCCTGAGACATGATCAGAAAGAGAGACGAGGGGCGGCCAGTAGACGGTGACATTGTATCACTTAAAACAAAAGGGTCAATCGGGAGTGAGACGTCGGGCCTTTCTCTCTCCATCCCCACAAACCTCTCTCTCTCTTCTCTCTCTCTCCCTTCTTTCTGCCTCTACCCCCTCTCTCTCTCTCTGTCGCCCTCCCTCCCTCACTCTATCTTTCTCCCTCCCTCCCTCCACCACTCTCCCTCCCACTCACCTCTCTCTGTCTCTCCCTGGACTCTGGCCCACCATTAGGAAAGCTCCTGTTTGATGTGACTGTGGTTGAACGCCACTATCCTGCCGGAAGGTTCGGAAGGAGGGAGATAAATCTAAAAACAGAAACAAATTGGTACTATGAGCAAAGACAGCTAACATTAGAAGAAAAAGGGCCCGTAAGCAGCTTATTGTTGAGAATGTGATTCTTGACAGCCCTGTCCACTTCCCTTCCATCAATTCACAGGCGATTGAAAGATTGGTTGCAAATAGACTCGACCGGGCTTTTTTCTACCTTCTGTGCACAGGACATTGCTGGGAAATTAGCCACTTTGCTGGGTAGATGCCAGTGCTGTAGCTATCCTGGCACAGATTGGCTCGTGTCCATGCCAGTTCTGCAACACGATCCTTCAGTGTTATTGCTAGAAGGTTGTCAGGGCCTACAGCTTTTGTCATATCCAGTTCCTTCAGCCGTTTCCTGATATTACATGGAGTGAGTCAAATTATTTCAAGACTGACATCTGTGATACTGAGGTTCTCAGGAAGTGGCCACGAGAAGAAGAAACAAAAGGAACGCCCATGAGTTGTGCCTGTACTGCACGCAAAGCAAAACTTTCCACTGTATCTAGGTACGTTTGACAGTAATAGGTCAAACCAAACCGAAACAAGTGGCATCAACTCGCAACTTCTCATTGAGGATGGAAGCAAATAGTTCTGCCTTGTCGGTGGAATGATGTCCTATGTTTCCTCGGCATTGACTCTGGGAATATTTATGGAGTTGTCTCCTCCTGTTACTGCTCTAATTATCTACCTCCATTCACAGCTTCCCTCGACAGGACTGCATAGTTCAGACCTGATCTGCTGTTTGGGTATACGCTTAGCTGTGTCAATCACAAGCTGCTTTCACTGTTTGTACTTCAGCTGCCACAATGTTTAATCCCACCAGATTGACAGACTCAGTCTTTTCTGGTGGCAATGGCCTGTGGACCCACACCTCTAATTTTCCCCCAGCAGCGGCCTGTGGTCCCATCTCACACTGTTCCACAGGCACCAACCTTCAGCCCCAACACCACACGGTTCCCCTGGCAAAGGCCAGGGATCCTACACCCACTTTGTTCCCCAACCACCAGGCTGCTGCACCACCACTGCACTGTTCCCTTCACAATAGGCTGTGTCCTCACCCACAGTATGGTCCCGAGCAACATCCTGTTGCCCCAAACCAAACTGTTCCCCCAGCAATAAAAGATGAAAGAGGATTAGATGAAGAGAGGCATGGAGGGTGTGAGGAAACTGAGAGAGAGGGAGATTGGGAGGTAGAGCGAGTGCAAAAGGCAGAAAGAGTGAAGGAGAAAGAGGGAGGGGGGACAGTGAAAAAGAGGGATAAAAAGCATGAGGAGACAGAGAGTGAGGGATGTCATGGTTAGATTCGGTGAGTGTTATGGAGTTTGATGGAACAAGGGGGAGAGATGAATTCTGTCGAGGCCACGTCGGAGTGGGTGACCCAGAGGCGAATGCAAGTACAGAGTGACTTAAACACAACTCCTGAGCTCAGCCCCGATTCCCATCCCCTTCCTTGAGAACCAGGACCTGGGCCCAAATCTGTCTCTGTCCAGGTCAGTTTCTTTAATACAAAGACAAACAACAATATAGTTCACTCTGCTGCTTGGCACCTTTTAATGAACATTTTTATTAATTACAAATTGAAATAATAGATACAGTCAGTGGAATGGTGCCTTTTCTCACTGGCTCCTCAGTTGAGAGAAACATTGAAATGTGTCCCTGTAACCCCCTGAGGGATAGGTTTGGACAAACCAACACTAATCTCAGTCTGTTACGATAATGACAGGCTGCTTCATTGCTGAAACCATTGAACTGAAATGAGAAAATCCTGGATGGATTGATTACTGAGTGAATTTGATTGATTGATGAATTTGGGTAAAGGGATATTACAGCACATTCTTCAGCTGTTGCCTGAACTTCGTCTGGGTCAGGGCATAAATCGCGGTGTTTGTGCAGCAACTGAGTAGCTGCAGCATGAAGCCCAATTCCTGCACAAAGTGATGTAGCTACACAGACTGATACCCAATTAACCACATCCGGGACCATATAGAATTTACCATTAACATTGCCCATAACAGGATGAAATTAGCCCAGATCACAAGCAGTAAAATGATAGGTTTTTTTTTCGATTTTGCATTTGAGTGTCACACTGACCGTCCCCATTGGTGTCAGCCTGGAGTCTCCTGCGGGCTCTGCTGGTCACTAAAATGCGTCTGACGGTGAAAACAATGAGCAGCAGAATCAGGAGAAATGGGAGAGTCGGGGTTAGAATGTGATGGAGGAACTCGATTGTAATCCAGACAAGGGAGAATTCAATATCGTTTGTTACATCACAAAACCGGGGAGAGTTGTTCATCCAATAGCGAGCAGTGAGCATAAAATACCAGAAAATATTCTTCAAACAGCTCAGCACAGTCACTTGATCCCAGAACCACAGCCGCCGTTTTCTCACTGCAATATTTACTTTTCAGCTTCTGGCAACAAATGGCCACAAATCGATCAAAGGTGAAAGTGACGGTGAACCAGACAGATCAGTCAGTGGCTGCATAAAGCAGGATGGCGTGAATATTACACACGTGGATGTACCACAGGAAATAAAACTGTTCCTTATAAACAATGGGAATGTGTCTCAATATCAGGTCGAGGATAATGACCAGTAGATCCGCCACTCCCATGGCCCCCAGATAACGTCTGACACATGGAGACAATCCACAATCTTTATAAAGCAGGACGTAGTTAGTCACTATGTTAACTGTGAGGAAGGAAAACAAATAAAGAATACATCAGCTTGGAGGCATCATTACCAGTTTGATTGAGAACCCAGTGACATTTTCAAATGTATCACTGACTTATTGAAAATAAATGAAGCTGAAATAAAAAATAGTAACGTCTCAATTTTTTTAAAAAAATGTAATGTAAAACACAAGAAACTCCCTCCTCAAAGGCACAGACACACATTCATAAGAACAGATGGTTTCGAGAACATTCCCACACACTCTATCACTTGAGAGCAGTCACAGGTCACTTCTTTACAGTTCCTGATATAGAGAGTGAAGACTTTGCCAGCCTGAAGGATTCTCTCCCAGTTCCTTGAAGACAAACAGAGTTTGGAAATTTAGTGTAAATTGTGGTCGATTTTTGGTTGTGAAGAAACATGAACACAGGGAAAATGTATTCACCCCAATAACCGCCTGAGGGGATTTTGCAACTGTCTCCCCTTCTCCCTGGAACGGGATCTTTTCCCTCGGGATCTAATCTTTTGCTCAATTAACTGAAATCCAGCAGTTCACAAATAATATCGGTTATAGAATGTTCTGGGGAATGTCGGTTACAGAGAGTTACGGGGTATGTCGGTTACAGAAAGTGATGAGTCACAAAAATCCACATCACAAAGGCCCTTCTGTCCATCAGTTTTGGTGAGACCCACTCAGCCTCGCGGTGGATATCTCTCCCCAAACTCAACACTCCTGGCAAATCCAATATCAAGGCATTGCCAGATCATCTGAAGTGGTCAGTTATCTCACATTCTCAATCCACCTCACGGAACCAGCCCAGACATCACAAACCCAGATGAAATATCTGTTCAGCATGGATCACTGTGCAGACCAGGCTAGTGTACTGCTCAATACAACCCGGCAATCTGTCCAGAGTTGGACAATTTTCAGGCCTCACCAGTCAAATATATGTCAGTCAAGCACGGGGAGCTGTGCAGACCACACCAGTGCCTTGACGTATAAGCATGGACTAGATGCCTGTCCAGTGTGGAGAGCTGTGCAGACCACACGAGTGCAGTGATCCATAAATGTGTACCAAGTATCTCTCCGGCACAGGGGGCTGTGAAGTGAACACCACTGAATTGATCTGTAAACCCGGAGCAGTTACCCTCCCAGCGTGTAGATCTGTACCGACCACCCCAGTGCATTGCTCAGTAACGCTGTGTTAAATCGCTTCCTGCCTGAGGAAACTTGCAGCCCATGCTGGAAGTGACAGGATGTGCAGCTCACATCCATTTAAAGATCCATATCTCCAATGTGCCACGACAAGGGGCGCCATGGGTGTGAGAATCACTGCCAGAGAGAGATGGTGGGGCCTCAGTTTAAATACAAACAGATGGCATGGTTTGGATATATAGACAGAGAGGGAGCGATTGAGAGACAGTGTCATGGAAGGATTTGTTTGCAAGTTTTAGAATGCTGACATGTAGACATTTTGATAGCATCTTGCAATATGGGTCAGTTTTTCTGGAATGATGCGTGAATAGGATATTTCTGTGAGTTCAGATGATGGAGAGCTTTGAATGAGTATTTATTCTGCATTTGTGACTGAGAGTGTGGTGAGCACAGTCTTTGGCTCATTGGGCTGACTCTAACAATAATTTGTCTCAGTGACATTTTAATTGAGCGTGACAGAGGAATAGTCTGCAGGAGTCCAAACTAGTTTTCTAATATTTACTTATCAAACTCCCCTCATTATCGACCTACCCCAGTACATGCCATTCCTCTCATTCAATGCCAGCCTGATTCTCCCAATCCATCATGGCTGGTAATAGTTCCCATCGCCTGGATGGCCCAGGTATTCCATGACCCCTGGCGCAGATGCCATCTTTAAAAGGCCAATGGGCACACATTTGAACTTGCTCAGTTCAGAGCCAGCCTGCACAGTTTACCCTGAGCCTGACAGATAAGGGACAATTGCACCAAGATTTATCGAAAGGGACGCGGAGGTCCTGGTGGGCGGGCTAGTACAAAGGAGGACCATTCTTTTAGTAGAGGAAACCACACCACCAGACCCACTGAGCATGGCCTGAGCTCACCACCCAGCTCCGTGCAGTATCTGCAGTCTGAAGAAATGTCCAGCAACACAGGACAAGCAACAATAACCTTACCAGCTCTGTCAGGATAAGTATCACTGTATTCCCTCTGCTCCATCACTCTCTCTCTCTCTCTCTCACACACACACACACACACACACACACCTCCGCTACTCCCCTAGACTGAAAACACTGCATGGATCGAACACTGTCGAATGATTCAATCCGGATACCTCACCATTTCCCCCTTACCTACACCATCACTAACAGCAGGGCCACGTACATTCACCTTCATTCCCTCCCTCCCTTTTCCTCATTCCAGGAGAAACAGCCTGGAATATGACAGAAAGAGCCAAGCAGGGTGGTGGTGTTCCCCACATCAGTTCCCTCACCCACCTTCTTCCGCCGCATGGGCAGGACCCTGGAATGAGCCGGAGAGAACAAGAATGACCCGTGTGGAGATTCCAAAATATCCCCGACCCACCAACCGAGTAAGGAACAATATTCAGTGAAGGGTAATTCATTCTCACTTTAATCTCACTGTCAGTTCCATTTCCACCTGGCACAGCTTAGAAACCGTGCTCCTGATGCCATCTCCCTTTTATATCGAGCTGGTACAAATGGAATCCCCACGGTCTCGGTGGGCAGAAGGGTGGGCTCACAGCACATCGTCTCCACCAGCTCCCAGGAAGGGAGCACGGAGTCTCCCTCCTACACCTCCTCATTCAGACAGCTCAGATGCTGAAGCTAACCTGTAATAGTTACGAGTCTCCCAACTTGTCCTAACATCTTCAATAATCAAGCATTAAAAATCTCATAGAGTCACCGTCCCCATTTGAACAACTGCAATACTGTCACACTCACTGGAGTGAGCAAATACTGATGTACTCACATGGAGTGACACAAATAATGAAATGCTGTCCATGGAATAACAGAAATCCTGACACACACCAGATGGAATAAATGAAATATTGACAAACCACGGAAACAGAGAAATTCTGGTAAGCTCCCCTGATTTGTGTAAGAATCGGTGTATTTGTGCATGTATCTGTGTGTCTCTGTGTGGGGCAGGTCTGACAGTCTCTGTGGTGTTTGATGTGATGCAATGCCACCCTCTGCTGGTCTCCAAACGCCACTGTACGGGCAGCAGCAGAGGATGAGAAACATTAGGGATTTATTCAGAGAGGGAGGCTGACATTTCGGGCCGAGACCCTTTATCAGAAATGGGGGAGGAGAAGGAGGTTCTGAAATAAATAGGGAGAGAGGGGGAGGCGGATAGAAGATGGATAGAGGAAAAGATAGGTGGAAAGGAGACAGATTGGTCAAAGAGGCGGGGATGGAGCCAGTAAACGTGTGCAGATGGGGAGTTAGGGAGGAGATAGGTCAGTCCAGGGATGACGGACAGGTCAAGGGGGCGGGATGAGGTTAGTAGGTAGCAGATGGGGGTGGGGCTTGAGGTGGGAGGAGGGGATGGGTGGGAGGAAGAACAGGTTAGGGAGGCAGGGACGAGCTAGGCTGGTTTTGGGATGTGGTTGGGGGAGGGGAGATTTTGAAGCTTGTGAAGTCCACATTGATACCATTGGGCTGCAGGGTTTCCAGGCGGAATATGAGTTGCTACCTGCATAGGCATAGCTTGGACCCATGCAGATACCTGCAACCTTCGGGTAGCATCATTGTGGCACTGGAGGACGTTCAGGATGGACATGTCGTCTAAGGAATGGCAGGGGAAGTTGAAATGGTTCGCCAATGGGAGGTGCAATTGTTTAGTGCGAACCGAGCATAGGTGTTCTGCAAAGCGGTACACTTGGTTTGCCCGATGTAGCGGAGGCCACAACGGGAACAGCGATGCAGTATACCACATTAGCAGATGCGCAGGTAAACATCTGTTTGATGTGGAAGGTTTCCTTGGAGCCTTGGACGGGGGTGAAAGGGGAGGTGTAGGGGCAGGTGTCGCACTTCCTGCTGTTGCAGGGAAAAGTGCCAGGTGTGGTGGGGCTGGAGGGGAGTGTAGAGAGAACAAGGGAGTCCCGGAGACAGTGGTCCGTCTGGAAGGCAGATAAGGGTGGGGAGGGAAAAATGTCTTTGGTGGCGGTGTCAGATTGCAGGTGGCAGAAGTGCCGGAGGATGATACATTGGATCCGGAGGTTCGTGGTGTGTTACGTGAGGAGATTGGGGATTCTGTTTTTGTTGTTATTGCGGGGAGGGGGTGTGAGGGATGAGTTGCAGGAAATGCGAGAGATGCGGTGGACGGGGTTTTTGACCACTGTAGAGGGGAAGTTGCGGCCTTTGAAAAACGAAGACATCTGGGATGTCCGGGAGTGGAATACCTCATCTCAGGAGCAGATGCGGTGGAGGCGGAGGAATTGGGAATAGGGGATGGAATGTTTGCAGGAAGGTGGGTGAGCGGAGGTGCATTCTATGTAGCTGTGGGAGTTTGTAGGTTTGAAATGGATATCATTTTCCATGTGGTTGCCAGAGACGGAAACAGAGAGGTCCAGGAAGGAGAGAGAGGTATCAGAGATGGTCCAGGTAAACTAAAGGTTGGTGTGGAAGGTGTTGGTGAAGTGGATGATCTGTTCGAGCTCCTCGTGGGAGCGTGAGGCAGCACTGATACAGTCATCAATATAACGGAGGAAGAGGCGGGCTACAGGGCCAGTGTCGCTTCGGGAGAGGGATTGTTCTACATATCCGACAAAGAGGCAGGCATAGCTTGGACCCATGCAGATACCCATAGCCACCCCTTTTGTCTGTAGGAATTGAAGGAGAAGTTGTTAAGGGTGAAGACAAGGGTGTCAGTGGAGGGGGACTGGTCGGGCCTGCGGGTCAGAAAGGAGCGGAGGGTCTTTCTGCCATCTGTATGGGGAATGCAGGTGTATAGCGACTGGACGTCCATGGTAAAGATGATGAGTTGGGGACCAGGGAATCGGAAGTTTTGGAGGAGGTGGAGGACATGGGTGGTGTCACGGATGTAGGTGTGGTGTTCCTGGACCAAAGGGGAGAAAATGGAGTCGAGATAAGTGGAGGTGAGTTAGGTGGGGCTGGAGAAGACGGAGACAATGTGTTGACCAGGGCAGTCAGGTTTGTGGATTTTGGGAAGGAGATAGAAGCGGGTGGGGCGGGGTTGGGGAATGATGAGGTTGGAGGCTGTGGGTGGGAGGTCACCTGAAGTGATGAGGTTGTGGATGGTTTGGGAGATGATGTCTTGGTGCTCGGGGGTGGGGTCATGATCAATGGGGCGGTCGGAGGAGGTGTCAGAGAATTGGCCCTGGCCTCGGCGATGTAGAGGTCAGTCCGACATACTATAACTGTGCCTCCCTTGTCCGTGGGTTTAAAGTGAGGTTGGGGTTGGAGTGGAGGGAGCGGAGGGCTGCATGTTCTGCGGGGGAGAGGTTGGAGTGGATGAGAGGGGTGGAGATGTTGAGGCAATTGATGTCTCGACGGCAGTTGGCGGTGAAGAGGTCGAGGGAGGGTAGGAGGCCTTGGGATGGTGTCCAGGAGGAGGGGGTGTTTTGGTGGTGAGAGAAGGGGTCAGTAGAAGGAGAGTTAAAGATAATGGCCATTTAAGCTGGAAATCACAGCCAAGCAATTGAAGATGTTCATAATTTATCCCAATGGCACAGCACATGTACTCAAGTTGTAGTTGAGGCAAGTACCTTGCATTTGTTCAACACTGAAAAATCTTCCCTGTGTAATTCAGTAAAGTTAACCAGAATTTTATAAATCCAAAATCAACTGAAATCTGGCAAGCAAAATATGACCCAAAATCTGGGCATGACTTTGGTCATGTGGAATGGGTAGCACCAATGCCTCTGTGCCAGAGCTCTGGATTCGATTCCCATCCCTGAACCTGTGGTAATGTTACTAGCTCTGGACAAAAAGTTCTGGATTCAAGTCCTTCCAGTCGCAGAGGTGTGTCACAGCATGTCAGAACAGGTTGATGAGCAAATATATATGAGAGTAATGTTGCAGATTCAGGGGCCATCGCAGTGTGGTGGTCGTGTCTCCACGTTTGGGCCCCAAGGTCGAGATTCAAATCCCACAGATGTGTTTCATAAAATGTCTGAACAAATTGGTTAAACTTCTTCCAGAATTGTGACTTGATCGAGAAGGAAGCGGTATCAGTGTTGAATTTCAGAATTGAGGCCCGGGATAACAGAAAGCACAGCCATTCATGTTGATTGGAGTAAAATGTGCACCTTATATATGTTTATAAAATCATGAAGGGCATGGATAGGGTGAATAGTCAGGGTCTTTTTCCCAGAGTATGGGAAAAATTAAAGGCGCAGGTTTAAGGTGCAAGGGGAAAGATTAAAAAAAAAATGAATGATCAGCCAGATGAAATGCTGGAGGCTTGTGAAAACATCATTTGAAAGGTATCTGGATAGGTATATGAATTGGAAGGGGCCAGAGGAATATAAGCCAAATGCCGACAAATGGGACTCGATTAATTTCGGATACCTGGTCAGCACGGACATGTTGAGCCAAAGGATTTGGTCCCATACTATACATATTTATGATTCATTCATCTAATTGATCAGGATCTCTTTGTAATCTTGGATAACCTTCCCTGTCTACGATTCAAATAATCTCAGTGTCATCCGTAAACTTGCTAACCATGCCTTCTATAATTTTCATCAAAATCAATTTTTTATATCCCTGTGGATCACCACTAATCACAGGCTTCCAGTCTGAAGGACAATCCTCCGTGACCACCCTGTCTCCTGCCATTAAGCAGAAATACACAGAAACACACACACAGCCGTGTCTTTAAGACAGAGATAGATATGTTTTGATTAATAAGCAGATCGAGGGCTACGATGAGAATGCAAGAGAATTGTTTTGAGAAACATGTCAAGCATAATCGAACAGCAGAGCACACCTGATGGGCCAAAAGGCTAATTCTGCTCCAATTTTTTATGCTATCTGGTCTGAAGGTATCAGGAATATTTTCCCAATAGAGCAGTGATGGCTGAGATTGATAAATACTATACTGAACAGAGTCAATCGGAATACGGAATAGGTTTGAGGGACTGAATGGCCTACATCTGCTCTTATTTGTTGTGCTCATTAAAGAGGAGGTAACTTGCTGTGAGGTTAACTCACTTTAAGGAGTCTCCCAATTAAGTGTGAGATAAGAGTATATCTTTCTCTTCAATATTGTGCTGACTGTGGTGTTGACATCCCCAGGGAACATTGAAGACTCGGTTATTAAAGATGTTTAATACTGACCTTAACTGACCTTTGATGGTCAGCAGAGTGAATATTTATTGGGAATAAACAGGAAAGGGGTGTTCAGCCATGAACAGATCAGCCATGATCTTTCTAAATTGAGCAGCAGGCTCGAGGGTCCAAATGGCCAACTGCAGCTCCTATCCTGTGTGTTGTTATCTCCCTCCACCACTCGAGGCTGTAACAGAGGAAAAGGAATTCCCCATTCAAACAGTCATGGTTGTTACAATGAGATAGGAGATCATTCTTCTCCCCTCCGGAGTTACACAGGACTAGAATGAAGTATTCATACATAGAGTCACAGAAACATAGAGATACACGGCATGCAAACAGACCCTTCGGTCCAACTCGTCCGTGCTGTCCAGATATCCTAAATAAATCTAGGCCCATTTGCCAGCGTTTGGTCCATACCTCTCCAAACCCTTCCTAAACATATACTCATCCTGATGCCTTTTAAATCATGTAATTGTACTAGCCTCCACAACTTCCTCTGGCAGCTCATTCCGTAAACACACCACCCTCTGCATGAAAACCTTGCCCCTTAAGTCCCTTTTAAATCTTTCCCCTCTCTCCTTAAAGCTATGCCCTCTCGTTTTGGACTCCCCCACCCTTGGAAAAGACCTTGATTATTTCCACTTCTGTGCCCCTTATGACTTTGCAAACGTCTGTAAGGTCACTCATCAAAGACATTTTTTTTATTTCATTGTGTACCAATTGTGGCAATTTTTCCACACAGCACCCACTGCCAAAAATGAAATTGATCATTAAGATTATCTGTATTCATGGTGTTGCCAAAGGGACAAATGTTGACCAGACTGATAGGAAATCTTCCCTCCTCCTCAATACATTTCGGGGGAAAATTGAGCACCTGGTTGAGAGGGCAGACTAGATTTATTGCTGCATCTGAAAGACAGCATTTTGACCGTGCAGCATTCTACTCAAATGTCAGTCTATATTCTGTGCTTGTTTTTTAAACGCTGAAGGATCAGAATCATTGACGGTACAACCTTTGCCTGATGATCTGACAACAAATAGCCCTAATGGTGTATTGCTGAGCTCAGTAACACCTCGACAACCAGCTGCACGCCACAGGAGAGGACCTGCAACCTTTTTCGACTGCTACACAGCGAGCCCTGGTTAGCGAACAGGAAATGCAGAGTAGAGATAATTATTTATTTTCAGGTTGGAAAGCTGCAACTACTGGAATTCCTCAGGGATCAGTGTGAGGTCATCAACAGTTTACAAACGAGATGACCAGTTTGGATCAAGGGCTGATAGGATTGGAGTTCAATTTGCTAGTACACCAGCATAGTCGTCCAATAAGATGTCAAGTGGAGGCAGAGCATCTACAACGGGCTGGAAACAGGGGATCATAATGAGCAAACTTTTGGCATTGCAGATAAAACAGTACAGTGTGGGTGATGGAACGTTTGTGTTTTGGGGAAAGGATAAAACAGCAGTAAATTATCTGACTGGAGAAGGAACGCAGAGGTCGGTGCTGCAGAGGGATTTGTGTGGCCTGGTACATAAATCATATAATATTGTTCTGAAGATGTCGCAAGTGACTTGCAAAGTGAATTGAATGATGTTGTTTCTTGCAAAGGGTGCCGGGTATGATCTTAGGCATGCTTCCCTGCATCTGTACAGGGCATTGCTGAGACCACATTTGATGCTCTGCGTGTAGTTATGATGCCCTAAACTGAAAAGAAAAAACACAACTGTGTTTGAAAATTTTCAAAGATGGTTCATTGTACACTGTCCTGGGATGAAGGCATTATGTTATGGAGGATGAACAGCTCAGACCTGAGAACGAGAAATGTTCTTCTTGACAATATAAGATTTTGAAGACAGTGTAGCTGGTGAATACCTGATGGATATTTCCTAGTGTATGGGAGAATAAAACTGAGGAAGTAATTTAAGAATTAAAATAGGTTCTGAGGAAGGTTCACTGGGCCTGAAACGTTAACTCTGATTTCTCTTCATTGATGCTCCCAGCCCGCTGAGCTTTTCTAGTAATTTATGCGTTTATTTAGGAGTAGGACGCATTCATTTTAACACAGATATTGTGAAGACATTAAACATTTTATTTTTCATTTTGCAGGCACATAAAAACATATATTTAAATCAAGTAGGCCCATTTGTTGCTAAGGAAATGGCTCCGTGTATGACAGCAGCAATGCTGCACCGACATGGAGTAGGAAATGTGGCAGAAACAGACAGTTCGGACAAAGTTCAAGGAGACATCACATGTTCCAGTTTGGGGATCGAATAAAATTGTTGTGTGATTCAACTCAGAGAGGGAAAAATAATGTAACCTCTTTGTTTCGCAACGGCCTATTGCTCCCTCTCGCTTTCATAGAACATTGAACAGAGAACAATACAGCGCAGAACAGGCCCTTCGGCACTCGATGTTGCGCCGACCTGTGAACTAATCTAAGCCCATCCCCCTACACTATCCCATCATCATCCACATGGTTATCCAAGGACTGTTTAAATGCCCCTAACGTGGCTGAGTTAACTACATTGGCAGGCACGGCATTCCACGCCCTTACCACTCTCTGAGTAAAGAACCTGCCTCTGACATCTGTCTTAAATCTATCACCCCTCAATTTGCAGCTATGCCCCCTCATACTAGCTGACGTCATCATCCTAGGAAAAAGACTCTCACTGTCCACCCTATCTAATCCTCTGATCATTTTGTATGTCTCTATTAAATCCCCTCTTAGCCTTCTTCGCTATAATGAGAACAGACCCAAGTCCCTCAGCCTTTCGCCAAAAGACCTTCGCTCCAGACCAGGCAACATCCTGGTAAATCTCCTCTGCAACTTTTCCAATGCTTCCACATCCTTCCTGTAATGGGGCGACCAGAACTGCACGCAATATTCCAAGTGAGGCCGCACTAGCGTTTTGTACAGTTGCAGCATGACATTACGGCTCCAGAACTCAATCCCTCTACCAATGAAACCTAACACACCATATGCCTTCTTCACAGCACTGTCAACCTGGGTGGCAACTTTCAGGGATCTATGTACCTGGACACCAAGATCCCTCTGCACATCCACACGACCAAGAATCTTTCCATTGACCCAGTATTCTGCCTTCCTATTATTCTTCCCAAAGTGCATCACCTCACATTTGTCTGCAATTCAACTCCACTTGCCACCTTTCAGCCCAATTCTGCAGTTTATGCAAGTCTCCCTGCAACCTGCAACATTCGTCCACACTGTCCACCACTCCACCGACTTTAGCGTCATCTGCAAACTTACTAACCCATCCACCTATGTCTGCGTCCAAGTCATTTATAAAAATGACAAACAGCAGTGGTCCCAAAACAGATCCTTGTGCCACACCACTAGTAACCGGACTCCAGGCTGAATATTTTCCATCAACCACCACTCTTTGCCTTCTTTCAGAAAGCCAGTTTCTAATCCAAACTGCTAAATCTCCCTCAATCCCATGCCTCTGCATTTTCTCCAATAGCCAACCATGTGGAACCTTATCAAAGGCTTTACTGAAGTCCATGTACATCACGTTAAATGCCCTACCCTCATCCACATGCTTGGTCACCTTCTCAAAAAACTCAATGAGGTTTGTGAGACACGACCTGCCCTTGACAAATCCATGTTGACTATCTCCAATCAAATTGTTGCTTGCTAGATGATTATAAATCCTATCTCTTATAATCCTTTCCAAAACTTTTCCTACAACAGATGTAAGGCTCACTGGTCTATAATTACCTGGGTCATCTCTACTGCCCTTCTTGAACAAGGGCACAACATTTGCAATCCTCCAGTCCTCTGGTACTAAACCTGTAGACAATGACGACTCAAAGATCAAGGCCAATGGCTCCGCCATCTCCTCCCTAGTTTCCCAGAGAATCCTCGGAAAAATCCCATCCGGCCCAGGGGATTTATCTACCTTCACACCTTCCAGGATTGATAACACCTCCTCCTTACTAACTTCAATCCTTTCAAGTCTAATAGCCCGTATCTCAGTCTTCTCCTCTACAATATTCTCCTTTTCCTGAGTGAAAACAGATGAGAAATATTTGTTTCGCACCTCTCCGATCTCCACAGGGTCCACACACAACTTCCCACTTCTGTCTTTGACTGGCCCTATTCTTACCCTAGTCATCCTTTTCTTCCCCACATGCCTATCGAAAGCTTTAGGTTTCTCCTTAATTCTACCTGCTAATGACTGCTCATGTCCCCTCCTTGCTCTTCTTAACTCTCTCTTTATTTCCTTCCCAGCTAACCTATAACTCTCCATCGCCTCATCTGAACCATCTCGTCTCAATGTCACATAAGCCTCCCTCTTCTGCTTTACAAAAGATACAATTTCTTTTGTAAACCAAGGTTCCCTTACCTTCATCACTTCCTCCCTGCCTGGCAGGGACATACCTATCAAGGACACGCAATATCTGTTCCTTAAACCAGCTCCACATTTCGATTTTACCCATCCCCTGCATTTTGCTACCTCATTCTATCCCTCCTATGTCTTGCCTATTCGCATTATAATTGCCTTTCCCCCATCTCGAACCCTTGCCCAGTGGCATGTTCCTATCCCTTTCTATCGTTAAACTAAACATAACCGAATTATGGTCACTCTCTCCAAAGTGCTCACCTACCACGAAATCAAACACCTGGCCTGGTTCATTACCAAGTACCAGATCCAATGTGGCCTCCCCTCTTGTCGGCCCTTCGACATACTGTGTCAGGAAACCCTCCTGCACACATTGCACAAAAACCGATCCATCCAATGTACTAGAGTTATAGCATTTCCAGTCAATGTTGGGGAAGTTAAAGTCTCCCATAATGACCAACCTGTTCCTTGCACTCCTGCCCAGAATCGTTTTGCCGATCCTCTCCTCCACATCCCTGGAACTTTGCAGAGGCCTATAAAAAACTCCCAGCAGTGTGACCTCTCCTCTCCTCTTTCTGACTTCAGCCCATACCACCTCAGTAGACGAGTACTCGTCAAAAGTTCTTTCAGCCACCGTTATACTGTCCTTGACTAACAAAGCTACACCTCCCCCTCTTTTACCACCTTCCCTGATCTTTATGAAAGATCTAAACCCTGGAACCTGCAACATCCATTCCTGACCCTGCTCTATCCACGTCTCCGAAATGGCCACAACATCGAAGTCCCAGTTACCTGTCCGTGCTGCAAGCTCACCTACCTTATTCCGGATACTCCTGGCGTTGAAGTAGACACATTTCAAACCAGCTTGCTGTCTGCCAGCACACTCCTGTGATGGTGAAATCCTGTCCATGTCCACCCTACTCTCATCGGCCTGTGTACTGGAATTACACCACAGGTTCCCATGCCCCTGCTGAGCTAGTTTAAATCCACCCGAATAGCACTTGCAAATTTTCCACCCAGGATATTAGTACCCCTCTGGTTCAAGTGAAGGCCGTCCTGTTTGTGGAAGTCCCACCTTCCCCAGAATGAGCCCCAGTTATCCATATACCTGAAACCCTCCCTCCTGCACCATCCCTGCAGCCACGTGTTCAGCTGATATCTCTCCCTGTTCTTTGCCTCGCTATCACGTGGTACGGGTAACAAACCAGAGATAACAACTCTGTTTGTTCTAGCTCTCAGCTTCCACCCTAGCTCCCTGAAATCCTGCCTTATATCCCTGTCCCTCTTTCTACCTATGTCATTGGTACCTATGTGGACCACTACTTGGGGCTGGTCACCCTCTCCCTTCAGGACCCCAAAGACTCGATCCAAGACATCATGGACCCTGGCACCTGGGAGGCAACACACCAACCGTGAGTCTCTCTCGTTCCCGCAGAATCTCCTATCCGTCCCCCTAACTATGGAGTCCCCAGTAACTAATGCTCTCCTCCTCTTCCCCCTTCTCTTCTGAGCAATAGGGACAGACTCTGCGCCAGAGACCTGTACCCCATGGCTTACCCCTGGTAAGTCATCCCCCTCAACAGAATCCAAAACGGTATACCTGTTATTGAGTGGAACGGCCGCAGGGGATCCCCGCACTGTCTGCCTGTTCCCTTTCTGTCCCCTCACTGTCACCCATCTACTTTTTTCCTGTACCTGAGGTGTGACTACCTCCCTGTAACTCCTCTCAATCACCCGCTCAACCTCCCGAATGATCCGAAGTTCATCCAGCTCCAGCTTCAGTTCCCTAACTGGTTTCCAAGGAACTGGAGTTGGGTGCACTTCCCACAGATGAAGTCAGCAGGGGCACTAGTGGTGACCCTTACCTCCCACATCCTACAGGAGGAGCATGCAACTGCCCTTGCATCCATTGCCATTGTTCTGAATTGTAAAAAACAAACCATTGGAAAAGAAAACACTGGTAACTTACCAAATCGGCGCTCAGACCCTTTTTGGTTAGAGGAGGAGGAGGATGGGTGGGAGACACTACTTTAGTCGTGTTTCGGGGAAAGCAACCGCCCAAATATTTGACCTCACTTACTCAACCGTCCCGTGTCTGCTCCTGCTCGACGGGCACTCCGCCTATTCACGAGGTAAGTTTTTAAAGGAGAAGCTCACCTTCCCAGGCTGCCCTCGCGCCTGTTTCCGGACTCCCGCCGCTGAAACGACTGAAAGGCCGCAGTCACGCGAGGTAAGACCTTTATACTCCTGAAGCTCATCTTCCCAGGCTGCCCTCGCGCCTCCTTCCGGACTCCCGCCGCTGAAACGACTGAAACCTTCTTCCTCATCCCAACAATGTATGAGAGCTACACACCGGTCAGTCGTCTTTACCACTCGTGGAGGATTCATGACTAGGATTCACTGGAATCTCCCACTGCCTGAAACAAAGGAAATTCAGCCAAATCTAACTGTTCCAGGAAGTGATCCCACTGCCAACAACTTGTGCGAACAGAGCACATTTGGAAGCAGAATAACGTTTGGGGAAATCTCACATTTTTCCTTTTATCATGAGTTCAACTATGATGTTATTTCAAATTAACATTTAAGTTTGTCATCAAACGTACGTACGTGTGTGTGTATCATTATTTTTAGAAAGGGAAAATATCAATGTACATATTTGCAGATCCAAACTGTTTTACATTCTTCTTTCCATCATAGCCTGAGGAACTTTATTTTGATCATAAACTTGTTTTTTAGCAGATTAAACAAAGCTGCCTGCCTTGTTCCGAACACTGACACTGACCCAGTCTGAGACCTATATTATTGGCCACATGACCAACCTGGTTACATTTAAAATTTGTTGTGGACCGTGGAGGAGTGGGACTGGAAAAGGAAACAGTGACCAGCCAAGTTAGGGGACCATAGAACAGTGAGCCTGACATGAGTGCTGGGTAAGTTGTTGGAGGGGATTCTGAGGGATAGGATTTACATGCAATTGGAAAGGCAAGCATTGATTAGAGATAGTCAACATAGCTTTGTGTGGTGGAAAACATGTCTCACTAACTTGATTATTTTGAAGAGGTGATAAAGAAGGTTGATGAAGGCAGTGTGGCAGACGTTGTCTATATGGACTTCAGGAAGGTGTTTGGTAAGGTTCCGAATGGTAGACAGGTTATTAATGGCAGGACACATGGGATCCGGAGTCATAGCCAATTGAATTCAAAATTGGCTTGAAGGCAGAGGATTGTTTTACAGACTGAAGACCAGTGACCAACAGTGTGCCGCAAGTATCAGTGCTGAGTTCATTGCTTTTCATCATTAATACAAAGGATTTGGTTGTGAATATCCGAGACAAATTTAGTAAGTTTAAAGATGACATCAAAAAGTGGTGCAGTGGACAGTGGTGAAGATTATCTCAGTGTCCAATGGGACATTGATCAGATGGGCCAGTGGGCCAAGGTGTGGCTGATGGAGTTTAATTTAGATAAATGAGAGCTTTTGCGTTTGGCAAGGTGAAGCAGGGCAGGACTTATACAGTTAATGCTAGGGCCCTGGGGAGTGTTGCTGAATAAAGAGACTTTGGGTGCAGGCACTTAGTTCCTTGAAAGTGGAGTAGCAGATAGACAGGATGCTGAAGAACACGTTTGTCCCGATTGCCCCAATCAGTCAGAACATTGACTACAGGAGTTGGGATGGCATGTTGCTCCTGTACAGGACGTTGATGAGGTCACGTTCAGAATAATGCGCACATTTCTGTTGGCTCTGCTAAAGGAAGGATGTTGTTAACCTTATTTAGGAGCAGAAAAGACTGACAATATTGACAAGATTGACAAGGATGCTCCTGGATTGGAGGGTTTGAGCTATAGGGAGACGCTGAATAGTTTGAAGCTTTTACCCTGGAGTGTTAGAGGCTGAAGGGTGACATTACAGAGGTTTAGATAATCATGAGGAGCATGAATAGTCTGAATAGCCAAAGTCTGTTTCCCAGGAGTCAAAAAGTAAAGTGCCTATGTTGAAGGTGAGAGGGGAAAGATATCGAAGGGAACGTGGGGCAACATTTTCATGCAGAGAGTGGTATGTGTACAAAATGTGCAGTCAGAAGTGATGGACTGCTAATCCATTCAGTTAATGGGTACCTGGATTGGTAAATGAATAGGAAGGGTTTAGATGGATATCGGCCAAATACTGGAAAATGGGAATAGATCAGATGACATATCTGGACAGCGTGGACAAGTTGTACGAAAGAGTCTGTTTCTGTGCTGTGTGAGTTTCTGATACTATAAGATGGATGAGAAGAAATTCTAAAAGGGCATTTCGAATGGGAATTCTCTTCCCCAGAAGTCTGTACAGAGCTACATTAGTGAAAGAGTTGACAGATGTTGTGAAAAAAACCAAAGCCTCTCAAGCTGTTTACTCAAGTTTTATTAACTGGACAGCTTTGTGCCTCTTTTTCAATCTCTCTCTTAAAAGAATCCAGAACAAAATAACCTCTTACAGTTACAGCATTGTCATACTAGTTCGCACATCCGGCTGTTACACAGGAACCCGGGGAACCCCAATTAGGCACTTGGCCCTGCTGTGCAGCCCCTTGAGTCACTGACATATGAACAGGAGGAGGTCATTCAGCCCCAGCAGTCACATACATGGAAACAGAGTGAGGTAACTGATGCTCCAACATGACAGGCAAATTTAGCAGAGGCTGCACAGACAGTCTGTTCCACACTGTTCCTTGGGCGTCCATTGCTCGTCGTATACATGCGGTACTTTAATGCAGTTTTACAGCAGTGAGGTGGGAAGCCTAATGTTTTGTGCAAAATCTCAAGGTGGCATCCTCCGACAAGACAGACTTGTATTCTCTGTGGAGATCAGAATCTGGTTGGAATGGATTTCTGTTTCAGAAGTAAGGTATGATGGCTAATGTCAGGATTGTGAACAACATGACATTCAATGCAGGGTCACACGTTAATGTGGGGAGAGTTCATTCAGAGCCTGCACTTCTCTCTCAATCGCTGTGGGGCTCTATGTCATTTTACATGTAAAATCCACATGTATTTACATGGGAAATGTATGGAATTTCTCATCCTACCAATGTCTTTCTTGGACATAAGTGTTCACTGCCAAATCTCAACTTTTAATGCGTTTACCTCTTATTCTTTCACAGCGCTACAGATTAAACACTCAGTTTCTTCACTCTCTCCTCACGATACCATTATCTCAGGGATACCCGTTTGCAGCGTGTCTGTGGCAAGGAGACCTTTCCTTACAAAAGACATAACATCTGTACACAATGCTCCTAAATACTATCTCATCAAAGCTCTACAAGTGCAGAAATGTGGTCTTATTTATGTACTTGAATCATCTTACAATGAAGGACAACTTACCATTTACTTCCCTCATTATTGATACCTATGTATGTACTAATTCTGGCAAAGTATGATCAAGGACATGCAGGTCCTTTTGGACAACAACACTTCCCAACCTCGCACCATTTAATCATTACAAAATGATGTGCATGCTATTGCTTGCTACATTCCAAATTGTAGAATGCCTTTCAAATTATCAAACACTGGTACTTGTGATACCCCATAAGTAACAGCTTTCAGTCTGGAAAAGGGCTTAACTGTCTGTGTTGTCTCAACTAAACAATTCTCAATCCATGTAGTATATTTCCCCC
This sequence comes from Ginglymostoma cirratum, assembly GCA_024137785.1. NCBI lineage: Eukaryota > Metazoa > Chordata > Chondrichthyes > Orectolobiformes > Ginglymostomatidae > Ginglymostoma > Ginglymostoma cirratum. The sequence goes on from JAHRHZ010000101.1 coordinate 6,457,096, forward strand.
CACCCCTGGACTCCAGCTTTACTCACTCACCTGTGTGCAACCATATCAAAAGGGTTCTGTCAATTCAAATACACCACTCCCATTGGTTCTCATGTGTGGATGCTTCAACTATTATATGCATATTTCTCAGTCATACATGCACCGGATAAAGGACCACAACACACAGGAATTGCCAAAACAAATAGGAAAGTGCATCTACTTCTGTCAATAATCTACTTTTCCCTATTTTTACATCTCATCATCCATAATCTTTCTCTCTCTCTCATACATACATTACATATATCGAGTTAATAAATACTCCAATCTTTCTCCATGTCTTATCTCTCAAACCTCCCTCTTTCAGTTTAAATGTATTGCTCACATTTGGATGTGACACAATTATAATTGTGTAATGAAACTACAAAGACATGAGGGAGGAACTGGCTAGAGTTAATAGGAATAGAATCTTAGTAAGGAAGACAGTGAAGCAGCAATGGAAGACATTTCTGGGGATAATTTGGATACATACCTGAAATTTATGGACTGAAATTTAATTAACACAAACTCCACAGGTTTATCAAAGATAACTTCCCTTTCCTGAATCTAAGTTGATTCTGACAAGTCATATCACGATTCCCCAAGTGTCTAGATTTCACAGTCCTCATAAAAGATTCCAATATTTTCTTCATAACAGACATCAAGTTGCCCAAAATTTAGTTTTATTTTGTTTTCCCTCCCACTCCAGTTTTTATTTGGGTTATAAAAGCTACTTTCCATTCTGTAGGAACCAGAAATTCCAGAACCTAAAGAATTTTGAATGGTAATCAATAATTCTTTCTTGTGGTAACAAGTTTTAAATGACATTTGGATAAGTACATGAACAGGAAACAGTTGGAAAGATATGGGCCAAGTCCAGGCAGGTGGGACTAGGATAGTTCGTCATTATATTTGAGATGGACTGCATTGACTGAAGAGCTCTATTACCGCCTCAATGCATACTCTGGGACATACCAGAGCAACGTACCAAACTTCAGTTCAATTAGTTTTGAGTAATTCCTCTTTATTAATTTAATCTCGCACAGTTTCTCATTTTCACAGTCGCTGTCCTGTAGACTTTCTGGAAGATTTTCTGTATCTACTTCTGTGGAGACAGATGTAATGTATCCCACGCAGCAGTGGGTCAGTGGGGTTGAGGTGAAGAGAGATGGCCTCTGTCACCAAGTGAATACATCGGAGCACTGCACTTAGGAGATGATGAACAGGGCACCCAGTTCTGCTCGGACATTTCTAGAATCTAAACAGCTCAATGAAACAGTCATTTGATGGCCATCGACGGGTTATGCTGAAACCAGTGACACAAAGCTGTGACCACCTCATTTTAGAATCAAACTGACCTCACACTTTGCAACTGGCAAAGGCCTGGGTGGAGATAAGAATAAGTATACAGTCAAAATTTCAGTAACTGCAAGTGTGGCCTGAAGAGAACTGCAACTGGAAAGGAGAAGATTATAGTTTATTCAGAAACAGCACTGAGGCATAAGTGAAAACTAGGAATATTATTGGTGATAAAGGGAATATTGTGATATAAATCAGCTCAGGACAAAATGGGCCAATGGTGGTTATGAACACTTTTGTTCCTCCTCAGATGTTTGTAAGTGAAAGTAAAAAAAACCATGGAATAAGAATTGAGTTTGTAATTGAAAGTGAATACAATAGTTTCCATCTTTGCCAAATACAGAACTTAGAAATTGAGATGCTGTTCACAAAGGCTTACAGAATTAATAAATGGACAGAGATAGAGAGACTTACCGGGAACACCAACAAAAGCGAGGACGGGATAGTAACCAGCTTGAATAATCATCAGTACAGCTTCTATCCGCCGCAGTAACGGTGCCCAATCGAAAGAAAGCCAGTAAAGGCCATCGGATAAACGCCTTCCCATTGTTGGAACATTCCAATCTATTACTCTCAGATTCTGGTACATTTCTGTAACATTCCCGTGTATGGTTCTGAGATTCTGATCCGTTATTGGAACATTCCAGGTCATTGTTCTCACATTCTGATCCATAACTGGAATATCCCTAACTGCTGTTCACAGATTCCGATCTCTCCCCCTCTCCGGAGCTGCTGATCCCAATCGTATTGAGGATGACACAGCCACTGATACTATGGGATAAAGCATTGGAAGAAACCCCTTATTAATAGAAGAGGGAAACCCTCCCGTGACACAGTTAGTGTCCATGGAGACTGACATTAATTCGATTCATGGAACAAACAGCTCCAGTGACCACCTTTCACTTTAACACTTTTAATGTAAAAACAATACCTGCTCTGGGTGGGATGCTGACATCGCCTGCTATTATTCTTATTACTCATCTCCAATTAGTCTCACAATGTTCGACGTAAAGGAGAAAGGTGATGTTTTCTCTTTACAGGCTCGATGATTCTGTTGCGTTATCCACGTGAGATGCTCGAAGTAACCACATTCCTAAGAGCCAATCGAAAGGTTGTCACTGCGCTGAAGTTTCCTCCACTATAACTGCCAATGTAAAAACTGTCTCTGGACACAACTGCTCTGAAGAAAGATAGGAAATGTGGATTTCGCTGAATTTTCCTCTCACTCCTCTGACAAGGCAATATTTTACCTTTCACACAATACTTTAAATAATTTGCTTCTAAAGTTGCAAACATTTTTTGCACAGTTTATGTACCTTTTCATAACCAGTTTTATTTTTGGCCTTAGCACAAAAGTAAGCGTTACATTTCCAATTGCCTTGTTAAAGAGTTTAAGAGTCGGAGACAGCATCTATGTGATTGGTTAAGGAGCAGAAAGGAATAGGAGACAGTGCCTGTGGAGACTGGGCAGGAGTAAAGCGATATCCCCCCGACACCAATATCTTGTAATAGTCAGAATAATATAAAATGCCGAGAAGGAAACAGAATATACTTGGCTGAAGGAATGGCGAGTGACAATGTAAACAAAACACGATAGTTTGGAATGGAGCAGAAATGATTTGATATGTACTCTGTGTCAGTGATTGCAGATAGATAAGACTGTTCATGTATGCATGAGACATTCAGAGTTAATAATGGAGACATGGTTAACAAAATATGGTGCATACAAAAATTATAAAACGTTTAACCTTTATTTGATTCTCAGCTGACGTGTTCTCTTCCCTTTCTCTCAAGAATTTCCGCTCTCTGGGTTTCCACACTCTCGTCTCTCATTTTCATCAGTTTGTGTGTTATAAATTCATGCCTCGGGTGTCCCACCTTATTTTACTTAATTAACACACTGCGAGGAAATAAATATACTGACCTGCTGGGTTCTGTCAAGGCTGGCGTCTGTCATATTAGTGGAGATAAAAGTTCTGGCATCAGACAGAGAATGTGAACGTGTTACTCTGTTGTACATACATTGTCCAGAGGACCACAGCACAAAGAAATTGCCAAAATAGCGAAATACATTTACCTCTGTCAATAATCTAGTTTTCTCTATTTTTACACCTCTTCATCCATATTCCCTCTCTGTCTTGGTCTCTCACTCTATTTATATCTTATTAATAAATTTTCCAATAGTGCTCGGTTTCACATCTCTCAAACCTTCCTCTTTCAGTTAGATATATTGCTCATTTGTGGATGTGATGTGATTATAATTGAGGAACGTGACTACAAAGGCAGGAGGAAGGAACTGGCCAGAGTTAATGGGAAGGGAAGCCGAGAAGGGAAGACAGTGGAGCAGCAATGGCAGGATTTTCTTGAGATAACTCGGAGGCACATTTTAAATTCCTCCCATGGAAGAAGAAGCATACTCAGGGGAGGACAAGGCAGCTGTCGGTAATACAGGAAGTCAGGGACAGCATAAGAGCAAAAGAGAAAGTATACAATGTGGTGAAGACTATTGGAAATCCAAAGGATTAGTAAGACTGCAAGTACCACCTGAGGATAAATAATAAAAGCAATAGGTAGGAGAAGATGAAATGTGATGGTAAGCTTGTTAATAATATAGAAGAAGATTGCAAGAGGTCTTTAGATATATAGCAAGGAAGAGAGAGAAGCAAGGTCCAACATTGGACTGCTGGAAATGAGGCTGTAGTAGTTATGGGAAACAAAGAAATGACAGAGAAGTTGAATATGGACTTTGCATCAGTCTTCACGGTGGAAGTTACCAGCAGCCTGCCAGAACATAAAGTGAATCAGATGGCAGAAGTGAGTGTGGTGACCTTCAGTAAGGAGAAGGTGCTGTGGAAGCTGAAAGGTCTGAAGGTAGATCAATTAACCAGATCAGATGGAGTGCACGCCATAGTTCTAAGGAGATAGGTGAGGAGATTGTTTGGCTTTGCTGGTGATCTTTTCAGGAATTGCTCAGGTCAGGGAGAGTCCCAGAAGACTGGCAAATATAACCCTGCTGTTTAAGGAGAGAAGGACGCAGAATACAGGAAATTATAGGTGGTGGGACAAGTGAAAAATGTTGTGAAGAAGGCTCACTGGATCTTTAGTTTTATGAATAGAGGTTTAAAAACAAGGAAGTTGTGGAGTGCAATGAAAATTGTTTAATTAAGCTGCAGCATAACAAGTGTTAAATTTACAAATTCTATTCCAAACAGCAGACTTGCAAGTAGATTTGAATTAACGGATATCAGTTCGAAGCAAACAGGAGCATACATGACAAACAAACTGTTGCCTAGACTCTGTAGTTAAGGATATCCGGAGCAGCTTGTGAGTAAATTGACTAAAAAAAGTGTAAAAAGCACGATTAAAGCTTTTGCTGCAGAGGTCCTAACTAACAACAATGCAGTCGATATTGACAAAGAAATAACGCCGGATATTTGACAAGATTGCAGACTCATTCCTCCTTTCTTAGCAACCCAAAACACACCTTCCAGGTGAAGCAGCATTTCACTTGTACTCTTTCAATTCAGTCTGCTGTCACTGCTGTTCACAATGCTGTCTCGTTTACACTGGCGAGACAAAACAGAGACTGCTTTGTCAAACACTTACACTCTGTCAGGAGGAATAACCCTGACATTCTCATTGCTTCCAAGTTCAATAAACTACCTTCCTGTCATGCTATCATTTCGGTCCTGGGGCCCCGCAATGTTTCAATGAAGGACATTCCAAGTTAGAGTAACACCTCATTTTACACTTTGTGCTTTGTAGCCTGCAGGTCTTAATATTCAATTCCATAAGTTCACAGCCTGACCCCATTTTGACTGTTTTCTATTTTTCATATTCTATCCCCCGGTTTCCTGTGGATCTTGTCTTTTTTGTGTCTTGTTTATTTTGTACTCAACAGAGAGAGCCCAGCTCCCCCATTCACACCTTTATTTAAATCTGTTTCTCTTTCACCGCAATTGAAAGTCTGTTGTCCTTTGCACTGCCCATCTACACCCTCTGTTCTTTGTCACCCTTCCTCCACCTGCGTCAAGGTATGAAAAAGTCCATTTTTTCAAACCTTTTCAGCTCTGAAGAAGGATCACGCTGGACTTGAAACGTTAACTCTCTTTCTCTGTCTCCACAGATGCATTCAGACCTGCTGTGTTTCTCCAGATATTTACAAAAACAAAGTTACTGTTAAAGCTCAGCAGGTCTGGCAGCATCTGTGAAGGAGAAAACAGAGTTAACGTTTCGGGTCTGGTGACCCTTCCTCAGAACTTCCTCAGTTTTGAGGAAGGGTCACCGGCCCCGAAATGTTAAGAAGATAAGAACGTAAGAACTAGGAGCAGGAGTAGGCCATCCGGCCCCTCAAGCCTGCCCCACCATTCAATAAGATCATGGCTGATTTTTTTTTGAGACTCAGCTCCACTTACCTGCCCGCAAGCCAAAACCCTTAATTCCTTTACTGTTCAAAAATTTATCTAGCCTTGCCTTAAACACATTCAGCGAGTTAGCTTCAACCACTTCACTGGGCAGGGAATTCTACAGATTCACAACATTTTGGATGAAGAAATTCCTCCTGACCTCAGTCCTACATCTGCGTCCCTTTATTTTGAGGCTATGCTGCCTAGTCCTAGTTTCACCTGCAATTGGAAACAACCTCCTGCCTCCACCCTATCTATTCCCTTCATAATCTTATATGTTTCTCTCAGATCTCCCCTCATTCTTCTGAATTCCAATGTATAATCCCAGCCTACTCAGTGTCTCCTCATAATCCAACCCTCTCAAATTTGGAATCAACCGCGTGAATCTCCTCTGCACCCTCTCCAGTGCCAGTATATCCCTTCTCAAGTAAGGAGACCAAACCAACAGCTGCAGCATAACCTCTTTGTTTTTAAACTCCATTCCTCTAACAATTTTGCTGCTATTCCTACCAAAATGCATGACCTCACACTTATCAACATTGTACTCCAGCTGCCATACCTTTGCCCACTCACTTAGATTATCTATTTCCCTCTGCAGACTTTCAGTGTCTTCTGCACACTTTGCTCTACCACTCATCATAGTGTCATCTGCAAATTTTGACACACTACGCTTTGTTCCCAACTCCAAATCATCTATGTAAATTGTAAACAATTGCAGTCTCAACACTGATACCTTAGCCACACCACTAGCCACTGACAGCCAACCAGAAAAACACCCATTGACCCTTACTCTTTGCTTTCTACTGTCAAACAATCCTCTATCTCTGTTTTCTCCTTCACAGATGCTGCCAGACCTGCTGAGCTTTTTCAGCAACTTTGTTTTTGTTCCTGATTTACAGCATCCGCAGTTCTTTTGTTTATTTTTTCTCCAGATATGAATCGGCTCAAAATAAATTTTCAACAAATCAAAGAACTGTGGACGCTGGAAATCGGAAACAAAAACACGAATTGCTGGAGAAATTGGGAGCTTTCAAAAATCGTCACTGGATTCAACTGATTAACTTTGCTTTAACTATACAGATGCCACCATACCTGCTTCATTTCTTCAGCAATTTCAATTTGCGAATAAATTCCAAAGACGTGTGTAAAACCTACTGAAACGCTCTGTCCAACATGGAGCATCATGACACCGGGAAGTGAATGGCAGTGCAATGTGCACAAATTAATTGGTTCTGAAACTACATAAGGCTGGAATCACTGACACTACAGAGCTCTTAATCATGGTCAGGGAGAAAAACAGAGAGAAACACATTCACTTTAAAAACAGATGATGACACACTGGAAGGGAAAAGGTTCAGATGAATATGTTAAAGGGTTTTGAGGAATGTGACAAATTGGAGATGTGACACCATGAAAAGACTCTCAGAACAATAAGAATATTAAAACGGAAGTGCTACCACATCAGAACCCAGAGTAGGTCACTGTGTACAGGGGCGATGGGGACTCAGTGTGAAGTTGGGGACAGGCAGCACAATTACATTGCACATATTGCAGTTCAAAACTGAGCACTCATGTGGTGATGTAGACCATGGCAACAGCAGAAGCAGAATTGTATTCAACCACAATCTGTAACTTTTTTTTCCCCCTGGGATAATCACCCAGTCTCCTAATACTATCAAGTCCATCAATGGTTCAGTGATAAGTGCGGCTGAACATGCCAGGGTCAGAACAATGTGAACCTAAAATTGATGGCAACCCATTAAATCTACCGCACTCGGCTGCTTGCATTCCAAACAGCAGGACTAACATCCAATAGAGTGGGCAAAGTCATCCCAAGGCCCACTAATCAGATCTAAGCTCTACCACATCCAGTCATAAATGGTGATGGAGTATTAAATACCTCACTGGAGGAGAGGGCTCCACAAATATCCTCATCCTCAATAATGGAACAGCCCCACACATCAGTGCAAAGGACAAGGCTGTAGTATCTGTACCATGCTAAGCCAGAAGTATCGAGTGAATGATCCACCTCACTCTCATCATGATGTTCACAGTATCACAGATGTCAGTCTTCGACCAATTCGATTCGCTACAAGGGACATCAAGAAACAGCTGAACACAATAGATACGACAAAGGCGATGGGCCCTGACACCATTCCTGCAATAGGACTGAAGGCTTGTGCTGCATAACAAGCCGTGCCCCTGGGGATGCTGTTTTATTCCAGCTCCAACTTTGACATCTACCTGGCAATGTGGACAACGACTCAGCTATGTCCACAGCAGTCAGGCAGCAGAGAAATAACTTGCTCAGTGTGGTTTCTGATAGGTCCCCATGTGGAGATGGTGTTTGTTAGTGCTGCCCATAACTGAACAGCACAAAATGGCCAATGGCTGCCATGGTTAATGCAGCAGAATAAGGCTGACAGTAATATCTCAAGTTTGCTGGATATGCATAAATACATAGATTATAACATTTAATATTTGATACCAATAGAAACTCGAGGCTGCAGCTGATGGATAAGACATAGATAAGAACATCTAACACTAACTAGTTGTTTAATCAACAATTATAATTATAGATCTCAATTAGTATTAGAAAAAAGGCATTAAGGAAAAGATTCAAACCAGTTTCATGCAACAAAAATCAACCCCGCCTCTATCATTACGGGGAGGAATGAATACAGAGATTACAATACATTGGAGTGTGAATTGCCTCAACTCATTAAGATGCAACTTGTCAGTTACAGAATTCTAATATTAGTTGTAATCACATAAACTTTTGGAAAATGGTCAAAAATCAATGTGATTTCCTGTGATGAGAATTTTTATAGGTTCTGAAGTAATCAGCAAATATTGGTAGCGAACACTGTTGTTAGCTGTTGTTACTTGAATAGAGTATCCATTGTGAAAAGCCTCAAGAAAGGAAATAAGAGTCTGGAGGACATCATGAAGGACCAAGGGTAGACCACAAGCCTGTTTTTCTCTTTGTAGTTTTGCTAAGGCATGCTTAACTTATACCAGCGAGCCATTTACAGAGGACAACGGCTCCACTGACTAACAGTAATCAAAGAGGGGGTGGAGGTGGGGTGGTGCTTGTGCACTGTAAGTTTAAACTGTGTAAAGTAAGACATTCTGAATCTTTGTATGTGCCTTTTTGTGCTGTGCTGTAACTGATGGGTAAATCACAATACAGTTCACCTGAATCTGCCCCACAGCTCAGACTCATTCGAAATATGAGAGCTAACAGCGCTGTTGTGGGAATGTCACTGGATTTTTAATCCAGAACAGCCTAATGCTCAGGCAGTTCGTGGTAGTTAGAAACAGTTCATAAAATATCGAGATCTAAAATCTGGTATCAACAATAGTTACCTTGAACCCAATGTCGATTGTTAACACCAATTTGCTTCACCAATATACTTTGAGGAAGCTTACCTACTCTGCATTCCTTGTCTGGCCGAAAAGTGATTCCAGACACACGGACATGTGCTGAACTCTTCAATGGTCTCTGAAACAGACAATCAAGACAGTCAATTGTATCAACATGCTCCACTGTCTTAACAGATCAAACCGATGAGAACACCCGGCTCCAGCCTTGGTACAAGAAAAGGGAATGGGAAACGCATTCCTGTCGACCCTGCAGATGCCTCCTTCCTAACATCTGAGAGCTTGAGGTAACATTTGCACAACTTTCCCATAGTCTCCACAGAAACATTGGGAAAGGCGCCCATTGAGCCTCCGTCCTTTCTACGTCACGACCGACCATCTTTTCAATGCACTTAACAACACAATGTACATATCCCTCAATATGAGCGACCGTCGGAAAAATATAAAGTCGGAACTGCAGTAGGTACTTCGGTCCATTGAAGTTTTCGGCCCCAAATAATGGTGACTGATCCTTTATCTCCACACCATACTCCTGATTTCTTCCCATCCCTTTAGTGCCTAGAAACCCTTATTTATAATCAGTGCTTTGGCTTTCACAGCTTTTTGTGACAGAGAATTCCCCAGGTTCACCAATTTCTGAGTGCAGACATTTATTCTCATCTCAACGCAGAGTGGCCTGCCTGTACTTAATACTGTGACCACCTGTATTATACGACCCAGCCAAGGGAATATTCATCAGTGCTTCCAATCTGTCTCATCCTGTCAGAATTTTGTATGTTTCACAGAGATCTCCACTCATTTTCCAAAACATCAGGGAATACGGGTCCATTCGACACAAATTCTGCTCGCACAACAAAGCCTGCGATCCCTGAGATCAGTCGAGTCATCCTTCGCTGCATTCCCTCAATGGAAGGTTTTCTTCCTTGTTTGGTAAGGAGGCCAAAACTGCACACAATACTACACAATGTTCGAGATGAGGTCAACCGAGGTTCTGTACAACTTCAGTAAGATACCCTTACTCCTACACTCATATGCTCTTGCAAAGAAGGTCAACACACAATTTATCTTTCTAACTGATTTCTGTTCCTAAAAATTGCTTTCAGTGACTGGTGCACAAGGATCCAGATTCTTTTCAATGTTACTGCTACCCATTTGCTGGGGTCTATGTAAACTGGTCACATGCCAATGCTATTCCTGGTATTGACTTCTAGTTTCAAAAGTCACTGCCCTGCGTTAACCTCGGAGGTCTATGCAAAAGAAAACATAAGATGGAGTATAAATCCCTTTATAGATCAACATTTTTCAAACAGTTCCTTCTCAAACGGTTGGCTATTGGTGTACTTTTCTCACCAAAGTGCACAATGTCACATCATCCACATTACTCTTCATTTCCCAATATTTTCCCATTTACTCCACTTATCTCAGTCACCTTGGAGCTTTTTCACATCGTCCTCATCAGTCACCGACATCATTTAGCGCCGTCAGAAAACTTGGAAATACTACATTTGATTCTGTCAACTAAATGTTTCAGATGTAACTGTGATTAGCTGGGGCTCAAGAACTGATCCCTGCAATACCCCATGAGCCATTCACTCCAAAAAAAATCCTTTTATTCCTGCTCACTGTTTCATGTCAACTCTTCCAGTCTGAAACACTGTCCGTACATTAGCACCCAATGGTATAAGATTTGATTTTACCCACTCGACTTGGAATGGTATCAAACATCTTTCTGAAAGTACAAATTGATTGATTCCATTGCTTCAACATAATTTATCTACCAGTCAGTTTATCAAATATGATTTTCATTTTTCAATCTGTGCTGACATTGCCTGTGCCCATTACTTTCAGTGTCAATAATTTCTGCAAAACCATGTCTTTAATAATTTCATTTTATTCCCTTTTTCTCACCAGACTTTGGTTTCCTAGTACTGCTGGAAAGATTTTTTTTTGTTTTGTTTTCTTCTCTGAGGACAGAACTGAAGTAGTTGTCTCATACTTCTACCTTTTCCCTTTTCTCCATTCTCCCGTTTAAGGCCAAAAGGAAGTTGCACCTGTTTTCTCTTAGCTTTCACATTGGCATATTTTTAGAAGCTCTTCCAGTTCAATCATATATCGCTGGCTAATATACCGTTCAGAAACAAATCAATTCCTGTGATAAGCTGAGCTTCCACAATCATACAATCTCAGAAGAATAGGCTCCGTGCCATCAGAAATGCAGCACAATCTACATTAGTTCCAATTTCCGAAAGCAGGCCCGTAACTGTGAATACTGAGACAATTCAAGTGCTCGTCCAAATACCTTTTTTTAACGGTTGTGAGTGTACCCACCACAACTACAATGTCAGGAAGTTCACTTCAGACCCCAACATTGTCTGAGTGAAAAACAATCCTCACTTCCTCTCTAAACCTCAAGCCCTTCACTTTAAAAGTGTGTTCCCTTGATCTTAGCCATTTGACGAAATTGAACTGCTGTTGTCTATCCACCCTGTCCATGACCCTTGTAATTTTATCCTAGTAAATTACCTCTTCCTCAGGATTCTTTGCTTCAACGCGAACAACCCAAGCTTATTCAGCCTTTTCTCATCGCTGATATGCTCCATCACAGGGAATATCCTGTTAAATTTCCTCTGCCCTCCCTGCAGTGCAATCACAACATTCCTGTCGTTTTGTATCCAGAACTGCATACAGTATGCCATCTTGCCTAACCACAGTCCGTATAGCTCTTATAATCTATGCCTTGAAGAATAAAGGCTAGGCCTACGGTCGTCTATGCCTTCTTAGCTAAACTATTACCCTGTCCAGTCACATTCAGGGATGTGTGAGCTTCCTAGTGTGTTGCCATTCATTGAGCACTCCCCTGTCTGTTTCTTTTTTCTGAAGTGCATCACCTGATATTTATCAGGTTTAAATTCTGTCTCCCATTGATCTGCCAGTCTGATAATTCTATCTATATCTTCTTGTAACATAAGACATTCCTCCTCACTTCCAACCACACTGCCAATTTTTGTTTCGAACGCAAACTTACTGATCACACTCCCCACCTCCCCTTCACATTCACATCCACATCATTTATGAGTACCAGAAATATTAAAGGACTCAGCATTGATCCCTGTGGTACACCAGGAGACACTTACACAAACAGCCATCGACCACCACTCTCTGTCTCCTGTTGCTAAGACAATTTTGGATGAACTTGCCAAGTCATCCTTGATACCATGAGATTTTACTCTCTTTATCAGTCTCCCATGTGGGGCTTTGTAAAATGTCTTGATGAAAAATCATGTAAAAGGCCTCCTCGAAAAATTTCAATGCAATTCGTGACAAAACTATGATAATGTCATGCTGACGATCCCTGATCAAACTGTTCCTGCTAAACTCCAATTTTATACCAGCCAAAATCATCAATCCCTGCTTGCATCTAATAGCACTCTGCTCAATAGTTCACTTCACAAGCCATCTTCTCCAATTCTGCACCTGCATCCTCCTTCTCCCAAGGAAAACATCTGCGAAACACTCATGTAACAATCTACCAATGTTTTCCAGCTCCACACATAGCTTTTCTCTTTGGTTTCTAATGGGCCAAGATTGTTCCCTAGTTATTTTTTTCTGCTTGGTGTACTTCTGCAATACCTTGGCTTTCTCCCAAACTTGTCTGCCAGCACTTCTCCATGCCCCTGTGTTATTTTGTCCCCTCCGTGTGAATGTTCTAAATTTCAATGAGCTCCCCTCTCATTCTTTGAAACTGCAGAGAACACAGGCTGAGTTTCCTCCTCAGACAATCTTGACATTTAAGGGCTTAATCTGGAGAATGTTCATTGCCATTACTCTGTCGTCAGTATATTCTTTCTTAGATTTTGACACCAAAACTGTACACAGTACTCCGGGTACAGTCTCACCAACACTCTATGCATCTGCAAGAGGATGTATTTACTTCGTTATTCCGATTCCTTTTAGCTGAAATTAAAACTAGCTTTTACTTTTCCATTTGACCACGTTATTCCCAATGCCCTTTGGTTTAATTTTACTCACTAATTCATTGCGTAAGTTCGTAAAAAATTCCTCCTGATTATCCAACTACACCACATCCACTGGCACTCCATTGCCCCTTCAAAGAATTATGTTCAATTGTGATTTTTATTTCGTAAATACATTACCATTCTTTCCAATTTTCGAATTACTTTCCAGATATTTAATGTCACATCCTTTATAATAAATTCCAATGGATTCCCAAGTGCGATTGAGACAAGAACTGATCAGTAGTTGCCACACTCCCTCTTCATCCCTTCTTAAATCATTGGATTACATTCATAACATTCCATTATCCAGAATAGCTTGCTGCCTTTTCAGAAAGTAGAGGAAAATAACATGGTGACCCCCAATGCAATCAACATGTCGATTTCTGCTTACTCTGAAATTCCGGTATGAAGTACATCCGGTCCATCAGATTTATCAATGCTCACTCTAGTTACTTTCCCAAGTACTACCTGGGTACTGATATGAATGATCTTACTCTTTAGTTACACGTGTCCCATGGTCACGTGGCATTTCTGAGAGATTTTCTGGATCTTCCCCCATGAAGACAGACACAAAGTAACTGATTAGTTTCCCTTTAAATTCTCATTTCTCTACTATAAAGTATCACGTCTGTGCATTTATTGTTCCATATTTGGCCTTGCATTTGTTTTCCTTTCAAATATCAGTCAAAGTTTGTCGGCAGTCTTTGTGTTTCTTGTTGGTTTGCATTCTTGCAACTGCTCTGCCAGGCACCATAAGATGCTCCAGAAACTTGGGATGCAGCCCAGCCTTGTCATGCAAGCCAACTTCCCATTCATAGACTCTATCTACACATTTCGTTGCTGTAGAAAGGCAACCAAAATCATCAAAGACCCATCCCACACTGGCTATAATCTCTTCCAACCACTTTCGTCAGGCTGAAAATACAAATGTTTAAATACAATTACAACAGATTCAAGAACGGCTTCTTCCCCATTGTTATTAGACTGCTGAATGGACTTATTTAATTTCAAGTCTTGTATTGATCTTGTTTTTGTATACCTCCTGCCATAACCTTGCATCTCTCACTCTGTATAAACACCCTATGATCTGTATGTTCATGTATGTTATGATCTGATTGTACTGCACGCAAAACAAAACTTTTCCCTGTACTTAGTTAAGTGTGACAATAATAAATCAAATCATTGTTTTAAATTTTCTTGTCAATTTCTTGCTCTTACTCTTCTTGGTCCAATATTTCTCTGAAACCATTGCTTACCAAAATATCTTGTATTTTTATAAGCTGCTTCCCTCAATCTAATATAAACATTAACTTTTTTGTTAATTATCGATGAACCATTTTCTCTTTTGCTGAATGCACTTTGGGGGATAAATGTACATTAGACACCTTACAGTGTTTCCAAAAATAACAGACATTGTCTGTCTTGCATGGAATCTTTTGCATGCACTTTTGCAATTCACTCAAGTCAACTTGCCCCATAGATCTTCACGGTTGGCCTGACTCAGATTTGTAACCGCAGTTTCAAAAAAAAAGCACAAAGCAAATGTGTTTTGCGTTCAGGCGTTATGTAAAATTCAACATATTATGATGACTATTCCCAACATCTCCTTTACAGCAAGACTTTCAATTCGGTGTTCAGATCACACAGCACCAATTCCAAAACAGCCTGATCTCTAATTCGGTGCTCAACACACTGTTGAAGCAAACCATCCTCATGCACGCTCATGAAATCCATTTTTCCCAGAGTTAGCAATCACTTGGCTTAACTAATTTAGACACAACTTGAAATTATCCATTATTATTGCAGCACCCACAAACTTGTACATCTAATTTCCTGTTTTTCATCTGTTCAACATTTTTATTGCAGTTTTGACTTTGAAATATAACTCCCAGGAATGTTTGCTTCTCCTTGCTGTTTCTAAGCTCCAACCTTCCCAGATTCTGTGAAATCTGAGCAACATGGGCTTTGGGGAGATTCAGACAAGGTATTTGGTAAGACCTATCTCAATTTTGAGATCATTTTGCCACATCTAATCTGATCTTCCAAAACCTTTTTGTGACATTTTCACCAGATTTTCCATTATGCTGGTGGAGTAGAGAAGGGCAATAAACTTTCAACAACGTTGTGCTTTCCTCTAGATAGCTAACGCAGCTCAAACCTGGGTGGGAAACTTAGAACAGACTGGAAAAGTGTTGCTGCCACTGCACAGGGTCTCAGTGAGGTCACTCCTGGAGTAGCATGTACAGATTTAGTCTCCTCACTGAAGTGAGGAGAGTGTTGCATTGGAAGCAATGAATGTACTAACTTATAAGGAAAGGAAGATCAGGTTGATCTTGGAATTTACAAGAATGAAAGATGATCTTAGTTTTCCATAAAAGGAGTCAGCAACAGAACCCAATTCCACAGCAAATGGAGGAAATCAATCTGCTTCTCCAGCCTGTTACACAGGAACGGAGAAGGATACTCAAGCCTTCAACCCAGTTACACGAAAACAAGATGAGGCTATTCAGCTCCTGGAGCCTTATATACAGTTACAGGAAGAGGCCAATCGGTCCCCCCATCCTATCTCACAGGACCTAGAGGAGGACATGGAGCACTACTACCTTGTTGCAAACAACAGTATCTGTCCATTCAGTCTCCACACCCCTGTGATACAGTTAGGTAAAGCCAATGGGTAACATTTTGCCAGATGGAACATAATGTGGGGACTATTCCATTACACTCCTGACTTGTGCCTTGCAGGTGGTGTACAATCTTTGGGGAGTTAGGAAGTGGATTATTCCCCACAGTATTCCTAAACCCTGACCTGCACTTTTAGCCACTGCGTTCATGTGGGGAGTACAGTTGAGTTTCTGCTCAATGGCAACTCCCAGGATGTTGATATTGAGAGATTCAGTGACGTGAACACCATTGAATGTTGAGGGGTGGTTGTTAGATTGTCTCTTTTTGGTGATTCAGCTCAGTTTCCGTTCAATGATCAAACCCAAGGTGTTGTTAATGGGTGATTTAGTGATGGCAATGTTCTTGAATGTCAATGGGTCAGAGTCTGTCTCATTGGAGATGGATATCCACTTTTGTGGTGCAAATGTTATTTGTCACTTGTCAGCCCAAGTCTGGCTGTTGTCCAAGTCTTGCTGCATTTGCATCTGGACTGATCGGTGATCTGAGGAGCATGAGAATTGTAGTTCACTCATGATTGCACATCATGTCCGGCCGTATGAAGGAGAGAGCTCACAGACTGTCCTTTTTGCATGTACCTGCTGCCTTTGTACATCTAGGTGGGTTAGGAAGGTGTTATCTCATAAGCCTTGGTGAATTTCTGTTGTGTACTTTTTAGATGCTATACATTGCTACTCTGAAGTATAACTGGTGAAGGGGATGAATGTTTGTGAATGTGATAGCAATCAAATGGGCTGTTTTTTTCCGGGTTATTTCTGGAGAATATTCCAACACACTTTTGGCTTCCCAAAGCCTGCCCACTATCTGTAAGAATGGAGTCAGGAGGTGAGTTACTCACTGTTGGATTCCTAGGCCCTGAATTGCTCTTGAAGTCACATTTATATATATGACTCATTCAATTCAGTTGCCGGACAATGGTAATTCCCACAGGATGATGATAAACATTATGTTGGGGATGTAGTGATGGTAATTCCTTTGATTATTAAGGGAGTGGTTTGATTATTAAATATTCTATTTTCTTGGCTTTTGTATAGCCCCACTGTTATTTCTCACTTGTTTGACGAAGCATGAATATTTTCTAGGTTTTTTTGCATTTGAACCTGGATTGTTTCAGTGTCTAGGGAAACATATAATCAGTGAACATTCCCATGTCTGTCCTTATGAGGGATGGAAGGTCATTGAAGCAACTGAAGATATTTGAGACTCGGACACTATCTATCCTGAGGAAAATCTGCAGTGATGTCTTGTATTTTAAATAACTGATACTAACAACAACAACCTCTCTTTTTTGCTAGTGATTTACTCCAAGCAGCAAGAAAGTTTCACCCGGATTCTGATTAACGCTAATTTTAATTGGGCTTCTATTGTCACAGTCTGTCAAATCATGCCTTGATATTAAGAATAATTATGCTCACATCGTCTCTGGATTTCAGCTGTTTTGAACCAAACTTGGAATGAGATCAGGAGCTGAGTGATCCTGATGGAAAACTGACTGAAAGTCACTGAGCAGGTTATTGCTGATTGAGCATATTATTGCCGACAGTTTTTTTTTTCCATATTTACATGGTAGACTGTACACTGGTATGTCAGTGACTGGCTACAATAAAATTGCCCTGATTATGTGTGCAGGACATTTTTAGCCATTTTACCACATTGTTGGTAGATGCCAGTGTTCTTGCTGGACTGGAACAGGTTGGCAAAGGATGGGCAATTTCTAGAGTCAGATATTACCAGGGCACACATCCATCGCAGTTTTCAGTGTCTCCAAGCATTGCTTGATATAGCGTGGAGTGAATCAATTTGTCTGAAAATTGTCATCTGTGATGCTGGAGACCACTGCAGGAGTCCAAAGTGTAATACCTTATTGGCACTTCTGGCTTAACACTGCTACAAATGCGTCAACTTTATTTTTTTGCCCTGATGTGCTGGGGTCCCCGAGAACTAAAGATTCAGTTGTTGGAGATCCTTCTTCAATGGTTTCTTCCTTATCCGCTATCTTTTACAACTAAATGTGCAGGTCTACATAGTTTAGATCTGATCCATTGGTTGTGAGATCACTCAGCACTGTCCATCACTTGATGCTTCTGCTGTTCGGCATTGCAAGTCATTCTGCTTGGAAGCTGAAGACAATAAGAGTTTCTTCCCGGTTGTCACCTCATGTCTAGGTCTGGCTGCTGCTGCCCCTGGCATGTCCCTCTGCACTCTTCATTGGCCAGGGTGGATTCCTGGCTTGATGGTATCTGTCGAGTGGGAAATGTGCCGGGTCATGAGTTTGCAGACTGTATGAGTCGTGCAGAGCATGATTCTGCTACTGCTGATGGTTCACTGCTCCTCATGGATGTCTTGTCATTAGTTGCTAGATCTGTTTGAACTCTCTTCTGTTCAGCACATAGGTTGCTACATAATATGGTGGAGGTGTAGAAAATGTGAAGATGTCACTTCCTTCCACAAGGACTATGCACTCTTATTGATATATTAAATGGAGAGGTGCATCTGCAGCAGCCAGATTGGGAATGATGTAGTTAAGTATATACTTCCCATTTATTGATTTTCTCGTAGCCTGCCACAGAGCAGTCGAGCAGCCGCAAGATCCAGCGTCAATGCTGAGCACTACAGCGACGATGTTGGGACTATTGGGCCTCTCACGGTCCCTTGTCCCCAAGGAACACGGACTCAACGGCGAATTATCACACGCTTCCTGAGCCGGGAGTTTTGCGCTGCATGGCAGGACTTGATTGCCTTGGGCTCTTCCTTGGGATACGGCTTCCTGGGAACTCTCATCTTGGGAGGCTCCCCAGGGGTGGTGGCCGCAAAAAACCGAAATTACCTGATATGTGAATGATGAAACAGCATAATGAAGGCATTGGAGGCAGTCAACCAAGAATTAGCCGAACTTCGGCTCTGTGCTCAGCAAACCCGGTATGCAGTGGACTATCAACTGGCTCAGCAAGGAGGAGTATGTACTATTATAGAGGACAAGTGTATTACCCATGTTACCGACGAGTCCTATCATATTACCCAGGCTATGCAAGCCATACAGGGGCAGTTGGAACAGTACAGAGAGGGACCCCGACCTGATGAGGGCTTGTTGGGATGGCTTATGGGCAGTTCTTGGGGCTCATACCTGCTGCATGGTTTAGTTATTCTAATAGTTATCATAGCCGTCTGCTGTATATTTATGACATGCCTGAACTCTTGCTGCAGACTTGTGTTTGACAGACTAGCAGCTCCCACCTCGGCCCGATATAGGTTACATAGGTTATCGTGAAATGATAAAAGGAGAGAATGAGATGTTATTGAGATAACATCCCATTGATTTCTATATTCTTCATAATTTAATGTTCTTTATCTGCTTACGCAGAAGTATGCAGACACTGCCTTAAAACTTCCTGCCTGACTAGGATTAGGTATAAACTTTGTAAATCTTTATCTTCCTGCACAGGGGTGTGAGGAAACTGTCTCAAATAAGATTAGGTGGGAAGCGTTTGTAAAGATGTGAGACTTCTGGAATCCTGTAAAGTATGTAACTTCTGTTTCTGATAAGGGGGCCAGGGCACTGACTTTTGTTCAAGCCAGACACTTCGGCAGCTTGAAATCGCCTCCGGCCGTTAGCAGTCACTTTGCAAACGATCGATACTGTATCCTGCTCTCTTCGTGTTTTCGATGTAGTAATTGTTTGTGTAATCATGTCATTGCCCGATGTAGTGATTGTTTCATGTATCATGCCGTTGTGAGATGTAAAATTGCTTTATGTATTATGCACTCGATAAGGTATAAAAAGCGGGGTGTGTCCGCTGCTCGGGGAGAATCGCTCATGAGACTCTGCAGTCTGTGCCGGTTTGAGTACAGTGATCATCCACAGCTTGTACTTGCTTTGTAATACAGGATTTGTGTTATTCTAAACAGGTCAGTGTCTTGTTTATTGCACCAAGTCTGTGAAGGTCTCCGAAAAAGAACCGAACAACCAGATTCCAAGAAGCTGCTCCCTCATCCTGGCTCAGTTGGACAGGAATTAGCAGAGAGGGTGGTGATTTTGCCTGGGACATAATCTTGCTCACAGAATCCTGCTTCACAGTCAATGTCTGACTGTTACTTGATTAGTCCGTGAGAAATATAATGCAGCTCACTTTTACATTTTGTACAACAAACAGGTAATATCACTTTAAGTCTTATAAGTTTCTAAAATAAAGGAAATGCATTGTTTTTCAGTTGAAAGCAACTGAAGTGAAAATAATTAAATTACCAGAGTACACACCTAATTGTTGCACAATTTAGTGACTCTCGTAAGCAGCTGATTCATGTTCACATCAGTGAACACATCATCTTGCAGTCAGCAAATCTGTTAAAAATAAACTTGAAACAAGACCCTGAATTCAGCCGCAGTGCTACCGGGCCTCACCACTACCTCCAAAACACTGGCCATCTCCTAAATCTGTCCAGACAGTATCTGAACTGGACTTGTCTGATATTCACACAATCCCTCACAACAGACCTGTTAGAGGCATCCCCAAACAACAAGGAAGTGCATGGGGCAGATTGGCCAATGAACTAGCACTGGGCTCATTGCTGGTCCAAATGCAGCTCAACATTTGTAAAAAATGACCTGCCAACAACCATGTCTCATAAGTTTGTCTCTGTTGTTGACTTCTGGTGTGCCACCTAACCTCTGTAATTGTGCACGTTGGACCCGATCCTGAATGAAGGTGTTATAAGGGTGATGGACTCCTGCAGCATGTGTTGCCTTACATTGAATCCGTCATGCACAATATCCAGCGCATGTTACTCCACACGTCAGTGTCCAAAGAGGATTGTCCAGCGACAATGATGGTCAGCATATTCCCAACCCAACATTCTTGTGTGTGACTGGAGATAGAAATTTCTCCGGAAATGTTCTCAGCAAATCTAACTTTTAACAGCAAAATCACATCACTGAAAGCTGACATGCTTCGATAATACCCACTTTCCGATTGTCCAAAAAGCACACATCTACCCATTTATTCAGTTCAATTTTATCATAACAATACGATGAGAACAGTGCACAAATGACAGTAAAGGACTTTGAAATGATAAGATTTTTTGCCACACCCACGATCAAATGATTATTAAGTGCAAGGACTTTGAAAATATACAATTATTTTTTCCCTTGTACTAATATATGTGCTAATATTTACACACAATTATTTTCATGGCAACAATGTCATGGTGTCAGATCAAACTTTAACGAGGAAACCTCCTGTTGAATCGTCTCTTAGCTGGTGGATCAGCCTTTGAATTATCCAGTCCCTCCAGCTGTTTGTTCATATCACAGAAAATGAATGGAATTAGTTGAAGACAGCCACGTGTAATGCTAGGAATCTTTGGAGGAGGCTGAATTAGATCATCCAATCGACACTTCTCTCTGAACATTGTTGTGAGTATTTCAGCCTCATGTTTTCGACTGTTCTGAGGAAGGGTCTCTGG
Source organism: Ginglymostoma cirratum (assembly GCA_024137785.1). Classification (NCBI taxonomy): domain Eukaryota; kingdom Metazoa; phylum Chordata; class Chondrichthyes; order Orectolobiformes; family Ginglymostomatidae; genus Ginglymostoma; species Ginglymostoma cirratum. The sequence goes on from JAHRHZ010000101.1 coordinate 6,478,415, forward strand.
ACCCGAAATGTTCACTCTGATTTTTTTTTCTTCACAGATGCTGCCAGACCTGCTGAGCTTTTCCAGCAACTTCTGTTTTTATTCTCTTTTCTACTGTTGTGTTGGGCTCTTCCATCATTAAGGAAGGTGATATTTGTGGAGCATCCTCCTCCAGTGAGTTCTTTGATTGTCCAACACCATTCAGGACAGTATGTTACAGCATTGCAGAGATTAGGTCTGATTCGTTGGCTTTGGGTTCACTTAGATCTGTCCATCATTTGCTGCTTGTTCTATTTGATGAGGAAGTGGTCTTCACCTCATTTATAGATGGGGTTGCTGCTGCTATTGACAGGCTCTCCTGTATTTTTCATTGAACAAGGATTTATCCCTGGCTTGATAGTCATAATAAAGTGTGGAATATGCTGTGCAATGCTATTCAAAATCGTGCTGGAGTAAAATTCTGCTGTTGTTGGTGACCCATAATACCGCTCACAGCCCAGCGTTGAGTTGCCAAATTTACTTGAAATCTAACCCATTTAGCACAGTAGTAGTGTCATACACATGTTGGAGGGTATTCCCAATGTAAAACTGGAACTTCATCTCTCAAAATAGTGTGTGCAGTAGTCACTGTTACTGATACAGACATTGATCCATGTACCTGCATCCGGCAGATTGGTGAAGATGAGGTCCAATACGTTTCTCCCTCTCAGTTGGTCCTTCCCCACCAGTTGCTGCCCCAGCCCAGCAGCTATGTGTTTTCAAACCCAACCATCTCGATCAGCAATGCTGCTGCAGATTCTCTCTTGTTGGTGGTTTTGAAATGGACCACCCTGTATACATTCTCCATCTTTTTCACTCTCTCAGTGCTTCCTCGAAGTGCTGTTCATTGTGGAGGAACACTGATCCACCTGTTCACGGAGATGATGTAGCCAGAAATTTCTGTGTCAAACTCTGATCTGACAACATGAGGCTTGGTTATGTCATATTATTGCTTGACTGGTCTGCAGGATGGCTCTCCCAATTTTGTCACTCTTCCCCAGACACGAGCAAGGACAACTTTGCAGTGTCCACAGGACTTCTTATTTTTGCTGTTGTCAACTGAAGGGGCCAAATGGCCTCTGCTGTCGTGTATGACACTGACTCCATGGCTCTTGGGATTAAACCGTCCAAGGTCTCACTCCTTCAGTTACTCCCAGTTCCTTGTCTATGGCACCGATTTCTACAATTTGTTCTCCATTAATGTGCAATTCTGTGATTTTAAACTGTCCAGCTGTTCCTACAACTTTCCTTGCCATTACTGCCAGCTGCTACATCCATTTCCTTCTGCATAACTCCCTATCTCTCTAACCTTCTCCAGTCCCACTCGCCCTCCCTGCCTCTTTGGCCTCTTCCAGCCCCATTCACTCTCCCTATCTCTCTAACCTCCCAGAACCATTCGCCCTTCCTATCTCTTTCACCTCCTCCAGTCCCACTCGCCCTCCCTATCTCTGTAACCCAACCAGCCCTATTCACAGTCCCTATCTCTCTCACCTCCCTGTCCCATTCGCCCTCCCCATCTCTCTAACCTCCTCCAGCCTCATTCGCCCTCCCTGTCTCTCTAAACACCTCCAGCCCCATTCAATCTCCCTAGGTCTCTAACCTCACAGCCCCATTCAGCCTCCTGATTCCTCTAAGCTCCGCCAGTCCCATTCACACTCCCTATCTATTTTACCTCCTCCAGTCTTCCCTATCTCTCTAACCTCCAGCTGCTACACATCTCCTCTTGTACTGTGAATGAATGAAGAAAAAAATCTCTGTAACCTGTTCCGGCATGCACCGGCCTCACTATCTCTGTAATGTCTCTGGCCCCACATTCTCATTTCTATAACTTCCTCTAGCCCATAAAACCTTGAATTTCCTTCAGATTTCACTCCTTCCTATCTCTGTAATGTCATCCATCAGCGACACTGCTCCGAATTTTGTCATCACCACCTTTCCCTCTCCCATCCCTCTCTCAGTAAACTCCTTCAGCATCTACTCTATATCTCCTCCAGCCACTTCAACTCTCCCTATTTCTACGATTTTCTCCAGCACGTACACTACCCTGCAGCTCTGTAGCCTCCCACGTCTCTGATAACGTCTATATCTCTGTCACCTTCTCCGGCATCTACACCCACTTTCTAACCCTGGAACATTCTCCAGCACCTACACTCTTCCATCTGTTTGTAACCTGTTCGAGCATGTACATGCATCTTTTATCCTTGTAACCTCCTCTGACTCCTAAAACTTTCTCATATCGAGTGGCATGGTAGATCATTGGTTAGCACTGCTGCCTTACAGTGCCCAGGACCTTGGCTCAATTCCAGCCTCAGGTGACTGTCTGTGTGGAATTTGTATGTTCTCCCTGTGTTTGTGTGGGTTTCCGCTGTGTGCTCTGGTTTTCTTCCACAGTCCAAAGATTTACAGGTTACAAGTACTGGCTATGGGAATTTCAGGGATGGGGTAGGGGAGGTGTGTCAGTGTGAACTTACTAGGCCACTGTAGGGATACTATACTGTTATCTGTTGTATGTGAACAGCAGAAGACCAATAACTCCCTCAGTCCCATTTCAGAGAAAAAGGAGGACACCGTTCAGTACCTCGAACCTGATTTAGAGGAACAGGAGAGGCCCTTCAGCTCATTGAAATTTACACAGCAACAGTTAGATCCCTTTAGACTTCAAATGTCTTCCACAGCAACAGGAAGAGGATATTCAGATTTTGAGCATCTGATTGAGGTGCAGAAGCAAGACATTCAGGTTCTAGAGTCTGTGACCCTGGGAACATGAGAAGGACATTCAGCCCATCAAGTTTGTAAAACAGGAAAAAAATGAGGCTATTCAGCCAGACCAGCCTCTTACATGGCAATCAGAGCAGAACTTATAATATTTTTTTGTCCGTTATACAGGAATTGGAAATTAATCTAGAGGTTATAGAAAGGGACGAACTAAGAATATTCATCATCATTAGGGAACAAAATGCAATGAGAAACTATTGGAATTGAAGACAAGTTGTTAGAATCTATTTCTAAGGAATTAATAACAGGACATTTGAAGATCAAACTGCAATCCATCAGCATCAGCAAGGGTTTTTGTTTTGAAGGGTAAATCATCTTTGTGTAATTTGATTGAGTTCTTTAGTGATGTGAGCAGCAAGCTGGATAGCAGGGATCTTGTGTGTGTGTTATATCTGGACTTCCAGAAAAAAATTGAGTAAGATGCTACACATGAGACCAATATGCACGTTAAGATCAAGTGGCTTCAGGAGTAATTTATTAGCTTGGATAGAGGATTGGCTCACCAGCAAAATGCTGAGAGATGGGGTAAATAGGTCTTCCAGTTGGCAAGAGGTAGCAGGTGGGGTGCCAGAGAGATTGGTCCTCAGGCCCCAACTATTTTTAGTCTATTGTAACGAATTGGATGAGGGCCAAGAAATTTGGATAGCCAATTTTTTCAGATGACACCAAAATAACTAGGAAAGTAAGTTGTGAGGAAGAAATAAGAAATTTACAAATGGATACGAATAATTTATTTGAAGGGGATAACATTTTCCGATAAGATTTAAGGTAGATAGGTACGAGCTTATGCATTTTGGTCAGAGGAGTAGAAGTGCAAGATATTGTATCGAAAAACTTCAGAGTGCTTTCGTGCAGAGGATCTGGATGCCCACCTCCTTGATTTGTAGAAAATTAGCATGCACATACAGCAGGAAATAAGCAAGGCAAATGGAATTCCAAAATTTATTCCAAAAGCAAAATAGCATAAAAGTAGGGAAGTAGCTGCACTCATGCAAGACATTAGTGAGACTGCAACTGGAGTAATATGAACAGTTTCAGTGATGACAGATGTAGTAGCATTGTAAACAGTTCAGAAGAGGTTCACCAGATTGATTTTAGAGATAAGGAGTGTATTTATGAAGAGAGATGGAGAATTTTAGTCCTATACTCTTTGGAATTTAGAAGGATGAGAGAAGATCTAATTGAGGCATGTAAGATGTGAAAGGGGGCTGATAATGTAGACGTAGAGAGTATATTTCTTCATGTGAAACCATCCAGAAAAAGAGGTCATCTGTAGCAGAGTTAATATGGAGTGAGTACAAATTGCCTCAGTCAAATGTTTATGAATCTGTGGAATTCACTACCCGAGGGTTCAGAGAATGCTGGGACAGTAAGTAAATGAAACTTCTGGAGAATTCACAGGAATGTGGAGACAAGATGTGAGCAGGTTCGAGCTGCTGAATTGCTTCTTCTTCTTACGTTTTGTGTTTTTTTTTTCTGGAACATTCAGCGAATCAAATGTGCTACACAGGGATAACAAGGTGAAGAGCTGGATGCATACAGCAGGCCAAGCAACATCAGAGGAACAGGAAGGCTGACGTTTCGGGTCTAGACCCTTCTACAGAAAAAAAAACTTTTTTTCTGAAGAAGGGTCTAGGCCCGAAACGTCAGCCTTCATGCTCCTCTAATGCTGCTTGGCCTGCTGTGTTCATCCAGCTCTGCACCTTGTTATCTCAGATTCTCCAGTATCTGCAGTTCCTATTATCTCTGTGCGACACAGGAACTGGGGAAGGGTTGGCTATTAAACAGGAAACAGACATGAGGGATAACTCAGTCTTTATCATTTTGACCGAAAGTAAACCTGTGCAGTCTTACAGTGATCAGTGCTAGTCCCCAAGTGCTTGTAATGTTTATCAATAATTTGGAGAGTGAAAAAATGCATTGCAACTAAAATTTATGATGACTCTAAGATAGACAGGAAATTAAATTATGAAGGGGAGGTGGAAATTCTGTAAATGGACAAAGACAGGTTAAGTCAATTGGCAACAAATTGGTGGATGGAATACAATGTAGATAAATGTGAACCTGTCAATTTTTCATGAAGAATAAAGATAGAATATGACATAAATAGATACCGATTACAGGATTTAGTGATACCACAAGTACTGGAATACACTGACACGTTCAGACATTGGAAATGTTGCTCCATCTCCCTGATGGTCTGCTCCCTGATGTTCTAAGTGGTCCCATTGCTCTCAGTAAACACTGGATATTTTAATGTGATTGGTTTGCAATGGGGTTTGGTGATGTGGAGCATAGTTTGAGCCGTACATCGGGCGTTGGTCTTTATCTTAAATGCCATGCTTTCTTCCTATGTGGAGACATGAAGACAATAGGAATGGCTAACTACTTCCGTATGCAGAGACTGTGGCTGCTGCCAGGACAGGGGGCATTCACCACCATGATGTACTCTGCTTGGTCGCACTGCAACATTAATGGATTGAGAGGTCCTCCAGTTCCTCGGCCTCTGCACAATGACAGGGGGACATTGCAGAGCCATATACACGAGAAAAAAAGGAAAGTAAAAGAAACAGTTTGAATTTCGATTAAAAGCAGAGGAAATAAAAGGTGAGAGGGTTTTTTTCAGAATTAAAAGAGAAAGAGAGAGAAGAAATGGAGAAAGGAAGAGAAAAAAAAGGAAGATGGAGAGTTTGAACTTCAGATGTTGGCAATTAGAGATGAATGTCAACTTAAAATGATGGAGTTGAAGGGTGGAAGTCGGCTTAGTGAGCAAGATAGTGATGGCATGCAAAACCATCGTAGCCAACGGCCTGATGGGAATTTGTTTAAATATGTTCAAGTGTTGCCTACGTTTGATGAGAAGGATGCAAAAACCTTTTTCATTTCATTTCAGAAAGTGGCTAAAGACATGGAATGGCCATTGACCATATGGGTATTGTTGATCCAAACAAAGTTGGCAGGTAGATCTGGTGAGGTATTTGCATCACTGTCAGAGGAGGTATCTGGGGGGTATGAGGAGGTGAAGGAAGCTATCTAAGTGCATATGAGCTAGTGCCAGAAGCCTGCAAACGTTTCAGGAATCTAATGAGGGAATCTGTTCAAACTTATATTGAGTTTGAAAGGATCAAACAAAGTCATATTGATCAGTGCGTAAGAGCATTGAAAACACGTCAAACATATGACGCTTTTAGAGAGATGATTATTTTGTAGGAGTTCAAAAATTCACTTCTGGAGTTAGTGAGAACTCATGTAGAAGAGCAGAGATTTAAAACTGCATTATTAGCAGCTGAAATGGCTGATGATTATGAGTTGGGTAAAAAAAGGTCAGAAGGTTCGTGGTTTAGGAAAAGTGCTAGGAAATTGGATGTGGGAAAATAAGATGAGTCAGCGATTTTTGTTGACGTGGTAATGAAAAACACACTGGAAGCTAAAAAGCTTTATACAGAATGCATAACATGGTCAGGGGTTGGTTGAGAAGAAAGTGCCAGAAATCTTTGAAAAATCTACTTGAGGGTAAAGTTTACTCACTCTGAGGAAGGGTCACTGGACCCGAAAAGTTAACTCTGATTTTTCCTTCTGCTGCCTGACCTGCTGAGCTTTTCCAGTAACTTCTGTTTTGTTCCTGATTTACAGCATTCACAGTCCTTTCAGTTTTTAACAGGTTTACTCACGTATGCCAGGAAGAGTTACATAAAGAAATTACGATTTTAAGATATACAGGAGCATGTCAATCTTTGATGGTGAGAGATGAGGAGATATGTCATTCAGAAGGACTATTGCCAGAAAAAACTGGTAATATGTGAAACTTATGGTGAGAAGAGCAGAGTTCCATTATGTAAAGTGAGATTGGAGTTTTCAGCGAAAAGTGTAGAAGTGGTGGTAGGAGTACTAGAGGAACTTTGGGCTTCAGGAATAGAATTTGTCCTTGGTAACGATATAGCTGGATCACAGGTAGGAATGTTGCTTCTGTGCTTGAAAAGCCAGTGGAAAATCAGGCAGCTGAGTTATTGCAGGAAGTGTATGCTGGGTTTTTTCCTTACTGTGTGCTAACAGGGTGACAAAACCACAAGGTGACGCAGGAAGAGAAATCAAAGGATAAAGATAATGAAGTTGAAGTAGAACTATTAGTGACTGTGTCTGATCAAATATTTAAGAGAAAATAAGAACAGGCGTCGGATAAAGTAGATATTTTTAGTCAGAGGAATTATTAATTTAAAACAGGAATATGAAAAATAAAACATTTGTATCAAAAATTATACACAGAAGAAGAATCTGACTGTATTCCAGAATGTCAATATCTTAAAAATGACATCTTGATGAGGAAATGGAGACTATCACATGTTCAGGCAAATGAGAAATGACCTGTGAGAAATAGTTCATCAAGTCGTACTATTGGTGGGTTACAGAAAACAAGTGTTGGTAGCACAGGAATTACTAATAGGAGGTGATAGAGTATGCCAAAGTGCAAAATCACTATCATTGGTCTGGGTACTGTCTTTCGTTCTTACATGTCATTGTATGTGAACAAAATATATCTTTAGGCTCCGATTACTCTGTACTACCGCATTCAGGCCAGTTGGGTAGAGTCCATAAGACGATAAGATAGAAGAGAAGAGGTCGGCCCACTGAGTCTGCTCCAATATTTTATCATGGCTGATTTTACAAAACATATCTTAGAATCAGCTGATTGGAAAACCCCAGGCAGCAATTTATCCAGTACCTTTAATATCCATTCCTGTATTTGAGGAACACTTTATAAGGCTCATAAATGATTACGTAGAACCCCTACCTAAAACAAAAAAGGGGATCATTATTTGTTAACCATAATGGATGTGTCCACTAGGTTTCCAGAGGTCATTCCATTATGCAGCATCATGGCTAAAAGAATTGGAGAGGAGTTACTTAAATTTTTCACCAGATACCAACTACCCACAGAAATACAATCAGATCAAGGGTCCATATTTACAGTAGTAATTCAAGGACGTTATGGGTATCTTTGAAATAAAACAATCTAAATCCACTGCATACCATGCAGAATCACAAAGAGTATTAGAACAGTGGCATCAAGCTTTAAAGACCATGTTGAGGGCTTATCGTCGAGACTATCCAGAGGACTGAAATAAAAGCATCCTGTTTGCACTTTTAGCAATTTGGGATGCATGAAATGAATCTGCCAAATTCAGTCTATTTGAATTAGTTTTTTGGGCATAAGGTGAGAGGAACTTTGAAGTGAATTAAGAATGTGTGAGTTGGCTAGACAGCATGTAAAAGTAGCACAGCATATGATGAAACATGAAGCAGACAAGAAATCAAAGGTTTGCAATTTTGCCAGTGGGGATAGAGAGTTAGCGTTACTTCCAGTGGGAGGTGAACCTTTAAAAACGAGGTTTAGTAGCTTTATTAATCGAAGGGAAATTCCGTGAGGTGATTTATTTGATAAGAATACAAGATAGAAAGAAATCTCACAGTGTATGTCCTGTAAATATTTCGTGCGTGAAAATGCTCTCGACCTCCTCTCTTGCGTTTCCCGCACCTCTGCCCTCACATCCCCTCCCTGTAACAACAACAAAAAAAGAATCCATCTTGTCCTCCCCTATCATCAAACGAACCTTCGGATTCAACGTATCATCCTCCGCCACTTCCGCCACCTGCAATTTGACCCCACAACCAAGGATATATTTCCCTCCTCACCCCTATCTGCCTTCCGTAAGGACCGCTCGCTCCGTGACTCCCTCATCCGCTCCACACTCCCCACTGGCCCCAAACCCCGGCACCTTTCCCTACAACTGCCCCGACACCTCCCCCATCACCTCCATCCTAGGACCCAAAAAAAATTCCACATCAGACAGATGTTTACCTGCACATCTGCTAATGTGGCCTACTGCATCCGCTGCTTCTGATGTGGCATCCTCTGTCAGTGAGACTAAGCAGATGCTTGGAGGCCACTTTGTGGAATATCTGCACTCTCTTCGCGACAAACAACAACATCTTCCAGTCCCGAATCACTTCAACTCCCCCTCCCACACCCTGGATGACATGTCCATCTTGGGCTTCCTCCAGTGTCACAATGATGCCACCCAGAAACTGGAGGATCAGCACCTCATATTCTGCATTGGGAGCCGACAACCCAATGGTCTCAATGTGGACCTTACGAATTTCAAAATCTCCCCACGCCCAGCCTCATCCCATGACCAATCCTCCCTCTCATCCCTGCGTCCTTGACCTGACACAACCTATCCATCTTCTCTCCCACCTATCTGCTCCTCCTGCATCACTGACCAAGCCCCAACACTGCCTACCTGCACTCACTTATGACTATCCCACCTACTTTCCCCAGCCTCATCCCTGCTCTCTCCATTTATTTGATAGTTTCCTTTCCCCTCCCCCATTTCTGAAATAGGGTGCAGACCCAAAACGTTAGCTTTCCTGCTCCTCTGACGTTGCCTGCTTGCTGTGTTCATGCAGCTCCACACTGTGTTATCTCTTATTTATGTCCTGGGTTTTTCTTTGAAGAGAGGTTGCAAATGCAGAAATGATGAAGAGTCTATGGAGTAACAGTTTAACAATGGAAGGGGAGTGGCCAGTTCACCCAGTTCAGGTTTTTATTTTTTTTAGCAGCAGCAGTCACAAGATGTGTGAGTCCAGAAGATTTGCAAGCTTCAGTAAAGGATTCCTCCGACTTTCTCTGAAATCTCTGTCTGGATGTTGTTCCCATTTGCCTGTTAGAATCTCTGCTTGAATCTACCTTTTTGCTGAAGGGTGTGTTTATGGGATGTTGTTTCATTGGAACAGTTAATTAGTAATAGCTACTGTGTCGGGTCGACAAAGTTTTCCAACAGTTAATTTATTCTGAATTCTGCTTTCTTTTGTTCATGTTTCAACTGTAGTGTTTATATAAATTCTGTTTTGCTCAAAACTGAGTAGTTTGAACAGTTACATCATATCTGGGATATCCACTTTACATCTGCCTTGAAAATAAGAAATTAGGGTCCAACCTACCCTCTTGAAATGTTTTGCTGGGGTCTGACCTGGTATGTAATAGTAACCAACTGAATTAATGAGTCAAAAATCAAATTGTGTCAATTACTCACTATCATCGCCTCAGGGATGTTAAGGGATGCTGAAGAAAGTTCACTGGTCTCAAAACTTTACCTCTGTTTCTTTCTCAACATATGCTGCCAGCCCCGCTGAGGTTCTCCAGCAACTTCTGTTTTTGTAACATTTCAGGGTTACTGGGATCTGGAAATTGATACTGGTATCAATGGCATCTACTGTTTCCTTCTTAGCGTAATTTTATTGCTTTTATTTAATTCAGTGTCAATCCTAGTCAAAGCAGTGGGTAAAGTAAAGTGGCCTGACTGAGTGGTCTGAGGTGAGTCACTGGTGTTTGCGGTCTCTATTAAGGGGTGAATTGAAATCTCACTCGTGGCAACATTTCAGCTGAGTTACTAACCAGGCCCTTGCAGCGCCCTCTGTAGGATTCTCCATCAGCAGCTGCTGCGTGCGGGCCTCACTCTCGGAAGGATGAAGCAGGTCATGTGGTGTACATTGCAGGATTACTCGAAAAACCTGGGAGGAAGGCAAGAATAGGGCTGGCCAATTGCCCTTTGTCTCTTTTAGGGCCACTCCCTGATTGAAAAACTACCAGAAATTCGGGTGTGTGCAAATACCAGGCGTCATGCCGAGGTGATAAAGTGATCCATTGGAGATCTCTTGTGATTTCCCAGCAGACGTTTCAGAACCATAGAATTCATATGGTGCAGATGGAAACCATTCAGCCCAACTCGACTGTACAGGCTTTCTGACAGTACAGTGCGTAACTTTGCAGCCATTCATTCTTTAAACTTTATTTTCGTTAAGTGGATGGATTTTGGCCGGGGTAATTGGCAGATGTGAAAATCTAAGAGAGGAAACAAAGCAACTGACAGCCTGCATAAGGGGATTTTGCCTATTGGATGTGCGCCGCTTATGTGACACAATTAGCCAGCACACTGGGTTGTTAATCTGAAGGGTGAATGTTTCGGGCACACCCAGGGACGAAGCCAGGGTATGATATTGCCCAGCCAGCAACCTTTGTCACTTGCTGCGCAGATTTTGGATGTGTGAAGATGCCTCCCAAATCTTACCAGCTTCCCAGATTTGCTGTCAGTTCACATACCAACAGCTTTTGGCACATAACTATTTCTAATATAATGATCAAACAGCGAGATATCCCTCACCAGAGTCAGTATCATAACTTGGAGAAAAACTGTGCACTTCATATTCTCATGGTTTGAGCAGTTCCTCTTCAGCGAAGATCAGATGATCAGAACGGTTGTACTTCATAAAATGAGTACTTAAGAATCATAAGAAGGCGCAGATTGCGATTTTACGTGGGGAACCTTAATGTGACTGATAAGTGGAGTAAAGAACAAAGAACAAAGAAAACCTACAGCCCAGGAACAGGCCCTTCGGCCCTCCAAGCCTGTGCCAATCCAAATCCACTGTCTAAACCTATCGCCCAATTCCTAAGGATCTGTATCCCTCTGCTCCCCACCTACTCATGCATCTGTCCAGACGCACCTTAAATGAATCTACCGTGCCTGCCTCTACTACCTCTGCTGGCAACGCGTTCCAGGCACCTACCACCCTCTGTGTAAAGTACTTTCCCCGTGTATCCCCCTTAAACTTTTCTCCTCTCACCTTGAACGCGTGACCCCTCGTTATTGAATCCCTCACCCTGGGAAAAAGCTTATCTCTATCAACCCTGTCTATACCCTTCATGATTTTGAAGACCTCAATCAGGTCCCCCCTCAATCTCCTTTTTTTCTAATGAAAACAATCCTAACCTACTCAACATCTCTTCATAGCTAGCACCTTCCATACCAGGCAACATCCTCGTAAACCTTCTCTGTACCCTCTCCAAAGCTTCCACATCCTTTTGGTAATGTGGCGACCAGAACTGTACACAGTATTCCAAATGCGGCCGAACCAAAGTCTTGTACAATTTTAACATGACCTGCCAGCTCTTATACTCAATACCCCATCCGATGAAGGCAAGCATACCATATGCCTTCTTGACCACTCTATCCACCTGTGCAGCCACCTTCAGGGTACAATGGACCTGAACTCCCAGATCTCTCTGCTCATCAACTTTTCCCAAGGCTCTTCCGTTTACAGTATAGTTTGCTCTAGAATTAGACCTCCCAAAATGCATCACCTCACACTTGCCCGGATTGAACTCCATCTGCCACTTCTCCGCCCAACTCTCCAGTCTATCTATATTCTCCTGTATTCTTTGACAATCCCCTATGCTTTCTGCTACTCCCCAAATCAATTGTTTTGTTATAGGTAGATAGGGAAAATATTCTCTCACATTTTGTAAGCTCACTTTATTTTGTTTTGCTACACGCTTGTCGAAAGTGAAGGAATGCCAGTCGCCATAGTATACTGAATTCCTCTGCCCACATTTCGAGATGCACAAAAGACACTTTCTGAACACATTGGAAGTACATTAATGGGCGATCAGAAATGTCAAAGGATGCTAAGTGTGTGATTGCATTTTGTTCTAAATGTGAAAATCTCTTGTGCCTGACTCACCATCATGTCTGTTGTTGCACACTGGACACTCTGGGTGTTACTCCAGTGCTGCTTTTGCCTCATTTTCATCGACTCCATGTTTATACTCCCTGTTCTTCTACTCGAAAAAGAAGGAAAATACATGATGATCTGATCAGCTCATCAGCGTCTGAAGAAGGGTCCCGACGAAAAACATCAACTTTCCTGCTCCACTGATGCTGTTTGGCCTGCTGTGTTTCTCCAGCTCCACTCTGTGTTATCTCTGACTCCAGCATCTTACAGTCTCTCTGTAAATACATTCCTGTATTTAACTGAATGAGCTGCTAATGGGTCTGGAGCATGACAATGCTTTCTTATAAAAGATGGCTTGAGCTGTACAGCTCGTCTGATACATGTAATCAGAGAGGGGGAGAAATCTGAAAAAATCTAAATTGAAATTGCGTTGTTTTTCATCCCTCTACAACAGCAAATGTTGCCAAGAAGACTTGGTGCAAGATTTGGCAATTAGAACAGCAGTGAAATAATAAATTCCATCCACATTTATAAACAAGAGAGGACAGCGCACCTTGCCTAGATTTTAAGGTAGCATCACTGATTCCGTGCTCGTCTGAACCGGGGACTTTCCCGCATGTGTGATGACAGTCACAGACCCTACACTGCCGAAACATATGGGAATAGCGGCTGAGTCAAACTTCTAGAATTGAGGACTCTATTGTCACTCAGCACTTTCTCCTCCAATGTGTAATTTACTCCGTGTCAACCAAAGGGTGAAAATGCTTTCGTAAATGACCATCTAAATTTGAGAAAGCTTGTGAAGTTTGCTTTTTTTTGTATTGAATGCAAACAGAATTTACTGAATTAGAAATCTCTTCCATTAGTCTTGCATTATGTCTCACAGATTGTTTTATTTTGAATGATGCGTTAATGAACTGTGGGGCAAAATTGGTGCATTGGTTGGGGGAATCCCTGATTACCGAATGGACCGAGATAGCGGGATCAGTGGTTCAGTAGGCCCTTTCCTCTCATTCGTGCTGCATTCCAGTGATTGTACCATCCAGTTTATCGCAAAGATGCTTGTGAGCATGTTGGCATGGCCAAGTTGTTTAAGATGCTGTACTCCAGTTCCTGTACCCATTGGAGGCGTGGTTTCTACTCCAGCCGATGATGCAATTGTGTTTGCACCCCATTGTGCAGAGGCTTTGCTTTTTGCCTTGGCAACCAGTGCAGGTAAAATAGTGCTAAAAATCTGAGCCCAAATTTGAGGGAGTGTTGTGCCTTTCATTCCTATGGCTTGTAGCAATTTCTGTCTGGGTAGAATCAGGTTATCAGGCCTGCTGTAATTCACTCGCAAGCAATTGCCACGGATTATTATTCTGAGAAGAGAATCGAGCTGTCGATCTTCTGAGTGATATTGGCCTGGTACAGTCTAGGCAGAAGGAGGAAAATGTCCTCTGACTTTTGGAAACAAGCTTTTTATTTCTGCACTCAGTAATAATGCAAAGCCAGGAAACTGATAGACATGAGTATTTTCGTACAATAACAACGTGTTCAACAGTTCAGACAAGTGGCACTCATTGAGGCACGCAGAAGAACACATACACTGAGGTTTAAAATCCCTCAGGTTTGAGAAACAGCCAGAAATCGCAAAGATTACTTCTGAGGCTGGCGGTATTACCTGCAGCAAACTTCCCTGAACACCACGAAGAAAACGCATATGGATTTACTTTAGCAATCAATAGGACAGGCCTGTGTTTCAGCAAACCGACAGCAGAGCAGATCGAAGTCGGCAGGATGACAACCTGCACCGGGGTAACACCAAAAGATTTCAAATCCATTTCCTTAACGACTCGGCCGCAAATGCGTGATTCATCTACTATGGTCTTTTGCATTGAATTTTGTTGGTGACTATCGCTGTTGTGAGGATGCAGAAAAATATCTCAGCTGATCCCGGGGTGAAAATCGTTCCCGTTCACGAATTCATTCATGACTTGAATGCTTCTGTCTCGCATTTTCCTCTCTTTGTTAAAACAAAACAGGTTTGTTGTTTCTAAACCCAGGCCTCTCATATGCTCGGAGAATCAAAATGAAAATAACAAATGAGAGCAAAACAATCTCACTGCCGGGTTAAGAGGATCCTGCAGTTTGCAAACCTCCTCCAAAATGCCATGAGAAATTGCAAGTGTGTTTGTGTCATTAGCACGTTGCGAGCACTTGTTTTATGAAAGCAGTAGTACTACAGATTGCAGTCGGTAAAATTCAAACCTACATGTGAGCGAACCAAATGGATCACCAACCTATCATTTATCCACTCACACGGTTACCTCCAAGTTTGCTGCTCGCAATCGCCTCTTGCATTGGATTTCATCTGCACATATCATTGTTGAGGGTTGACGGACGAAAATCCCAGTCAATTCTGGTAAGAAAATCCTTTCCATTCCGGAATTATTGCATGGCCTTTCTGTATTCTCTATCACTTTTTCCTCTCTTTATTGGAAAAGAATCAGCTTTGTTGTTTCTAAACATGGCCATCTTGCATTCTCGGTGAACATGGTAACTAATGCACGTTTGAAATATTGCAGTTCGAAATGGGCTAGTGAAGCGTTCAACTTTGCAGCCATTCATTCTTTTAACTATGATTTTTGGGAAATGGATGGATTTTGGCCTGGACAATTTGCAGCCATGAACATTTAACACAGAAGGCAAAAAGAAACCGAACGCCTAGTTTAGGTGATCCTGCCGATTGTGTGCACATTTATTATTGTGATGCACTTGCTAAGCACATTCGGCTGATAAATGGAAGGCTGAGTGTTTCGTGCACAGCCAGGGACAAAGCCAGGAGTTTGTTATTGCCAGCCAGCATTCTCTGGCTCTTGCTGGGCAGATTTTCAATACGTGAACACGTCTCCCAAATCTTTCCAGCTAACTGCCAATAATCCAATTCCCCCATGTTCACTGGTATTATAATGGTCCTGTCACTCTATTCTTGTTTTATCCCTCACTCCTTTATGTTCACCGTCAGCACCTTCCTCAGAAATAACCCTGTTCACTACCATCCACACAGACAACTGACTCATTTGCAACCACCCTTTGCTTTACTTGTACTTGGTGTCCCCAAGGGTATATCCTTAGATTTTCCTATTTCTTATCTGCCACTGGAATCATCTAAAAGTGCTGTTAGTTTTCACACACACACACTGACAATAACCAGATCTACCTCAAAGCCCTCCCTTTCTACTCCAGCATTCCAGGAATATCCTCCATTTTAAAGTTAGCAGATCAAAGTCATCGTCTTCGAATGCTGCTGAAATATCCATTCCCCAATTTCCAAGTTCCCTCCTATCCTGGCAACTGTCTAAAGCTGAAGAGTGACCACATGGAAAGTGATTCAAACTGAGAAGCAATCCTATACTGCTGTCTGACCCAGCAGTAACCTGCACAGCTACCGGCTTTGCTGTCTGCTTTCATGTATTGCTGGATATCGGAGTTCGTTCTAAGTAAAATAAACAAACAATGAAATTTACATCTGACCATGGAGAAACCTGTGTGTAAGAGCACAAAGCAGGGGAGGAGCTAAGTGGCTTTTTAAAATGTAACTTTGCTGTTTTTCTTTTGTAAATCTACAATGGCGAGTAGAGTTTTTTTATTACATATTGTTCTTGACATCTGCCTCATGATTAAACTTTAAAAATATAAAAGCTTACATACTAAGCTAGCCTGGAGTACTGTTTTTAGAGCAGAAAGACTGTACTATTTTCTGGGTCTGTAGATTGCTAAGATGCAAATATGGCCTTTAGCAGAGTGGTGTGCTCTTCCTGTCGCATGTGGGATATTAGGAAGAGTTTCCATGTTAATGATGATTGTGTCTGCAGGAAATGTGTTTATTGTGCCAATCCTATCAGATCATACGGATAGGTTGGAGTGTCAGGTAAAGGCAATGAGGGATTTACAGGAGTAAGGAGGTATGATGAATGGCAGTTGCAGGGATGGAGATAAACCGAAGATGCTGTCAGGTCGATGTGTGACCTCCAGGGAAGGGAGACGGAGGCAGATTGTGAAGGAGTTTCCTGTGGCTATCCCTATCTCAAACAAGTATGTTGTGTTGAAAAATATAGGAGGTGATGGATTCTCTGGAGAATGCAGCACTGACAGCTAGTTTCCTGGTACAGATACTGTCTCTAATGTGACACCAGTTTCCAAGCCATCGATTGTGATAAGGGACTCTCGAATCAGAGGCATAGACAGACGTTTCTGTAGCTGACGGTCAGACATCAGAATGGTGTGTTGCTTCCCTGTAGCCAGGATCAAAGATATCTTGGAGAAGGTGCAGAATATTCTCGAAGGTAAGAGGGATCAGCAGGGGGTCATTGTACACATTGGAACTAATAACATAGGAAGAGAAATGGATGAGATTCAGGGGAGAGAATATAGGAAGCACGGCAGGAATTTAAAAATTAGGTCTTCAAGGGTAGAAATATTTGGATTACTCCCTGTGTCATGAGCTAGTGAGGGTAGTAAAAGGAGGAGAGAGCAGATGAATGCATGGCTGAGGATCTTGTGCAAGGGAGAAGAATTCACATTTTTGGATCATTGGACTGTCTTCTGGTGTAGAAGTGACCTGTGTAAGAAGGACGGATTGCACCTGAATTTGAAGGGGACTAAGGTACTGCCAGGGAGATTTGCTAGTAACATGGGGAACGGTTTAGTGAAGAAGATCAGCCCGAGACTGGTACAGTTGCGAAAAAAGAGCAAGTTAAGCAGACATGGCAGGCAGGAACAAAGTAGAGAATTGCATTCATTTCAATGAGAAAGGCCTAACAGGTAAGGAGGATGAATTCGGAGCATGGTTAGGAAATGGCACAGGGATGTCATAGCAATTACAGAGATGTGGCTCAGGGATGGACACGACTGGCAGCTTAATATTCCAAGGTATAAATGCTACAGGAAGGATCACAGTTTGGGGAAGGGGTTGGTATTGGGGGGAAAGGGGTGGGACAAGAGAGGAGGGAGAATGACATTTTTGATGAAGGATAACATTACAGTTGTATTTCGGGAGGATATTCGAGAGAGAATGTCCAGGGAAGTCATTTGGATGGAACTGAGAAATAAGAAAGGAATGATCACCTTACTGCAACTGTACTAAAGACCTGCAAATAGTCAGTGGGAAATTGAGAAACAAATTTTTAAGAACATCTCAGTTATCGGTAAGAATAATAGATTATTCTGGTAGGAGATTTTAACATTCCAAACATAGACTGGGACTGCCATCGTGTTAAGGGCTTGGATGTAGAGAAATTTGTTAAGCACATACAAGAAAATGTTCTGATTCAGTATGTTGGTGTACCTTCGAGAGAAGGTGCAAAACCTGACATAGTCTTGTGGAAATAAGGCCAGGAAGGTGACTGCGGTGTAAGTAGGGGAACATTTTGGGGCCAGTGACCATAATTCTATTAGTTCTAATGTTGTGATGGAAAAGGATAGACAGGATCTAAAAGTTCTGATTTGGAGGAAGGCCAATTTTGACAGTATTACGCAAGAACTTTCAAAGGTTGTTTGCAGGGAGGATGTTCGATGGTAAAGGGATCGATGGAAAATGAGCAACATTCAAAAATGAGATGACAAGAGCCCAGATAAAGTATATTCCTGTTCGTATGAACTGCAAGGCTGGTAGGTGTAGGAAATGCTGGCTGATTAGAGAAATTTAAGTTTTGGTCAAGAATAAGAAGGAAGGTTATGTCAGGTATCGACAGCAGAATCGAGTGATTCCCTAGAACAGTAGAAAGGCAGTAGGAGTGTAACTAAGAGGGAATTCAGGACAGCAAAAAGAGGACATGAGATAGCTTTGGCAAATAGGGTCATGGAGAATCCATAGGGTTTCCACAAATGCATTAAGGACAAAAGGGTAACTGGGGAGAAAATGGGGACCCTTAAAGATAAGCAAGGCCACCTATGTGTGGAACCGTAGGAGACAGGCGAGATATTAAATGAGTATTTTGCATCAGTGTTTACTGTGGAGAAGGATAAAGGAGATAGAGAACGTGTGGAAATAATCAAAAATCTTGTAAAATGTCCATATTACAAAGGAGGAGATGCTGGGTGTTTTCCATTGCATAAACGTGGATAAAACCTCGGGACCTGACCAAGTGTACCCTAGAACTCTGTGTGAAGCTAAGGGAGTGATTGCTTTGCCTCTTGCTGAGATATCTGTTCCATAAATATGCACAGGAAAGGTACCGGAAGACTGCAGTTTGGCTAACGTGGTCCCACTATTTATGAAATGTAGTAAGAAAATGTAAGGGAACTATCAACCAATGAGCCTGAAAATCAGTGGTGAGCAAGTTGATAGAGGGAATCCTGAGAGACAGCGTTTTCATGTATTTAAAAAGGCAACGGCTGGTCATTGTTAGTCAACAAGGCTCTGCGCGTGGGCAATCGTTGATTGAGTTTTTTGAATAAGTGACAAAGAGGATTGATGAAGGTAGAACAGTAGACATGATCAATATGGACTTCAGTAAGGCGTTTTACAAGGTTCCTCATGGTAGACTGGTTAAGAAGGTTAGATCACACAGGATAGAGGGAGAACTAGCTATTTGGATATAGAACTGGCTCAAAGGGAGAAGACAGAGGGTGGTGGAGGAGGGTTGTTTTTCAGACTGGACTGTGACCATCAGTATGCCACAAGGATCGGTGGTTGGTCCACTGCTTTTCATCACTGATATAAATGATCTGCATGTGAACATAGGAGTTATGGTTAGTAAGTTTGCAGATGACACCAAAACTGGAGGCATAGTGGATAGCGAAGAAGGTTACCTCAGAGGACAAGGGGATATTGCTCTGATGAGTCAAGGGGACAATGAGTGGCAGATGGAGTATAATTTAGATCGATATGATAATCTGCATTTTGGAAAGGCAAATCAGGCCAGGACTTACCCACTTAATCGTAAGGTCCTGGGGAGTGCTGCTGAACAAAGAGACCTTGGAGTGCAGGTTCATATTTCCTTGAAAGTGGAGTCACAGTAGATAGGATAGTGAAGAAGCTATTTGGTATGCTCTGCTTTATAGGTCAGTGGATTGAGTATATGAGTTGGGAGGTCATGTTGTGTATGTACAGGACGTTGATTATCCTACTATTGGAAGACTGTGTGTAATTCTGGTATTCCACCTCTAGGGAGGATGTTGTAAAACTTGAAAGTATTTAGAAAATATTTACAAGGCTGTTGCCAGGATTGGAGGCTTTGAGCTATAGGATCAGACTGAATAGACTGGAAATATTTTCCCTGGAGGCTGGGAGGCGAACTTATAAAGGTTTATAAAATTATGAGGGCATGGATAGGGTAAATAAGCAAGGTCTTTTCCCTGTGCTGGGGGAGTCCAAAACTAGAGGGCATAGGTTTAAGATGAGAAGGGAAAGATTTACAAGGGGACTAAGGAGTACTTATTTCATGCAGAGGGTAGTACATGTATGGAATGAGCTGCCAGAGGAAGTGGTGGAGGCTGATACAATTACAATATTTAAAAGCCACTGGGATGGGGAGATGAAAAGGAAGGGTTTACGGGACTATAGGCCAAATGCTGGCACATGGTACGAGGTATATTTAGGACATCTGGTCGGCATGGACAAGTTGGACTGAAGTGTCTGTGTCTGTGCTGTAGGTCTCTACGATTCCATTTTGTTAACAATCATGCTATTGTATTTGATCAAAGATTGATTTTTGATCATATCTCACACCACCCAGATCCCAGATACAGCTCCGAGTGCATTCTCTCTCACAGACACTATGGCCCCACTCTTTTATGTCCCTTTGATGTGGAGAACAGAGGGGTTAGTACAGCTCAAGCTATAATCTCTCATTAGCCTACCCCTCCCTATCAGAGTGATGTGAGGAAGAGAGGGGTGAATACATCTCATGCTGTATATTCCCATGGTCCTACCTCTCCCTATCCCTTTGATGTCGGGAATGAGGGATCAATACAATACTGATTACAATGAAAGCACTTCCCGAGGGTGAAGAATTTTGTGAATCCGACCAAGGACTGAGGGGCAGAGAGCAGATGCCGTTCTCACATGTTACTGAGATTAAACTTGGCTTCAATATTAGGAACAATATGTCAACTTCAACTGGCAGGGAAACTTGGGAAGCGAGAATCTTAAGACTGTAATTAAACTCGTGAATATTTCTGACTTGGTGGAGCGGGCAGATAGGTGGCAGGTGAGGTTCAATGCTGCGAAATGTGAGATTGTGCACTTTGGTCACAAGAATTCTGAAAGATAATTTAAATAGGGTGTATTATTCTAACGATGGTGCAGGAACAGAAGGACGTGGGTATTTACGTACATCATTGAAGATGGCAGGGCATTTCAAGGGTGAGAATGAAACATCCAGTGTCCTCATCTTTATTTCTACGGGCATAGAATACAAGAGCAGGTAGGCAATGTTGAGCTTGTACAAGACACGTGCTAGATTTCAGCTGAGTTTTGTGAAGTTGTGAGTACCACGTTATAGGAACGATATGAATACATTGGAGTGAGTGCTGATGATTTACAAGAATAGTTCAAGGAATGAAAAAAACTTCAGTTCCAGTGATATGATTGAACAAATTGGAACAGCTCTCCTTGCAGAAGAGGAGATTGATGCAAGATTTAAAAGTCAAAAGCGGGCTTGGTAAAGTAGATAAGGTGAAGCCGTTCCTACTTCTCAAAAGAGGTAAAGAATGAGAGGGCAATAGATTTAAATTAACATGCAAAAGAATCAAGGGTGTTGTGAGAAAAAGCTTTGCCACACAGCGAGTCAGAGGGGTCTGGAATACATTACCTGGAAATGTGGTGGAGGCAGGTTCAACGGAAGAATTCTAAGACGGCACTGGATTGTTATTTGGATCGCAATTGTTTACAGAGATATGGAGAGAAGCAATAGGGAGGAAAAATGTGCAAGGTAAATTGGGTTTACCTGGGCAAAATTTATAGTCTTTATGTGCAGAGCTAAACACACATAAAAATGTGCAGTTTAGGTGGATTGGTCATGCTAAATTGCCCAGTGTCCAGGGATTTATAGGTTAGCCATAGGAAATGCAGAGTCAGAGGGTAGAGGGGTCAGTCTGGGTGGGATGCTCTTCAGAGAGTTGGTGCAGACTTGTCGGGCTGAATGGCCTGTTTCCGTTTTGTAGGGATTCTATAACGCTGATGTTTGAAATATTTCCCCACTAGCAGATCAGATGAATTCATTGAAAGGTAACATTCAAGTCCTGATGAATCGAGTGACTCTTTCAGAAGTTGATATGATGTACGATTTGAGTTTCCCAATAGCAAATCCACTTGTAATGGAATTTATAGAATTCAGCTCTACATATTCAGAATAGAAATTATGTCCAGGCAAATCCAGGTTCCATTAAACATTTTTTATTTCTTTTTCCCTGAAAGCTTTAATTCCCTGTCCGAAATTCTGCCCCCTCCTCCTGCCAAAATCCAAATGCTCCTTTGGGGAATTCTTTCTGAACGTTTATTTTGAAAGGTGCATCTAGAGGCTGCAATGTGTTTGATAATTCACTTTAGTCACTCATCTTCACAAAACATTAATCTGATCATGCTTGAGAAACCAGGCAGAATATCTGACATTAGCCCCATGCTCAGAACTGACTGTGCAGAGAATGAACGAGCAGCTGTGATTAACAAAATCTTGAAGGCACAAAAGGTGGCCCTTCAACTCATTGTGTCAGCACGGTTTTCCAAATACTCCTTCCAATTTTGTGCAAATTCTCTGACTTCTCCCTATAATCCTGTGCATTTTACTTCTAGTCAAATAATCATTCAAAGCCCTTGACTGAAGCTGCCTAAACCATAGTTCCATGCAATGTCTCCCAGAGCTAATTACTCACTGTGTGGAGTTAGGTTTGGAGAAAAGGAACCCTTTGTTCCTTTTCTCCTGCTTATACTCAATTAAATCTGAAATCAGTCTCGTGGTCCATTCTGGTTTCTGATTCTCTTCATGCTGATTAATTAAATCCAATAAATAATGAGACGAATTAAGGCACTGTTTCCAGTCCCTGTTCCGATCTTCATTCCTGCACTTATCGCTCTCTTTTGTAATTCACTGATAGTTAGCCAGGCTGTAAACCCGGGCACTCTTTCCTGAAGAAAACTTGCAGCTGAATCCCACTCAGCACACACAAAGCCATCTTATTTGGACTTTTAGGCTGACACTGGGCATTTCTGAGACTCCTGATATAAGCGAGCCTCTGGTTCCAGTCCATATGGATAACCCAGCGGTTTGTGACTCCGCCATCACCATTCTCCAGCCGTGCTGCAGCAGACCACACTGCATGTACATGGCTTGACAAGGGTTTGACAGTAGCGCCAGCTCAACAGAAACTGGATGAGGATCAGGGCTGAGCTCTGATTTTGCTGCGGATCGGTTAAGGAGAATGCTCACTCTGTCCTCCTTCAGAACACATCAGATTGGTAAAAGAAGCAATTCATCTCAAAGACTATCTCTGTCATGTGTGAGATGGGGGGGTCCAGCACAATCAGTGTGAAAGGTAAGGCTGAAGGATTTCCAAGAATCTTCAGCCAGAACTGCAAATGGACATTCGAGGTACAGAGTCCATGGGTGGAAGTGCCTTTTTCTGTGCTGTCGACCTGGACGATTCTATACCAGCCTCCTCCAAAGATCCTCAGCGTGGAAATATCGGAACGGAAAGCGGCCATTTGGCCCTTCGAACCTGTCCTGCCATTCAATAAAATGATGGGTGGTCATCATATTCAGTGCCATGCTCCCATTTTCGCATCAGCGGAGCTGGCCCCGTGTAACCACAACATTGAGATTGATGCAGATTTAGAAAAGAATGCCTGGTTATGTTCTGTCCACAAAAGCAGGACAAATCCAACCCCACCCATAACCCAATCCCTGTCAACCTATGCTCCATCATCAGCAAAGTGAAGGAAGGGAGTAACAGCAGTGCTATCAGACCATGTTCGCTCAGCGATAACCAGCTCAATGATGCTGTGCGCTCTATCAGAGCCACTCAGCTTTTGGCCTCATTCCAGATTTAGTCCATCATGGACAAAACACTGAACTCCAGAAGCAAAGTGAGGCTGACTGCCCTTAAAATTAAGGCAGCATCTGTCTGACTAAGGTATTGACGAGACCTTGCAAAGCTGGAGTCAGTTGGAAACAAGGGAAACTCTCTGCTGGGTGGAATAATTCAGCCCAAACACTTGTAAGCCTTGGTGGTTAATCGTCCCAAGCCCTGCACATCACTGCAGGAGTTTCTCAGGGTAGTGTCCTCGACCCAAACATTCTGAGCCACTTCAATGGCTATCATTGAAGTATAATTCCGAGTTGTAACCTGATTCATAGAATCCCTACAGTGTTGAAACAGGTCATTTGGCCCAACAAGTCCACACCAACTGTCTAGCTACCCTTTCCCTGCATCCAACCCAGACTCACCCCCACTACCCTACATTTCCCATAGCTTTTCCATCTAACCTAGACATCTCTGTACACTGGCCAATTTAGCATGGCCGACCCATCTAGCCTGCACATCACGAAGATTGAAGCAGGGACTGGAAACAGTGCCTTAATTCTTCCCAATATTTACTGGGGGTGAGGGTAACAGAGCATCTGGAGAAAACCCAAACAGACACAGGAAGAGGGAGAACTTGTTAACTCCGTCCAAACAGTCGCCTGAGGCTGGAATTGAACCCGATCCCTCACACAATAAGGCAGCAATGCTAACCACTGAGCCGCTATGCTACCCTTAAATGGTGCTAAATATTGTGCATTGGGATGTAGGGTTAGTACGAGAGGCTGGCTAGGAAACATATTGGAATAATCAAATCTGAAGGTAATACATGCATGGACAAGGGTCTTAGAAGCATCTGACCCAGGACGAGGTGGAAGGATATTATGTTCTGGAGCTCTCCAGGCAGAGTTCGGGATGGTGTGGAAATATGGTCAGGAACTCATGTGTTTAAACAAGAAAGCCAGATTTCGAACAGAATGGTTCAGCCTCAGTCCCGTTGTTGAAGAATGGTATTAGTAGTTAGGGAGCAGAAGTAAGTGGTGACTTTTGCAATTTTTAAGTAGTGCAAATTTCTGCTCCTGGAGGCAATGGTTTAGTGGTATTATCACCAGACTATTAATTCAGAGACACAGGTAATGCTCTGAGGGCATGGTTTTGAATTCCACCATGACAGATGGTGGAAATTGAATTCAGTCAAATTCTGAAATTAAAAGTCTAATGATGACTATGGAACCCGGGTTGATTGTCTGAAAAACCCACCCTGTACAACGAAATCCTGAAGGGAAGGAAACTCTGCACATACCAAGTCTGGTCTACATGTGACTCCAGATCCACAGCAATGCGGGTGACACTTAACTGCTCTGGATGAGCAATAGACCCTGAATGAGCCAGTGAGACCCATATCCTCTGAATGGATACGGACATAAGAACTAGGAGCAGGAGTGGGCCATCTGGCCCCTCGAGCCTGCCCTGCCATTTAATAAGATAATGGCCGATCTTTTTGAGACTCAGCTCCACTTACCCGTCCACTCAACACAACCCTTAATTCCTTCACTGTTCAAAAATTTATCTAGGCTTGCCTTAAAAACATTCAGCGAAGTAGCTTCAACCGCTTCACTGGGCAGGGAATTCTACAGATTCACAACCCTTTGGGGGAAGAAGATCTTCCTGACCTAAGTCCTACATCTGCTTCTCTTTATTTTGAGTGATGCCCTCTAGTCCTAGTTTCACGTGCTAGTGGAAACAACCTCCCTGCCTCCACCTTATCCATTCCCTTCATAATCTTATATGTTTCTATAAGATCTCCCTTCATTCTTCTGAATTCCAATGAGTATAATCCCAGCCTACTCAGTCTCTCCTCATAATCCAACCCTCTCAACTCTGGAATCAACCGAGTGAATCTTCTCTGCACCCCTCCAGAGCTAGTATATCCCTTCTCGTAAGGAGACCAAAACTGCACACAGTACTCCAGGAGTGGCCTCACCAGGACCAGATACAGCTGCAGCATAGCCTCCCTGTTTTTAAAATCCATCACCCGAACAATGGCAGACACAATTCCATTTGCCTTTTTAATCACCTGCTGCACCTGCAATCCCACCTTCAGCGATTCATTCACAAGGACACCCAAGGCCCTCTGCACAGCAGCGTGCTGCAATTTTTTACCATTTAAAACATAGTCCATTTTGCTGTTACTAATTCAAAAATGGATGACCTCACACTTATCAACATTGTACTCCATCTGGCAGTCCTTTGCCCACTCACTTAGACTATCTATAGATATCCCCCTGCAGACTTTCAGTATCTTCTGCACACTTTGCTCTACCATTCGTTTTAGTGTCATCTGTAAATTTTGATACACCGCACTTAGTCCCCAACTCCAAATCATCATTGTAAATCGTAAACAATTGCAGTCCCAACACTGATCCTGAGGCACACCACTAGCCACTGACCGCCAACCAGAAAAACACCCATTTACCCCTACTCTTTGCTTTCTACTGGACAACCAATCCTCAATCCATGCCAAAATATTACCTGTAATACCGTGCAACTTTATCTTATGTAGCAGCCTTTGGTGTGGCACCTTGTCAAATGCCTTCTGGAAATCCAGATACCCCACATTTACAGGTTCCCCATTGTCCACCATGCAAGTAATGTCCTCAAAGAATTCCACCAAATTAGTTAAACATGACTGACTCTTCATGAACCCATGCTGGGTATTCCCAATGAGAGAATTTATATCCAGATATTTTGCTATTTCTTCCTTAATGATAGATTCAAGCATTTTCCCCACTACTGAAGTTAAGCTAACTGGCCGATAGTTACCTGCTTTTTATTTACTTCCTTTTTTAAACAGTGGCGTCACATTGGCTGTATTTCAATCTGCGGGAACCACCACAGAGTCTAGTGAATTTTGGTAAATAATTACTCGTGCATTTGCTATTTCCCCCATCAGCTCTTTTAGTAGCCTGGGATGCATTTCATCAGGGCCAGGAGACTTGTCTACCGTTAGCCCCATTATCTTGCCCAGCACTGCCTCCTTCGTGATAATGATAGTTTCTGGGTCCTCACCTGTTATAACCTTCTTGCAAGGTTTAGTGGACCTCATCAAATCAAACGGAGATTGAGTGAGGTAAATTATTCGATAAGGACTCAAAATAAAAATGAAGTCTCACAGAGTGTGTGATGTGAATATGCTGGAAAGGTACTTTTTATGGAAATAAAACAAAAGGAGAATGTGTTCCTAGTTACAATACAGAGTGAAGAACCAAGTTCAGGAGATTCTGAATTGGATATTCCTCAAATTAAATTGGACAATGAGGAAGTTCTCAAAAAATTCAGATAAATTATTGAGGTAACTTCCAGAAGAAGATTGAAATGAGCTGGAAGAGTTATTACTGTCACATGGGGAGATACGTGGGAATAAGCTGGGAAGGACTTATTTAATTATGCATGATGTAGATATAGGAAATCTTGTTCCAATAAAGCAACATCTTCATGGACTTAACCCTCTAATGTCGGCACACTTTCAAAAAGAGCTTGAATGTATGCTCAAAGACAACATAATAGAAGTAAGTTGCAGCAACTGGAGCTCAATCATTGTAATGATGTCAAAACCAGATGTAACACAAAGATTATGTGTGGACTACCGCAAAATCAATGCAGTTGCAAAGTCTGATTCATATCGTATTCCGTGTTTGGAAGACAGTATTGAGAAGGTGGGACAAGCAACTTCTATTTCGAAGTTGGACTTACTCATAAGATACTGGCAGGTAACTTCATGTGAAAGTGCGAAGACAATTTTGGCCTTCATGACACCAAATGGACATTACCAATTTATAGTCATGCCATTTGGCCATATTTCAAAGACTAAGCAATAAAGTCATTTCTGGATTGCCAATTGTGTGTTGTACATCAATGACCACGTGAATTTTAGTCACGTATTGAAGGAACATTTGCAGCATTTATCAGAATTATTCAATTGACTTCGGGTGGCAAGCTTGGCGATAAATCTGGCCAACGGTGTATTCACACAAGTCCAAGTCATGTTCCTAGGCCATGTTATCAGACATGGACATATGGGCCCAAGGAATGTATTAAAGAGTTTCCCATACCATTGACAAAGACAGCAGTATTACAATTCCTGGGATTGAGTGGGTTTTGTAAGAAGTTCGTATAAAATTTTAGCAGCGTGGTTGCTCAACCGACTGAATTATTGAAGAAGTGCAAAAAATTTCAGTGGATGACGGACTGTCAGAAGGCACTTGACAGCCTGAAAGCTGTACTAACCACTGCCCCAATATTAGTCACGTCTACCTGTGCAAAGCCATTCAAGGTGGCTATCAAGTGGGAATGACGTGGGTGTTGGTGCTGTACGCTTACAAGAAGATTATGAGAAAATAGAAAGACCTAACGGGTATTTTCACAAAAAGTTGAATACTCATAAACAGAAATAGTCCACGATTCAGAGGGCCGTCTTGAGATTAGTGTTAGTGTTACAACCTTTCAACATTTATATTGCCTATAATGTTCCTGAGACAATTGTATATACTGATCATAACCCGTTAGAGTTTTTGGAGAAATTTAAGGACAAAAATTACAGTCTGTTTAGATGGAGCTTAATATGCAGCCATTCAATTTGAAAATTATACACGCGGATGGACGAGAAAAAAAATTGTCAATGCGTTATCACAACTTGGATGAACACAGACAGAGGCACTTGGTGGCAGAAGTAAATAGATTGAAATAGAATGTGGTAGTGAATGTTTGCATGCTTAGACTCAATAAATTTCATATGAATTTTAGTGTACTAATAGAGTAAGACTGAGGGGTTTTAAAAAATGAAGCCATCTTTGTACATTGTTTCATCTTTTTAAGGGGAGAGGAGGTGTGACAATGTCATGACTTCAAGAGGTTATTTTGTCCTGTTTTTGTTTTGAGCGGAGTTTGTAAGGCAGAGGCACAGATTAGTCTACCAAGACCAGTTGAGTAAACAGCTTGGGAGACCTTGTTATTTTTATATATAACAGGCTCAATGGGTGTGATTAACTCTCACAGATCAGCATTTATGGGTTTTGGTTTTTGAGTAGCATCACAAACTATTGGGGTCTCCACAGAGTTCGAAGCGTCAGTAAATATCTCCTGGCTGTTACTCTTTCTGAATGAAACTGGATGTTTTTTTTTTTCCCCTCCTGGATTGGAAAACTGCATGTGAAAATCTGTCTGAATTTTCCTTTTTTCCAAGGAGTGTGTTTATGGGATGTTACTACAGTGGAACACCTGATGAATAATAATTACTGTACCTACAGTTTGGTTAAGTTTTCCAACAGGTTTAAGTTATTTTAAGTTTTTTTTTTGTTTGCATCTTAATTGTAGTGTCTAAATAATTTGTGTTTTTTTGTTTAATGTTGAGTTGATTGACCAACAGCATTGCCTTTGGAACATGATACTTCATCTCTGCCTTTAAATAAGAAGTTAGGATTTAGGTTACCTTCTTAAAACATTTTGAGAATCTCTGCGCTCGTCCATAACACATCCATCCTCTGTTCCCCTAGCAACTATCTGCAACCCCACAATCACTCTGATTCCCTGGCAAGGGCCCCTGAAACCATCCAAACTCTGTTCCCTTGTGACAGACGGTGGTCCTGAGTTAGCATGTTCCCTTAGCAATCGCCTGTGTTATCACCCCAACTCTGTTCATCTGTCATCGACCAGTGGTCTCACTCCCTCACTTTCCTCCTGGTAATGGCCAATGGTCCAATAACGACCCAGTTCCCTGAGCCACCAGACCCACCCCCCACTCTTTTCCAATCACAACAGTCTGTGGCCCATCCTCAATCTGCTCCCCTAGCAATGGCCTGCTGCACCACCACCACTCTTTTCCCTTAACAACAGGCTTTGGGTCTTCCCACGTTCTGTTTCCTTGTAATGGTCTGTGGGCCATCAACTATTATGGTCCCCTGGAAATGGTCAGTGATCCTACACCTACTCTGTTTTCCAAGCCACAGGCTGTGGTCTCACACCCACCCTATTCCCCTAGCTATAGGCTCTGTTCACAACCCTCTGTTGTCCTAGCAATGGCCTGTGGCCCTACCTTCCACTCTATTACCCTAGCAACGGCCTTTAAAATCACCGACACTGTTCCCCTAGCAACAGCCAATGGACCTCCATCCATGCTGCTTCCCTAGCAACCGTCTGTGAAATCACCCACTGTCTATTCCTCCGACAGTACACAGTGGTCCCGCACCTGCACTGTTACCCTAGCAATGCCCAGTGGCCACACCCACCTCCCAAGTTTCCCTTAGTAATGGCCTGTGGACACACATCACTATCCGCTGCAACGATCTGTGATCTCATCTCCATTCTTTCATAGGATAGGCCAATGGTTCCACACCCACTATAATTGCCTAACAATGACCAGTTGTCCAGCACCACATTGTTCTCATTGAACTAACCTCTGAATCCATCACCGCACTGTTTCCAAAGCCACAGACAGTGGTCTGAATCCACCACCTGCTCTTCTCCCCTAGCAACGGCCTGCTACACCACTCCAACTCTATTTGGTTACAACAGGCTTTGACCCTCTTCACACTCTGTTCGCCTAGCAATGGCCTGTGGCCCCACCCCACAATGTTGCCCTAGCAATGGAAGATAAAAAAGGATAAGAGGATGAGAGGTGCGTCGAGTGTAGAGAAGTGGAAGAGAGGGAGATTGGGACATAGAGTGAAAGAGAGAGATAGAGAGTGAAAAATAATAGGCAACGCAGGGACGGTAAAAATGAGTGAGAAAATGGGAGGGAGTTTGTCAGAGGAAAGGGACAGTGGAACGTTGCAAAAGTGGAAGTTAGGCGTGGGGGAGAGAGAAAAAGCGAAAGAGATGAATTCTGCCAAGGCCAGTAAGGAGTAGGTGATCCAGAGGTGAAAGCAAAGACAGAGTGATGTAAACCCAGCTCCTGAGCTCAGGCCCGGTACCCTCTTCTCCCTTGGAGGCCAAGACTTGGGGCAGAATTTATCTCTCTCCAGCTCCTCTTATTCAGCACAAAGACAAAACAATTAGGAAGTTCTGCTACTTGGTGCTTTTTAATGAGCATTTTTATCATTTACAAGTTGAAGTAATGGATGCATTCAGTGGAATGGTGCCTTTTCTTCAGTGGCCCCTGAGTTGAAACATTGGAATGTGCCCTGTAACCTGTGGGGTAAAGTTGCATTAACCGGCACCACCCTTATTCTGTTACCATAGCAACAGGCTTCTTCATTGCTGAACAGTTGTCTTGAAATGACAAAGCTTCTCCATGGATTGACTAATGAGTCAATTTGATCGAGTAATTTGAGTAAATGGGTATTTCAATACATTCTTCAGCTGTTGTCTGAACTTAGTCTGGGTCACGGCATAAATCGCGGTGTTTGTGCAGCAACTAAGGAGCTGCAGCATGAAGCCCATTTCCTGCACAAAACGATGTAGAGACACAGAATAATACCCCAAATCACCCATTCGTCTCCATATGGAAAACGTCATTAACGTTGACCATAACAAGATGAAATTACCCGAGATCACAAACAGTAATATGATCGACATTTTCCGGCTCTTCATTTCTGCGTCTCTCTGAAGCTCTCCATTTCTCTGAGCCCTGAGTCTCCTGCGGGCTTGGCTGGCCACTAAAATGTGTCTGACAGTGAAGACATTGAGCAACAGAATCAGGAGAAATGGAAGAGCTGGGGTTAAAATGTGATGGAGGAAGTCGACTGTGGCCCAGACACGAGAGAAAGAAGCACCAATTGCTATTTCACAAAACGAGGGGGAGTTCGCCATCCAGTACCAACCTGTGAGCATAAAATACCAGAAAATGTTCTTTAAACAACTCAGCACAGTCACAGTTCCCAGAACCACAGCCACAGTTTTCTCACTGCAATATTTATTTTTCAGGTTCTGGCAACAAATGGCCACAAATCGATCGAAGGTGAAAGTGACGGTGAACCAGACAGAACAGTCAGTGGCTGCATAAAGCAGGACGGCGTGGATATTACACACGGGGATGGAGAACAGGAAATAAAACAGTTCTGGATAAACAATGGGAATGTGTCTCAATATCAGATCGAGGATAATGACCAGTAGATCCGCCACTGCCATGGCCCCCAGGTAACGTCTGACACATGGAGACAATCCACAATCTTTATAAAGCAGGACGTAGATCGTCACTGTGTTAACTGTGAGGAAGGAAAACAAACAAGTTACGCATCTGCATGGAGGCAAATTTAGCATTTCGATTGAAAACGTGTTGAGATTTTAAAATATGTCACTGCATTCAGTGATTAAATGAAACCATTGGAGCTGAAATAATAATCGGTAATTTCTAAATTACTTACAAGAAAAACAGATAGGGGTAAAGAATGAGAAAGAAGACAGTTAACGCAGCACTGAGCGTGTTCCAGTTAAATGTACACCGCACATGAAACAAAGTAAATTAGCTTGCAGCTCAGATTTAATTTGATGGGTTACAATGTTATGGGTATCACAGAGACATGGCTGCAAGGGGATCAGGGCTGTGAAATAAATATCCAAGGATATATGTCCGATTGAAAGGACAGAATAGACAGGGATACACATTAGAAAGAGATAAAATTAAATCAATAGCAAGAAGTGCTAGAAAATGGACCATAGCAATATGGTCGAAAGGCTCGAATCTGTGTGGGCAGAGTTGAGGAACAGCAAAGGGAAGAAAAGATAGTCCCTGTGGGAGTTGTGTACAGGCCTCCTAGCAGTAGTCAGGGCATGGGGCAGAAAATAAATCTGGAAGTAGAAAAATCATGCAAGAAAGGCATTATTACAGTAATCATGGTGGACTTCAATATGCAGACGGAATGAGAAATCAGGTTGGTAATGGAGCCCAAGAAAAAGGAATTTGTGGAATGTATCCATGATTTATTTTGTACCAGCTTGTGGTAGAACCCACTAGTGAACAGGCAGTGTCGGATCTGGTGATGTGTAACGTGGAAGACTGGAATAGGGAGCTGAAGGTGAAGGAAACCCTAGGGTGCAGGGATCACAATATGATGGATATCACCCTGCAGTTTGAGAGGCAGAAACTTAAACAGATCTAATAGTACCATTGACTAAATGCAGAGACAAAGACATGATTGAGGAACTGGCCGGAGTTGATTGGAAGGAAAGATGTCTAGGAAGGTGGTGGGGTAGTAATGGCTGGAGTTTCTGAGGTAATTGGGGAGGCACAGCAGCAATTCATTCCAATGAATAAAACACATACTAAGGAGAGAGAAAGGGAAGAGAGGAAATGGCTAATGTTAACACCCCTGTTTAAGGTGGGAGGGAGCAAAATGATGGGAAATTATATGCTAGTTAGGCTGATCTCAATCAATGGTTAGATTTTGTCCATTATTAAGGACAAGATTGCAGAGTATTTGGAAATTCATGGTAAACTAGGGCTAAGTCAGCACGGCTTCATCAAGTAAAGGTCATATCTGATAGTGTTGTTAGAATTATTTGAAGATGTAATGAACAAGTTAGACAAAGAGAGCCAGTGGATGTGATTTTTGGATTTCCACTAGGTCTTTATGAGGTGCCACACAGGAGGCTGCTAAATACGATAAGGGCCTATGGTGTCAGGTGCAAGATAGTGACATGCTTACGTAATGGAATAAATTGTCCAGCATGGGGAGGTTATGTTGAAATGCACTGATCTTTGTTTAGGCCACAGCTGGAGTATTGTGTGCAGTTTGGGCCACAGCACTACAGAAAGAATATGATTGCACTGAAATGAGCGCAGAGGAGATTCACCAGGACATTGCCTGGGATAAGACCATAAGGCAAAAGAGAAGAAGTAGGCCATTCAGCCCATCGAGCCTGCTTCACTATTCATGGCTGATCAGAGAACATTCAAGTCCTGTTTCCTCCCGTTTTCTCTTGATTGTCTTACATTTTAAAAATATGTCCATCTCACAGCCTGAAAAGTACATAATGACCTGGCCCCAATAGACTTCTGTGGTGTGGAATTCCACAGTAAAAGTAATGATTGGAATGAGGTCAGCCAGATGGACCTCAGAACATGAGTTTGCTGATTGGTGCTGTTAATCTGGGACAATCAACCAGCCCTGACTGACAGATAAAAACAGAGGTGCTGTTCACTCAGAGCTGACTCTGAGGGGGCTGGGTCATTGCCAAAGACTCTCTGTGAGTAAATTAAGGATGACTTTGTGACAAGATAACGTCCTCTGTGGAGTTATTTCAGTAGAGGTATCATTGTCCTGACAGACCATAGGGTTGTACTCACGTTGGAGAGAGATAAATGATGGTGGTTTCAACTGATAGACACCATGCCTCAGGAAAGGCGAGATGTTGAGATGTAGAGTCCTTCACGGCAATCTCAGCCTGGAAGGGAAGTGACATCATGCTGTTGACCTCCCTCTGCATTACTAACCATCTGTCCACCCAACTGAGCTAACTAAGCCTCAAAGAGGTTCACTACCCTCTGAGAGGAAAGAAAAGAGCCCCCTCTTCTTTGTCTTAAATGTACAACTCCTTATTCCAAGATTCTGCCATCTGGTCCCAGACTCTCCCACAAGGAGAAACAATCTCTCCTCATTTACCCTGTTGAGTCCCATACCAACCTGAATGCTTCAGTGAGGTCATAGGCAAGCAGTTTGCCAGAAATCACTTGTGAGGCTGGTAAGCAACAAATTTACAGCCATTTTGTCAGCCACTATTTCCCAAGGAACGCTTCATGGAAGCAAAACTCCAAAATACATGAAAATAGCAGCAATGCTGGCCCATGCACAGGTCACAGTATGAAGGAAATCTACTGACCAAGTCCTGAAGTCAAGCAATGATGCTAGATAAAGAAGAAATGCTTTCTGCATTCGTCTTTGCTCACCATCCCCACTCCCATCACTCCCAACTCCAGGCTGAACATAACTTATTCTGATCTAAAGTCCTTAAAGTATCCCTTTCCCTTCCTATGGCAGATGACGCAGATTGTTTAAGCACGGGAGATGGCCATTCATCCTATCGTTCCTCCGCTGATTCTCTTAGTAAGCAGTTCACCTCCTGCCACTGCCAGTAATATGCACATTCTTCCTTTTCAGACAATAATCCGTGCTTGTTCAAATGAATCTATTTCCATTGCACTCTTCAGCAGAACATTCCAGATCCTAACCGCTTGCTGCAAAATAACATTTCTCCTCATTTTTCTCATGCTTCTTTTGCCAATTACTCTAAATCTGCGGCCTTTGGTTCTCGATCCTTTCCTATCAGTTGGAAACCATTTCTCTCTATTTACTTTGTCCAGGGTCCACAGATTTTAGCACATCCAGCAAATCTTCTCCCAACTTTCACTTCACCAAGCAATACAGCTCCAACTTCTTCAATCTAGCAACATCACTGAAGTTAAGTGAGATGTGCACTGACTGCACATGGGAACTGAAGGAAGAGGAGAATCCATCAATTTGGACCCCATGTGTTACTCCACTGTAGGCTGTACACTTGCTTGCAAAGGTCAGAGAAGACTGGGTGCACTCTGCATAGGTCTGGTCAGTGGATTACAAATAAAGATATTACATGGATTATAAAGGGCATTTTAATGGAACATACTAAAAACTGAGAGGTTCTAACTTTTCACAAGTGACGGAACAGTTTGAGGCACTTTCCCCCAGAACAGAGAAAACCAAGAAGCAAATGACTATATATTTTAAAATTAACAAGGGAATTGGCTTGGCAAATGTAGAGAAGGTGATTTTCCACTTGTGGGGTCATTGGAGTTACTAATGGAATACAGTCATCAATAAAAGCAATGAGGGAATCACAAGAAATGACCTTACACACAGAGCGGCCAGAAGGTGGAGCTTGCTACTGCATGGAGCAGAGGAGGCAATTTCAAATGTACATAGCCAGTACGAACACAATGGGCCAATAGCCTTCCTCTTGTTTTAACGATGATATGCATTTGACAGGAAAGCTCCACACATGCCTGAAGAATAAAAGAATAGGATATGTTAACAGCTTTAGATGACGTGGGTGGGAGGAGGAGCATGTGGTACAGACCAAGGGGAAAAAATAGCCCATCTCTGTGCTGTACATCCCACGGAGCAAGTCTGCAACATAACATGTAAGGCACAGACTTAGCCAACGGAGTGATTACTGCGCAGGTAGTGGATAGGGCAGCTGCTGGGTTGTCTGGCAGTCAAACACAAATCACTTCTCGTCAAAAAAATCAAGAACATTTGGAACATTATTATGCGGTATGTCAGCATGTTCAGGACTGAAATGGTTTGCGACTGCAAAGTTCAGGATAGGTGAGAGTTAAGGAAACCAAATCTGAATAATGTAAACCTCTATGCTTTCGAATGAAAATTTCAGTGACTTACCATGAATAATAATTTGAAATTGCATAACGCCTTCAACACAGTGAAACGTCGCAAGGTGCTTCACACAGCATCTTCTAACATAGGTTGACACTGAGCTCAAGGAGGAGATCGATGATTAAAAAAAAACTGGGCCAAAAATCGACGAGGCCTTGAGCTAACAGGAGGAGACCATTCAGTCCATTAGTCCTGCACTATCATTCAGTGAGATCTGTCACAAACCTTCACTTCTATTTGTGTCAGGTCTTCATTGTTAAAACAAAAGTCTCAGCTATTTCAAAGTGCCATCCATCTCCTCTTTAAATACTTCCAGTGATCTAGGCTCCACAACTCTCCGGGGTAGGGAATTCCAGACATTTATTTATGTCTGAGAGAAGAAATATCTTTTCATCTTAGTTAAAGTATTAGGAGCCACTAATTGAAAACTAAGTACCCTACTTTTAGATTTAAACACGAGTGTAAACACCTTCTAAACATTCACATTCTAGCCCCCTCTGAATCATGACTTTGAATAAGATCACCCATCATTATTCTAAACTTTAGTGCATAAAGATTGAAACTATAACTCTTGAAAAGTTGAAAGCTTCATCTCAGAAAACAGCCTTGTGAGTCTCTATTAAAATGCCTCCAATGCGAGTACATCCTCTCTTAAGTATGGGATCAAAACTGTAGACTGTATTGCAGGTGCAGTCTCACCAACACCATTACGGTTATAGTAATATTTCCCTTTTAACTAAAAATTTCCAGCCCCTTCACAATAAAGACCGAAATTCCATTTGCTGTCATAATTACTTGCAGCACTTTTATGCTGAAATTTTGAGTTTCATGCACAAGAATACCCACGTCCCTTTGTGCTCCACTATTTTTGGAATCTGCCTTCATTTAAATAACAAGCAGGAAATTAGATTCCTCAGACCAAATGACGACACTTTTTTTCCCTGACATTGAACTCTATCTGCATAGTATATGCCATTCAATCTATTTATATTTCATTAGCGATTATTTATGATCTCATCACTTTTACCCTACCGTAGATTTTTTTTTTGCATTAACAGCTACTATGTATACATTGCATTCTGCCTCCTGCAAGTTATTCATATAGATCGTAAATAATTGAGAATCTAGACATAGTATTTTGGTACTCCACCGGTTGTTTTTTCAACCTGAAAAAAAGACTTATTAATCCCAATTCTATCTTCTATTTGTTAATCAATTCTTAACCCATGCTCATATATTACTACATAAACTGACAGCAACCATCTTGTCCAATAACCTTTTATTTGACATTTTAATGAATATCTCATGGAAATACAAATCCACAACATTCACTGGTTCCCCTTTATCAGGTCTGCTTGTTTGACCCTCAAAAAAAGCAAGCAAATTTGTCAAATTTGATTTCCTTTTCACATTGACATTGACATCACCTCTTGACATTTCCTCCTTATTAACTGACTCAAGCTTTTCCCCAACAACAGGTATCAAACTAACTGGCCCATAGTTTCCTCGTCCTGTCATCCTCCCTTCTTGAATAGTGGTATCACTTCAGCAGTTTTCCAATTGTCTGGAACGCTTCTTGAATCCAGTCAGCTCTGGAATATTGCAACCAAAGCCTGCACTATCTCTGCAGCCACTTCACTTAAAACCCATGGATACAGGCCATGAAGACCCAGTGATCTGTTGTGCCTTCAGTGCCATTACATTGTTCAAAACATTGTCACTAGTAAAAAGAGACTCCACCCATTAGTACCCCAGTTGTATGTCTTTTGAATATTTATATCATCCAGTAACATGATGACCAAATAATTAACTGTCACTTTTGAGTTCCCATTATTAATTGTCCAGTCCCATTCACTAAGGTTCCAATGCATACTTGAGCTATTCTCACTTTCTGTCTCTTTATATACACAGATAAACGTTTGCATTTTCTTTTTATCTTTATTGCCAAATTACATTCGCAATCAATTTTCTTCCTCATGATTGGATTTTTAGTCAACTGCTGCTAGTTCCTAAAAACAATTCCAAACCTCTGGCCGACCATTAGTTTTCATCGCTGTTCCTGCCTTAGTTTTTGATTCGAACCTTTCATTGACTATCTTTGTTAATCACAGGTGGATCATCTTCTCATTGAGTCCTTCATTTGAACAGAATAATTTTTTTCTAAGCATTGTGAAGTATCAGCTTAAATGTCGGTCATCATTCCTACACTGATCTTCCTCTTACTCTATATTCACCTTCCATTTCAATCAACAAGTCGGTCAAAGCCCCTGAGCTGCTGGTTAGATGCCTTGTTCTGTACAATTCTTCAAGGGGATTCCTCATCACATGATATGCTGACAGAGTCTAACACAGACTTTCAATGAACAGATAAGAACAAGTTTCAAAGGTGTGAGTCAAAGCTGCTGAAATGCACTTTCCCTCATGGAGCACCACATAAGATATATTGGGAATTATTATACAAGCTGCATAACTTTATTGTTTCTGAGTTTTGCGACGACTCTAACAGAGGCCAAAATCATGGTCAGAGAGAAAACCAGAAGGTAACATATTCACTATAAATGCAGAATTGGACCCCGTCTCGATGGGAGAAAAACAAATCAGAGGACTATGTGGAAGGGACGGGGCGAAAATGGGAATGATTGGAAGAGAGGTGTCATAGAGAGGTTGAAGGTCTAAGAAAATTAAAATGGAGGCATTATCACAGCAGAAGCCAGTCCAGGTCAGTGAGTCTGTGGTGACTGGTGAGTGGGGCGGTGCAGGTCAGTGAGTCTAAGGTGTTGCATGAACAGGACAGAGTAGGTCAGTAACTATGGGTCTGATGGGTGAATGGGACAGTGTAGGTCAGTGAGTCCAGGCAGAAGGGGTTACTCTGTTGATGTTGGCGAACTGGTAGAATATCTTAGGATTCTTTCTAACCTTGCCTGCTGGCACTTCTCCATGGCCCTGTGTTAGTCAATGCCCTATATGTGAACTTTCCCAGTTTCATTTCTATCCCCTCTCATTCTTTGAAACTTTAGAGAATACAGCCTGAGTTTCCTCATCAGACAATCTTGCCATCTGAGAAAGTGATCTGGAGAATGTCCATTGCGCTTCCTCTGTGATCAGTATATCCTTTCTTAGATTGGGGCACCAAAACTGTACACAATATTTCAGGTGTAGTCTCACCAACATGCTACAGAACTGCTACAGGACATCATTATTTCAAATTCTGATTCCCTTTAATGAAGGATAACCTCTTCTTTATCTTTTCATTTGCATATGTTCCCCACAATACCCTTGGTTTTAATTTTATTTACCAAGTTACTGTGACTTCTTAAAAAAAACCTCCTGAATATCCAAGTATACTGCATCCACTGGTTTTCCATTGTCGATGTCTGCAAAAACCATCTTAAAACAATTTCAAATAAAATTTTATCAATTATGATTTTTCTTTCATTAATGTGTTATCATTCACTCCAATTTTGTTATTACTTTCTAAATATCTAATATCACATCCTTTATAATAGATCCAACAGATTGCCTCTTGCAGATGACAAATTAACTGACCTGTTGTTCACCACTGTCCCTCATCTTCCCTTCTTAAATAGTCGGATTATGTTTATAATATTTCAGTTATCCAGAATGGCTTCCTGCTTTTGCAGAATGTAAAGGGGGAAAATATAGTTATCACCAATGAAATAAATGTGTGTATTGCTGCTTCCTCCGAAATTCGGATATGAAGTACATCTTGTCTGTCAGATTTGCCAATGCTCAATCCAGCTATGTTTCAAATACTGCCTCATCACTGATATGAATGTTTTTTGTCTCTTGTCACACAAGTCCCATGGTCACTTTGTATTTCTGAGATATTTTCTGGACATTACTCCATGAAGAAAAGTAACTGCTTAGTTTCCTTGTACTTTCTCCGTTCTCTACAATAAATTAACTTGTCTGCACATTCACTGTTCCACAAATGACCTTGCTTTCATTTTTACTTTCAAATACCGATAGATGCTTTTTGTGAGTCTTCATGTTTCTTGTTACTTTGCATTCATGTTCTCTTTTTGATTTTCTTATCAGTTTATTGATTGTTCTTTGCTGGTCCTGAATTTACCTGAATCCACTGGCTTACCATGATATCTGGCATTTTTAAGCCGTTTCCTTTGATCTAATCCAACTCTACCTCTTTTGTTAACTATCACTGAGTTATCTTTCCCTTTTGCTGCTTGTACCTTTGGAAAGATAAGTGCATATTGTACACTTTACAGTGTTTCTATAAACAACAGACACTGACTGTCTTCTATTAAATCGTTGTCATGTACTTTTACAATTCAATGAAGCCAATTTGCATCTCATATGTTCATGGCTTGTATGACTCATGTTTATAACATTAATATAAAAAAGAAACATTTTGTATTCAGATATCGTGTAAAGTTCAGTTTGCTGCAATCACTGTTTTCAAAGCACCTTAACAGCAAGGTTTTCAATTAGCACTTCTGATCACACAGCACAAATTCCGAAACAGCCTGATCTCCAGCTTCATGCTCAACATACTGTTAAAACAAACTATTTCAGATACGTGTATGAAATCCACTTTTCTCAACATTAGCATTCACTTGTGTTGATGCAGTTTAGATGCAACTTGAATCCGCCCATTATTACTCTAGTGTCCACAAACTTGTAGATCTAATTACCTGTTCTAAGACATGCCTAACATTCGTATTGCAGTTTTGACTTTGATATATAATTCCAATCAATGGTTGCTTCTCCTTGCTGTTTCTAACCTCCACTTTAACAGATTCTCTGGAATCTGAGTAATGTGCGCTCTGGGGAGATTAATAGAAGATTCAGGTGAGATATTTGGCAAAGTCTTTCTCGAAGATCTTGTCGTCTCGCTACATCTTGTCTGTACTTCTCAATCGTCATTGTGACATTTTCACCAGATCTGCCGTTATGCTGGTGGAGTAGAGAAGGACAATGGTCTTTCAAGGAAGCTTTGCATTTCTTTAGACAGCTGAGACTGCTCTAATCTGATTGTAAACCTTAGAACAGGCTGGAACAGTGTTGCTGCCACTATACAGGATCTTAGTGCAATCACTCTGTACAGATTTAGTCTGCTTACTGAAGAATTGTTGCACTGGGAGCAACTCAGAGATGGTTCACTCAACTGCTTGCTGCAAGGAGGGTGTTAATTTATGAGGAAAGGATCAGTCAGATGATTCAAAACCCATTGGAGTTTGCAAGCTTATTTTAACACATAAAATCTTAAGGATTTAGCAATAGAAGCCATTTACACTTGAAAAGGATGAGGTTATTCAGCTCCTCAAAACTGATATACAGTTTTAGGAAGTGGCCAATCAGCCCGTTGAGCCTATAGCACTTATCCTAGAGCAGGCTATTCAGCACCAAAATCTTGTTACACAGAAACAGAATGAGTCCATTCAGACTGCTCAATTCTGAAACACAAGAACTGGAGCAGGCCAAAAAGTGATTGGAAATTGTCACACTAGGGTACGATGGGGCTATTCAGTCCATTTAGCTTGTTGCATAATAACAGGAGAAGGACGCAAAGCCACATGAGACTTTTATATGCGAAAAGAGGAGGTAATTTAGTCATGTGTCTGTTGTATGCGAACATGAGGAGACCAGTAACTCCCTCTATTCCACCTCAGGGTTGCAGGAGGAGATAGTTCAGTATCTCATACCTGTTATGGAGGAACATGAAGAAGCCCTTCAGTCCCTCTAATGTTATATAGCAGCAAGAAGATTTCATAAATCCTCAAGCAACAGGAGGAGGACATTCAGACTTTGAGCAGATTGCTGAGGAACAGGACCATGAGTCTATAATGTAGAAACACAGGGGAGACATTTCAGACCATTGAGTTTGTAAACTAAGAACAGCATGAGTCCATTCAGCCTCTTACACTGTAATCGGAGCAGGTCTTTTAAAGCCTTGTGCCCATTACACAGGAACTGAAAGGGAACATAGATGTTATAGAAAGAGAAGAACTTCATCTTCATCATTATCATCTTCACCGGGGAATAAAAAGTAGTTAACAAACTAATGAGATTTAAGATAAATTGTAAGAATCCATTATTAATGAATTAGTAATAAGACATTTGCAAAGTGAAGCCACAATCCATCAGAGTCAGCATGGTTTTATGAAGGATAAAGCGTGTTTGATAGAGGGTAGAGGATTGGTGAACCAACAAAATGCAGATAGATGGGATAAATGATTCGTTTTCTGGTTGGCAAAATGCAACATTTGTGGTTCCATATAGTTCGATTCTCAGGCCCCAACTCCTTGCAATCTATCTTATTCTTTGTATAAGGGTTAAAAAAAAAACCATAGCTTAACATTCATATGACATGACAACAGTTGTAAAAGTGCTTTTCAATGGACATGTAAGGCATTTACAAGTGGATATGGATAGGTTAGTTGAATGGATCAGCATCTGTCAGATAAAATTTACCGTGGATAAGTATGAGGTTACTGTTTT
Organism: Ginglymostoma cirratum; assembly: GCA_024137785.1. Lineage (NCBI taxonomy): Eukaryota > Metazoa > Chordata > Chondrichthyes > Orectolobiformes > Ginglymostomatidae > Ginglymostoma > Ginglymostoma cirratum. The sequence continues at coordinate 6,520,627 of JAHRHZ010000101.1, forward strand.
TGTCAGAGGGTCAGGAAGGCAACTTGTTAGCTAAATGGAGAGAATCTTCAGAATACCTGTACTTAAGTGCAGAGGGTTTTGCGTGTCTTCCTGTATATCACAGAAAACTAATATTCACATATGGCAGGCAATCAGAAACTCAAGTGCAATTTCAGCGTTTATATCTAAAAAAAAAAGTACAGAAGTAGGGAAGTGCTATATTGCAACTATGCAAGCCATTCTTGAGACTGCTACTGGAGCACTGTGGATAGAATTGGTGCCCAGACTGGAGGCAGTTCAGAAGAGATTCACTAGATCGATTTCAGAGATGAGGAATTCGTATTATGAAGAGAGATTGGGCAGTTCAGGCTTATACTCTCTGGAGTTTAGAAGAATGAGAGGAGATCTCATTGACGTAGAAGGATGCTAAAAGTGACTGGCAACGTATATGTGGAGTGGATATTTCCTCATGGGGGCCAATCTACAGCAAGAGATCATAGTCTTAGGATAAGGCACAGCAAATTTAAAACGGGTTGAGGAGAACTTACTTCTCTCAAAAGGTTGTGAATCTGTGGAGTTCACTACACCAGACTGCAGTGGATGCAGGGAGATTGAGTAAATGAGGGTCACGGACAGCGACAGAGAAGTGGGACTGAGGCCGAGATAACATCAGCCATGATCATATTAAATGGTGGTGCAGGCTCGATGAGCTGATTTGTCTATTGATGCTCCTTTTTCGTATATATTTATGCAACTTTGAGCCCATCGAATGTGCTACACAGGATTGGAGAAGGACTGGTTATCAAACAGGAGGCAGGCATTTAGGATCAATCAGTCTTTATCAGCTTGACAGAATCTCACCAGCGTAGTCACATAGTGATTAGCTCTGGCTCCTCAACTATTTACAATCTACATCAATGAATTGCTGAAGTGGAACAAACGTACTGTAACTAAGTTTGATAATGACACTGAGATAAGCAGGAAATTAAATTATCACGAGAAGGTGGAGAGTCTGCAAATGGATGTAAACAGGTTAAATCAATGGATTATAGTTTGGCGGCTGGAATATAATGTGACTGAATCTGAACCCGTCAATTCTTTTCCGGATATCGGTGCAGTTTTTCAATATCTGCTCTCTGATGTTCCTAGTGGCTCCATTTCTCTCAGTACACACGGGATATTTTGACGTGGTTGGTTGACAGTAATACGTTGTGAGGGCCAGGATGTTTTTTAACCGTGTATGAAGGCAGTGGTCTTTATCCAAGAGGCCATCCTTTCTTCCCATGTGGAGGTCCGAAGACGATGGGAACGGCTGCCTGCTTCTGAATGAAGAGTTTGTGGATGCTGCCAGGACAGTGGGTATTCACCAACATGATGCACTGTGCATGGTTACGCTGCAACATTAATGGAGTAAGATTTCCTTCAGTTCCCCTACCTCATCCCCTTAACAAGGGGTCCCAGCAGAGCCCTTGTTGGGAAACTGTTGGGAATCCTGCATAATTGGGAAAACAAGGATACACCCAACAGCTCCTTTCTGAGAGAGAAATATTGCATTCACCTCATCCACCATATATATCCTCCATCACTGTATGGTGACATTGATGTCGAAGTGCTGAAAGATGATGGATATGCCTGTAAAGTCCCAGATCGTATAAGATGAATGAAATTGCGATCTTAACAGCCACTGGCAGCACCGTCATCACCCTGTTGTAAAGCTACAGGTCGTGTTGAAGGAGATGACACCACTGTGTGACCAGCTCCTTGTTCAATCAAGGCCCCCTCACATTCAGGTTAACTGTAGATTGGGAAGCTGTTCTCGAAAAACTGGGGTGGATACGGCAGATCCCTTTCCACACATACACTCACTGCGTGTTGTCAGAACTTCTCCTCTCTGCAGCCTTTGCTACATCTGTTCATGTTGTAGATCCAGATGCTGTAACTACAATCCTCATAAACCATCCTGAGATGGGTCACCAAATCCTCAGGTCTCCCTGAACGTCTGAAGCAGCTCATAGCACCACCTCCAGAAAACCATCCCTCGAACTTCCACTTAATTTACAAGAACAGGAATCAGTCAGAAGCCCCTGAGCTGCAAGTTAGGTTCCTTGGTCTTTTATAACAATGCATGAGGGACTTCTTCGTGTTACTGAATGCACGATCAGCTGAGAGGGACAAACACAGATATCCAGTCCAGGCATAAACTAAGTTTCAAAGACATGTGTCAAAGCTGCTGAAAACATCTGTCCAACATTAGGCACCACTTGTGACACACCGGGAAATGAACAACACCCCAACACACACCATTTCATTGTTTCTGACCACCACACTGCCAGCACTCAACACATTAGGGAGACAAAAGCCAAGGCCGGGGAAAGACGCAAAATATCAAAAAGATGCATGTTAAAGATAAAAACAGGCAATTAATTAACTGAGAACATGTTGTGGAATTATGGGGGAAAAGACAGGGGAGTGGGAGGAGTGAGACCTTGGAGGATCCAATCACAACAATGAGAAAATTGGATAAAGACATTGCCTGATCAGTTGAAGCAGTTTGTTATATCAAATTCTGAATCTTCCCCATAGAACTAGCCCAGACCCCAGAAACTAGAACACGATAACAGCCCAGTGTGGAGAGCTGTGCAGACTACGCTCATGTCTATGCTCAGTTCACTGGAATATCTTCCTCGGATGGTGAGCATAGCTAACCTTTGCCAGTGTATTGGTACTATTCTTTCAGTAGATAACTGCCTCGCAGGGGCAAGTTTGCAGCTCATGCTGTGAGTGACAGTAAATGGGGCTTTCACAAATTTATGTCTCGATGTCTCCATTGCACCTGTGTGTGTGTGTGTGTGTGTGTGTGTGTGTGTGTGTGTGTCAGAGAGAGAGAGGTAGGGTGGGGAGGGTGTGGTGGTAGATGTGAAAATCATTGTTTGAGAGAGACTACACATGGAGAAAAACAAGTTAAATACGAAAAACTGGCAGGAGTTTGATTAATTTAGAGAGAGAGATTGAGGGATGTTTCATGGACAGATGTGATGACGTGTTTGAGAGTATCAGAATAAAGGCATTGCCAGACCCACTAACAATATAGATCAGTGCAGTCAGGAATGACAGATGGTTGGGATTATGGTGTGAGTTCAGATACAAGCCATGGAGTTTCGACTAAGATTCATTTATGCAGGTTTGAAGCTGGATGTGTCAGCTGCAGATAATTAAACCTGTATTTCATAGCTCAAGGTTCAAATAGCAGATGGGTTGAGCCAGTGAAGTATATTCTGGAAGTATTAGGAGTTAAAATTAAGAATGGTCAAGGTATGGTGTCAGCAATCAGCTCATGGCCAAAGGGATCACCATAATTATGAATCCTCTGTTTCAGCCTCAGATATTGGCCAGGGATGGGATGGAGTCAGGGGAGGAAATGGAGTTTGTAATCAGGACAGAAGAGTGACCTCTGTGCTCCCAAAATTTAAATACCAAGAACAGTGATGTGATGAATCATGGTTCACTGCCAAAACTGAGTGTGTCAACTGAGTGTGAGACCGGTGAGAGACACTGCCAGAAGCAAAGAGAGAGAGGGTGAATGAACAAGTTCACTGATGTAGTTAATCGTGAGTTCTGGATTTAGAGTCTCAGCAGGAACAGTAACAGTGGCAGCAAATGTAGAGCAAATTAAAAGATAGTGATGCATTTGCACATAGGTTATAGAAATGATAAATGGAGAGTGACACTTACCAAGGACACCAACGATAACCAGAATAGAATAATAAAAATATTGAATAATTTAAAGTGCATATAGTCCATTGATCATAACATGTAGAAAAATACCAAACATCCTCGTATAAACCCCTGTCCATTCTTGAAACATTCCAGTCTAATGTTCTCATATTCTGATGCCCCCTACCCCTCTCACTGGAGTGGCTGATCCCTATTAGTGCTGTAGAAGTGATGTTCACGCTCACATTTTGGGATAACACATTGAAGGGAGCCTATTTATCATTAAAAATGGAAACCTTCCACTGGGATAATGAGAATGTTTCTATATGTTCCACCCTGTTTATGAAAGGAGACAAGGATGAAGTAACAGACCAGCTGCATAAAATCTAATGGGGAAAATTGTAGAGATCATAAACTAGGGTAACAACATTCATTGCTCATCGATAGCAAGAACTGCAAATGCTGGAGTCAGAGACAACACAGCTTTGAGCTGGAGGAACACTTCAAGCCAAACAGCTTCAGTGGAGCAGGAAATTTGACGTCCTGCTCCTCCGATGCTGCCTGGCCTACAGTGTTCCTCCAGCTCCATTCTGTGTTGTCTCAATACTTATTGTTCATTGACTTTGTTTAATGCCACCCCTATTTTTAAGTGTCCTGTTATCAATTTTTTTCTTAACATTGAGGCATCATTCAGAGCATTGAGACTGTTGTTCAGGAGCAAGGATAAGCAATTCTGTCCCCATGTGCCTCCTCCAGAGGGATAAGAGGAGTCCATCCAGTCCACACTAGCCTATTATCACTTGAAAAGGTGCAAAGCTGGAACGTTGGCACGTTTTGCAAAGAGGATCATTCAAAACATAGACGAGTGTTACTGCAGCTGGACGAGGTCTAACTGAGAGGAGACTTGGAGTACATTGTGTTATTTGTTTCTGTGATTGAGAAGGGAGGGACCTGCGTCACATACAGTTTAATTTCTGCTCATAATCCACAGATGGCTGTGTCATTTAATGCCATGAGCCTGTTACATAGGAACAGGAGAAAGCCATTCAGCCTGTCATGTCTGCTACAGGAGAACAGGAGGAGGATAGTCAGCCTCTCGAGCCTGTTCAAGAGGGACAGCAGAGGCAATTTAAACACTTGAGTCTGTTACGGGGAACAGGAGGATGCCATTCATTCTCTCATGTCTCTTACACAGGAGTGGGAGGAGGCCATTCAGCCTCCAGGTCTGTTACACAGAAACAAGAGGAGGACATTCAGTTTTTCGGGTCTGTTACACAGGAAAAGAAAGAGGTCTTTCAGCCTCTCGAGTCTTTTACACAGGAACAAGAGGAGGCCAATCAGTCTCTCAAGATTGTTACACGGGAAAAGAATGAGGCCATTCAGCCTCTTCCACCTGTTATACGGGAACAGGAGGGGGCATTCAGCCTCTAGATCCAGTTACACAGGAACAGGAGGAGGCCATTTGACCTCTTGAGTACGATACAGGGGAGCAATGGGAGGCTATTCAGCCTGTCATGCATGTTACGCTGAAACAGGAGGGGGTCAAACAGCCATTTGAGCCTGTAACAGAGGAACATGAGGAGGCCATTCAGCCTCCGATTCTGTTACACAGGAACAGGAGGAAGACATTCAGTGACTTGAGTTTGTAAAAGGGGAGCAAAGAAAAGGAGGACGTCAATCAGCATTTTGGGCCTGTTAGACAGGAAGGAAAGAGCCCATTCAGCCTCTTGAGCTGGTTAGCCGGAAACAGGAGACGACCATTCAGTCTCTCCAACTTATTAGAAAGGAGTAGGAGTCCAATCAGTCTCTCGAGCATCTCACAGAGCAGGCCATTCAGCCTCTTGTGTCTGTTGCAGAGGAACACGAGGAGGGCATTCAGCCTCTTGAGCTGATTACACCAGAGTAGGGGCAGGCTATTCAGCCTCGGCAAATTGTTACAGAGGAATAGGAGGCCATTTAGCATCTCGAACCTGTTACAGACGAACCGGAGGAGGCATTCAGCCTCTTGAGCTTGTGACAAGGCAACAGGAGGAGGCCATTCAAAATCTTGAGTCTGTGAAAAGGAACAGGAGGAGTCCATTCAGGCTCTTGAGTCTGTTCCACAAGAACAAGAGGAAGCCATTCAGCATCTCAAGTCTGTTACACGGGAACAAGAGGAGGCCAATAAGCCAATCAAGCCATTTACACAATAAAAGGAGAAGGTCATTCAGCCTTTTGAGTCTGTTACTGAAGAACAATAGGAGACATGCAGCCTCCCAGGTTTGTTGTACAAGGACAGGAGGAGGTCATTCAGCATCTCAAGACCTTTACACAGGAGAAGATGGGTCAGCATCTAAAACCTGTTACAGACAAGTAGGAGGAGGCCATTCAGCCTCTAAAACATGTTACACTGAAATAGGAGCAGGCCATTCAGCCTCTCAAGTCTGTTACAGAAAAAAAGGAAAGAGGCCATTCACCCTCTTGAGTCTGTTACACAAGAACAGGAGGTGACCATTCAGTCTCTCGAGTCTGTTACATGGGAGCACGGGGCAGGCAATCAGCTTCTCTAGCCTGCCACACAGAAACAGTAGGAGGCCATTCAGCACTTGAGCCTGTTACACAAGAAAAGAAGGAGGCCATTCAGTCTCTTGATCCTGCTACACAGGAACAGGATGAGGCCATTCATCCTCTTGAGTAAATTACGGTGAAACAGGAGGAAGCCATTCCGCCCCTCAAGCCCATTACACGGGAACAGCAGCCTGCCATTCAGCTTTCAAGACTGTCACAGAGGAACAGGAGAAGGCCATGGCTGTTATAAAGGAACAAGAGGAGGCCTTTCAGCCTCTCAAGTCTGTTGCAGAAAGACAGGTGTAGGCCATTCAGCCTCTTGAGCCTGTTAGACAGGAACAGGAGGACCACGTTCAACCTCTTGATTCTGTTACAGGGCAAAAGGGACAAGGCCAATAAGCCCATCAAACTTGTTACACAGTAACAGGAACAGTCCATTCGGTCTCTACTGTCTGTTAAAGAGGAACAAACGAGGCTGTTATTCAGCCTTTCGAAACCATTACATCTGAACTGGAGGAGGCCAAATTTCCTCTCAAGTATGACACAAGTAAACAGGAGGAGTCCACTCAGCCTCTCTAGTCTGTTACACAGGAACAGGAGGGATCTATTCAACTTCATGAGCCACTTACATTCGACCAAGAGGAGGTCATACAGCCTTTTGAACCTGTCACAGAAGAACAGGAGGCGGCCATTCAAACTCTCGAGTGTGATACAGGGAAACAGAAGGCGGCCATTCAGCTTCTTGAGCCAGATACACTGAAACAGGAGGAGGTCAAACAGCCTTTTGAACCTGTAACAGGGGAACAGTAGGAGGTATTCAGCCTCTGAGTCTGTTACACAGGAACAGGAGGAAGTCATTCATTGTCTTGAGTCTGTTAGAGGGGAACAATTCATTCTCCCGAGTTTGTTACACAAGAACAGAGGAGCTTAATCAGCTTCTTGGGTCTGTTAGGCAGTAAAAGAAAGAGTCCATTCAGCCTCTCGAGCCCCTTACATGGGAACAGGAGGAGACAATTCAACTTCTTGAGCCTGTTATAGACAAACAGGAAAAGGCCATTAGCCTCTAAAGTCTATTATTGAGAAGGAGGCCATTCAGCCTCTTCAGTCTGCTACAGAGAAAGGGAAGGAGGCCATTCAGCCTCTCAAGCTGGTTATACAGGAACAGGAGGAGGCCATTCAGTGTCTGAAGTCTGTTACATGCGAGCAGGGGCGGCCATTCAGGCTGTAGACATGTCACACTGGAACAACAGGAGGCCATTCATTGCCTCAAATCTGTTACAGAAAAGCAGAAGGAGGATATTCAGCCTCACAAGCATGTCACACTGGAAGAGGAAGAGGCAATTCAGTCTCTTGAGTTTGTTACTGGGAAAGGGTAGGAGGCCATTCAGCCTCTTGAGTCTGTTGCACGATAACACGTGGAAGTCACTCAAACTCTTGAATTTGATACTGGCAAAGGGAGCAGCCATTCAGCCTCTGAAGTACGTCCAACAGGAACAGGAGGAGGCCATTCAGTCACTCAAGTCTGTTACAGAGAATGGGAAGGAGGCTATTCAGCCTCTCAAGTCTGTTATACAGGAACAAGAGGAGGCCATTCAGTTTCTGGAGCATGCTACATCGTAACAGGAGGAGGCCATTCAGTCTCTGGAGCCTGTCACATCGGAGCAGGAGGAGGCCAATCAGTCTTGAGTTTGTTATATGGGAAAATGAGGAGGCCATTCAGCGTCTCAAGCCTAATACAGAGGAACAGGAGGAAGCCATTCAGGCTCTCATGCCTGTCACAGAGGAACAGGAGGAGGCCATTCAAACTCTCAGTTCCATTACAGGGGAACGGTAAGAGGCCATTAAACTCTCAAGCCTGTTACAGAGTAAAAGGAAGAGGTCATTCAACTTCTTGACACTGTTACATGGGAACAGTAGGAGGAGATTCAGCCTCCTAAGTTTGTTACACAAGGACTGGAAAAGGTCATTCAGCCTCTCGGGTCTGTTATACTGGAAATGGAAGAGCCTATACAGACCCTCGAGCCTGTTACAGAGGAACAGGAGGAGATGATTCAGCCTCTCAACCCAGTTGGAGACAAATGGGAGGCGGCCATTCAGTCTCTTGCGTCCATTACAGTGGAACAGGAGGGGGCCTTTCAGCCTCTCAGGCCTGTGATAAAGAAGCAGGAGAAGGACATTTAGTCTCTCATGTCTATTACGGTGGATGAGCCTCTTCAGCTAGTTACCGAGGAATAAAACAGGCTGTTCAGGCTCTACAACTTGTCACAGAGGAATAGTAGGAGAGATGGATGTGTAATTATGTGCAGAAGTGTACGTCCAACCTCCCCTTCTTGAATCTGTAGTAGATTAATAGTAACTAACTCATTCTGCTTGAAATGGAATGGATTGAGCTTGTTTATTTTTATTTAGAAATTGGAAACACTGAAAGCTGAATCAGTTTGCGAATTTCAATGTCACAATACAGCGATGGATGAGACACCCTCAATCCACCAAACCCTTCTCGATATCACATTTCGGTATTGGAGAAGTACTGCGAAAATATCAATTGTAGTGAGTGTCAGGAATCTTGAAATCACTGAGCCTGGGTACACTTAAGCATATTATAACAAAAACTATATTTAGACTCACATGCCCTGGTATTATAAAATATTTAAATGGAATAGGGTTTCTTGGAAATAATAAAGTGCAAGCACACAGTCTCAATTGTTTCAATGCATGATTAGTCACTGTACAGGAGTAAACAGAATATTGAATTTGAACAAATTTATATAGAGATGTATCAAATATCTATACGAAGTCATCAAGTAACTTCACAAAAATGTGGGCCATCTAAGAGAAAGAACAGCGTATGTTGTGCCTGAATCAAACAGATATGTTTGACTTCTGCTTTAAAATATTTTAAGATATGGTGGTAAGAGTGAAATTGCAAAATTGGATGAGACGAAGCAATTAAGGGTGGAGCCTGTTAGCAGAAGACAAAAAGAAAAATAGAATAATGGGTTGAAGTGGCAATTCACATTAAAATGTTTCAGTAGTGAAAAGGAGGTTTAGATGTGAGCACAAAACAGATAGCTTTCTCTTGGAGATGCTTGCCTTTCCTTTTAAGAGAATGGAATTGGTGATCAAGCCATGATCGGAGGCATCGGGACCATACTTGGAGAGATAAGTAAAATTGAGTAATAATAAAATACAACAAAAGAAAGGAGAACTTAATAAGTAAATAAAAAGAATGAAAAAGAGAAGAAAAAATATCAATAAGCCTCATGCAGATTATTTAACAAGATAATCTCTTGTTGTATCTCTTGTTAAGCAGAAGAGGGAGGCTTATGTGACATTGCGATGAGATGGCTCAGATGAGGCGATGGAGATTTGCAGATTAGCTAGGAAGGATTTAAAGAGAGAGTTAAGAAGAGCAAGGAGGGGACATGAGCAGTCATTAGCAGGTAGAATTAAGGAGAACCCTAAAGCTTTCTATAGGTATGTGGGGAATAAAAGGATGACTAGGGTAAGAATAGGGCCAGTCAAAGACAGAAGTGGGAAGTTGTGTGTCGACCCTGTGGAGATCGGAGAGGTGCTAAACAAATATTTCTCATCTGTTTTCACTCAGGAAAAGGAGAATATTGTAGAGGAGAAGACTGAGATACGGGCTATTAGACTTGAAAGGATTGAGGTTAGTAAGGAGGAGGTGTTATCAATCCTGGAAGGTGTGAAGGTAGATAAATCCCCTGGGCCGGATGGGATTTTTCCGAGGATTCTCTGGGAAACTAGGGAGGAGATGGCGGAGCCTTTGGCCTTGATCTTTGAGTCGTCATTGTCTACAGGTTTAGTACCAGAGGACTGGAGGATTGCACATGTTGTGCCCTTGTTCAAGAAGGGCAGTAGAGATGACCCAGGTAATTATAGACCAGTGAGCCTTACATCTGTTGTAGGAAAAGTTTTGGAAAGGATTATAAGAGATAGGATTTATAATCATCTAGCAAGCATCAATTTGATTGGAGATAGTCAACATGGATTTGTCAAGCGCAGGTCGTGTCTCACAAACCTCATTGAGTTTTTTGAGAAGGTGACCAAGCATGTGGATGAGGGTAGGGCAGTTGACATAGTGTACATGGACTTCAGTAAAGCTTTTGATAATGTTCCACATGGTAGGCTATTGGAGAAAATGCGGAGGCATGGGATTGAGAGAGATTTAGCAGTTTGGATTAGAAACTGGCTTTCTGAAAGGAGGCAAAGAGTGGTGGTTGATGGAAAATATTCAGCCTGGAGTCCGGTTACTAGTGGTGTGCCACAAGAATCTGTTTTGGGACCACTGCTGTTTGTCATTTTTATAAATGACTTGGACGCAGACATAGGTGGATGAGTTAGTAAGTTTGCAGATGACACTAAAGTCGGTGGAGTGGTGGGCAGTGTGGAAGAATGTTGCAGTTTGCAGGGAGACTTGGATAAACTGCAGAATTGGGCTGAAAGGTGGCAAGTGGAGTTGAATTGCAGACAAATGTGAGGTGATGCACTTTGGGAAGAATAATAGGAAGGCAGAATACTGGGTCAATGGAAAGATTCTTGGTAGTGTGGATGTGCAGAGGGATCTTGGTGTCCAGGTACATAGATCCCTGAAAGTTGCCACCCAGGTTGATAGTGCTGTTAAGGCGATATACGGTGTGTTAGGTTTCATTGGTAGAGGGATTGAGTTCCGGAGCCGTGATGTCATGCTGCAACTGTACAAAACGCTAGTGCGGCCTCACTTGGAATATTGCGTACAGTTCTGGTCGCCCCATTACAGCAAGGATGTGGAAGCATTGGAAAAGGTGCAGAGGAGATTTACCAGGATGTTGCCTGGTCTGGCGCGAAGGTCTTATGAGGAAAGGCTGAGGGACTTGGGTCTGTTCTCATTGGAGAGAAGAAGGCTAAGAGGGGATTTAATAGAGACCTACAAAATGATCAGAGGATTAGGTAGGGTGGACAGTGAGAGTCTTTTTCCTAGGATGATGACGTCGGCTAGTACGAGGGGGCATAGCTGCAAATTGAGGGGTGATAGATTTAAGACAGATGTCAGAGGCAGGTTCTTTACTCAGAGAGTGGTAAGGGCGTGGAATGCCCTGCCTGCCAGTGTAGTTAACTCAGCCACATTAGGGGCATTTAAACAGTCCTTGGATAAGCATATGGATGATGATAGGATAGTGTAGGGGGATGGGCTTAGATTAGTTCACAAGTCGGCGCAACATTGAGGGCCGAAGGGCCTGTTCTGCGCTGTATTGTTCTATGTTCTATGTTCTATGTTCTATAACGTAGGAGTCAAGATTGTATGACATGATTTTGGGAAACCGATGAAAGTGAATGTTACCTTAGAGGTAATGAACATAGATAGTTTAAAAAAAATGTACCAAAGAAATGGTCTCAGACATGTATACCTACTTGACAAAAGGATTAGTGCGGCGTGGAAGAGCACAAAAATATAATTTAAACAATAAGACAATGACACAAAATCCATAGTGAAACTGACTTTAAAACAATGAAAGTAGTATTATGAAAGATACATGAAGAGAATTAAAATCAAAACAAAAAGTGTGATTGACTTTTATGTCAAAATATTTCAGAAATGAAAAAAATATTAAGCCTGGGATGGGTAATGGTGGGCTGACTGATAGGGCCCATCGGATGACATGTACATACCCCATCTTGAGCATTTGTATTACTAAACTCGGAGGTGAAATTTTAACATTTAGGACAGTTAGTGTATGGGAAGAAAAGCTGAGGTAAGACTTAGATGGTGTCAGAGTCTGTTAGGGAACTGGAAAATTAAAAAAAAAACACAAGTTAAGGGACCTAAATCTGGAACATACGGAAACTTAGAGAAAATTATGAAAGTCGATGAACTGAAAAATAATGTAGGTAATATTCTGGTCACCTCAATCAGGTGGCATGACTTACTTGTTCCATTATGATCTCTACTGTATATCAGGGGTGGGATATATATATATATAGATATAGGTATAATGGTTGGTCCCCAAAGGCCACTGCAATAATTAATTTGATGATACACCCTATTGTTGTGTTCTTTGTATTGATGTTAGTTATTTTCATTATAGTTTTTTGTCTTCTCGTGTAGGTTGCATCCTCTTATGATATGCTCTTGCTCAGCTATTGCTGATTTGCGTCTACATCTGCGATTGCAACATGCGATGTCGAATATCATCAAAGGTGGAATGTGAAATGAACCGGAGGGCTAAAAGTTAATGATAATAGTCGATAGCTGCAAGAGAAAATAAATTGTGTAGAATGACCTGAAAAGCTAAAATTGTTGATGATATTCGACAAGTTGCATGACCTTGAATGAATCCTGTGAACATTCCTGTATGTGCTGAATTGGGCACAATCAACGTGTTTTTCTGTTGTTGTTTTCCCTGTGCCTTGCTGTTTGTTACACTATATAAAAGAGGGAGTTTCATTCCATGTCACTGGACTTCACCTTGGACTGGGATCATGAACAATGCCAGGAGGTTTAGGGTTAGCCTCCATGCCAGGCGTCAATTGAGAGGTCCCTAATGGACAGAAGGGCATGAGGCTTATTGATATTTTTCTTCTCTTTTTTATACTTTTATTTACTTATTAATTTTTCCTTTCTTTTGTTGTATTTTATTACTACTCAATGAATCTTCATATTTAAGCAAATTGCTGTTGTCGAGCAGTCTCTTAATCACATTTAACCAAATCTGAAAAGAATCACTTGGATGCACTTTGTGATCCAAGACACTACCCGAGGTCCAGAGTCCGTCCATATTTCTCCCAGCCACAAGACATAAACGAAAATCTCCAGTTACCTTGTTCCTAGAGCATCCAACCTGGAACCCTATCAAGGTGGCGCAATGTCTTCAGCCAACTAGTAACCTGGTAGGTCAGTCAGCGGTCATCCGATTTACCTGATTCCCTAACTTCATACGCCTCTGGCAGCCCAGCCTATCAGCATGCTATCACATTTACACTCTACACTTACCCATTGACAGCAGCTGTCTAAGTGGTAAACTGCACCTCTAATTTGCAGAATACTACAGCTGACTCCTGTGAAAAACGGGGTGTGTGTTCTTTCCTCTTGTACTTCATCATTACGAAGGAGCTGTCAGAATTGAAGTTCAACTCCCTCTGAGGGAGACCTGAGTGGAATCTCCTTTAAGAAATATGGATCTCCCTTCTTCAAAAGAAAGAACGATTGGAATGGCAGTTTGTTTGAGGTTACCATTCTCCAGGAGTAAATGGGCCATGCATATTGATGTTGTGTGGCACAGCGACTCTTCAGCAGAACACGGTATTCGTATTTCATGCCTAATTTTACTCTTTAACGCACCTCCATGGCTTCCAGCAATAAAGAAAAAAAAACATTCTGTCCTGGGTTCACCCATAGGCTCTAACTACTTTTGCCTTTTAGTGGGAAATATGAAATCGTCTTTGTTATGTTTCTGCTCTAAGAATCAAATTCGCCTCTTTTCAGAATGCATGGTTGAGTGGATTGGTGCCGTTTCCTGCTGGCACAATGCTCCAGGAAATGATGATAAAATTGAGTCGGAGTTTACTTTTCTGACACTTCCATTTGATCAATTTCCAACTTTTCCATTTCCATTCCTGGTTTTCAGGCATAGACTTCAGAGGAAACGCTATGATCACTATTTTCCAGTATTCAATTCCCTCAGTGACCTATATTGATAGGGGTTCCAAACATGGTTTGTTTTATTTTGATTTATTATTGTTACATGTACCTAAATGCAGTGAAAAGTTTTGGTCGGCATGCAGCGTAAGTAGATCACACTTCACAAAGTCACTTAGGATAATAGAACACAGCAAAGTTGCTGCAGAGAAGGTGCACAAAGAACAGATTCAACATTAAATTTAAAATGTGAGAAGTTCATTCAGAAGTCTACCAACAGTGGAGAAGACGCAGTTATTAAACTTGTAGATACGTGTGTTTAAGCCCGAGGAAAAAACGTTGGAAGAAAATATAATGGGGATAACAGGAGTCTTTAGTTATGTTGGAGCCCTTCCTAGGAAACAAGAAGTGTAGATGGAGTCAATAGATTTAAGGTTGGCCTGCGTGATGAACTGGGCTGTGATAACAACTTTCTGTAGTTTCCTCTGCACCTGGGCAGAGAAGTTGCCATACTAAGCCATTATTCCTCCTGACAGAATACTTTCTATGGTGCAGCTATTCAAAATTGTTAAGAGTTTTTTTGTGGGCATGCTGAATTTCCTTAACTTCCCGAGGAAGCAGAGAAAAACTGAAAGAACTGCGGAGGCTGCAAATCAGGAAGAAAAACAAAAGTTGCTGGAAAAGCTCAGCGGGTCTAGCAGTATTTGTGAAGAAAAAATAAGAGTTAATATTTCGGGTCCTGGGACCAGACCAGAGTTCTGAGGAAGGGTCACCGGGCCTGAAATGTCTACTCTGATTTTTTTCATCACAGATGCTGCCAGACCTGCTGAGTTTTTCTAGCAACTTTTGAGGAAGTAGAGACATTATTGTGCTTTCTTGATCGCAGTGTCTACATGGGTGGGCCAGCAATAACTGATGACGATCATCACTTCCAGGAACATCTCGAACATCTCCACTTCAGCGTCATTGATGCAAACAAGACTGTGCACTCCACGTTATGACCTGAAGTCAATGACTAGTTCTTTCATTTTGCTGACGTTAAGGGAGATGTTGTTATTTTTATACCAGGCCAGTAAGCACTCTATCTCTTTCCTGTATTCTGTCTCATCAACGTTTGACATCCGACCCACAAAGGTGGTGTCATCATCAAACTTGTAGATGGAGTTAGGGTGGAATTTTGCCAGACAGTCAAGTGTGTATTAATGGTATAGCAAGGGGCTGAGAATGCAATATTGTGCGGCGCCAGTTTTATAAATTATCATGGAGGAGGTGTTGCCTATCCTCACTGATTGCAGTCTGTGTTTCAGGAAGTTGAGGACTCAGTTGCAGAGAGTGGAGCAGATACCTAGGTTTTGGAGGCTGGAGATTATTTTCAGTTGGAATTATGGCCTTAAAGGCAGAGTGTAGTCAGTCAGCATGAACCACACGTTCCAGGGATGACTGTAGAGCCAGGAAGATGGCATCTGCCATAGAATTGTTGCAACGGTAAGCAAATTGCAAGGGACCCACGCAATGGGAGGCTAAAGTTGATGTGAGCCATCATTAACTTCTCGAAACACTTCATAACTATGGAGGACAGAGCCACCAAGCGGTGGTCATTCATGCACACTAAACGAGTTCTCCTTGGCACTGGGATCAAGTTGATCTTCTTGACGTAGTTGGACACTTCATATCATAGTAAGGACAAGTTAATTGTTTGCGAATACTCCCGCATTAGCTGGTGCACACGGGATCTCAGTGCACACCCGGGGACTCCATTTGGGCCTAATCATTTTCCCATGAGTTCACTCTCAAAAAGACCAATCCAACATCATCAGTGGTGACAGAGGAAACAACTGCATCTGAGTTTGTCGAGGCAGATGACATTGTTTCATTGACCTGCTGTTAGGAATGAGCATAAAATGCATTTAATTCATCAGTGAGGAGCATACTTTTGTCAGCTATTCTCTTCTGCCTCACTTTGTAGGCTATTATGTCATGTAAGCCTTGCCACAAATGTTAGGTGTTTGTGTGGTTAGTTTGGGTCTTGAGCTTAGTCACTATTGCCTCTTGGTGCCTCTAAGGACTTTACAGGGATCACATCCTACTGGCTTTGTAACTAGTGTATTCAATTCTTCAATTTTCAAATTTTCTGTTGCTACTGGCCAGATGGATTTGACATCCATGTTAGCTCTTCCGATCTATCTTGAATATTTCTGACCAGATATTTCCAAGTGAATGTGCTAGCCAGAACCTAGAGACGTATTTGTCCGATTCCTCTTTCCACAGCAATTCCCATCTCCCAGAACCACAACATATTCAAACTTTTCTACACCTTTTCCCGCATTGACCGCCAGAATCAATGCATCATCCTTTGCATTTAAAATATATCAGGTACATTTTCACCTCCAAATATAAATCGTTGCCCACTTGTGTATTCCAACTTGCTATTAAGCCAAACCATTTTTGGCTCCTCTGCAATTTTACTAACAGCACTGTTCATTCTGCACGTCCTCGTCCAGAGGAAATGCTAACCTTCCTTCTCTCTCAGTTCTTCTCACTTTCCAAGATTCCAACCATTCCTTCCAGAAAAGATAATTTAAACACCAGTCTTTCTCTGGTGAAAAGTGTGCTTGCACCTCAATATGTAGTTGTCACTGTTTTGTGGATAACAAACGCAGATTCAGTTATCATTTTATGAAGTACATCCTCTAAAACTGCAAAATATAACCCTATGACACTTAGTGTCTTTTCACTTACCACTTTAGTTCTCTGTTCCGTTATCTTTGGCCTTTCTGCAATGTTAATTTCCTTCTGGCCATCTCTTTCTCATCGAAGATGCAATGCTTACAACGCTCCACTCTAAGTAATCAACAGGTAATCCTCAACTCAAACAAACAAAAAAAAACACAAATGCCTGACTGTCCTTCAGCAGCTGCCACTACTGTTAGAAACATACCGGCAGGTCATTCTGGTTGTGACTTGAACTACATCATTGAAAAGCTTGGATGGCCCATTAGATTTGCATGTGAAGTGGTCTTCTCATTTACAATCCAAACGTAATCTGTAAAAGAGATCATTTGCAGTTGGCTTCAGCTATCCTGTTCTGGAGTTGGATCGGAGAGGGACAGAGGTGGAAGGTGAGCAGTGATGCAACTGATGAAGATTAGATGCGTTGCTTCATTCCAAGACATGGTTCATATTTGCGCTTGAAGTCTTCATGGGCAGAGAGGCAAATGTGAAACCAATTATTATCTTAGACAACAACCGCATTCCATCCTGGTAGCACTAATACTAAAGCCAAAGGTTTGGCTGTGGGACATACAATTTTAAAGGAAATCTGATAACAGCAGCAAATATTGTGGAACTCCAAACGGACTTCAAAGGTAGTATAACAGTGAAACCCCTCTCAGATTTCCCAACTGGCAGGTGGAAAAGTGATCAAGTTGAACAGAAAAAGTCCTTCATCCTTAGGATGTTTAGAATAAGAAAGAGGTTGTAGAAGGAAGAACGCAATGCAGAATTGCAGATGAGGAGGCTAACATCGAGAAGCATATCCTCTTAATGAAGAGCCACTAGGCGTCATTTACTTTTTACATGGAGATGTCAATTCTCCACTTCCACTCTTTACTCTCTGGAGGAGGACGAGCTGTGGTTCACTTGTCTTGCAAATAAAAGAGAAAATCAAAGAGCTAGGTCTATGTTTAGCAGCCTGAAGAACGAAAACGATTCCTTAGTAATGACATTACAGCCAATGATATGAAGCATCATCAAGTGTTTTTATGCCAGATCATATGACCTGAATTCCAGACAGCATAGAATTGCAGTTAACCCCGAACTCTACCATGGTGGTCTGGAATGACAGTAGGCATCAGATTCTTGAGAAAGACGTGAGACACATTTATATCCCTTGGATCCAGATCCCTTCTTCAACTGAGGCAAACCCCCTTTGATTTTTTTTAGAAATGTCTGTTCCCAAGTTCTGATTGCTGGGAAGCCGAGATGAGATTTGAATTCTTGATGAGCTGCAACATGAAACCATTCACTGTATCAGTTCAATTAATGTCACGGAGAACATCAGACAATGCTCAAACGTCTCAAAGTACAGAAAAGAAGGGTTTTTTTCTATTCATTTTTGTGGGATGTGGGCATTACTGGCTGGCCAGCATTTCTTGTCCATCCCTAGTTGCCCTTGAGAAGATGGTGGTGAGCTGCCTTCTTGAACAGTTTCCCGAAGAGTTTTCACTATAAAGTAAACCGAAACACGAGGATTTCTGAAACAAAATCCAAAACTGCTGCTAAAACTCTGAACGCTTGGCAATATCTGTGGAAAAAAATCAAAGTTGACGTATTGGATTCAGTGACTCTTCTGCAGAATACGGGAGCTGGGGCGTGGATTTACATTCTAATTCCTCACTTTGTTCCGCACATGACAACTTAGCAATATTTTGAGAAAGATTCATGAAGCTTTCTATGATTGACGGGGTGCAGATGGTTGGGGTGACAGCGTAATGGCTGTAGTTTGATAGAGCAGATAGGGAGAAGATGTTTCCAATGACGAGTGCTAAAAATTAGATGGCTGGGAATGAAAATAACTCAAGGAAAGCTAGTCTGCGAGTTCTATATGCATTTGTTTGTGATCTTTGTATCAACTGAGGCAAAGGGCCTTATACCGGGCAGATATTTTCAGTGCCGTATAGAACTTGTTATTTATTCAAGTCTCAATGCATATCCTCAATAGTGATTCTGCCTAATTTAAAGAAAGTCCGCTTTACCTAAAATATTAGTATCTCCTAATTGCTGGATATATGAATAATCACTTTCCAGATCTCAGAGTGTAATGCCAGTGCTGAAACTTAGGAAGTGGTAGGGATAAACATGAAGCACTGTCAAGAGGATTCAGAACAGAAAGAGGCCTATCATTGAATCGTCATTTCTTAAGTCTCAGTTATGGTATCGCTTGTCTCTGTCTTTCAGTGCAGACATTAATGTTAGTGACTCTGTGAGAGAGTGAATCACTAGCTTGACCTTCATCTGTAAATACATTCATTCACGTTGTTGACTGAATGACCTGCCAAATGGTCTGGTGATTTTGAAGGTGCACATGTTTGTTCAGAATGTCATAATGATCAAAGCAGTCTGCTTTTATGGTTGTTGACTGGCTCGCCGAGCTGGTTTGTTTTCCTTCAGACATTTAGTCACCATGCTAGGTGACATCATCAGTGAGGCCTCCGATGAAGCGATGTCATTCTACTCCACTTGGAATTTGTGCTGTCTGTTCTGTTACGAGAGTAGTGTCATTTATTGTTTTGATCTGAATGATTTTGTATATGGGGTCCAATTCTACATATTTGTTGATTGCATTACAGGTGGAGAACCATGTCTCTAAGAACTCCTGTGCCTGTCTATGTTTGGCTTGGGCTACTATGGTTACCTGGCCCCAGTTAAACTGATGGCCTTTATTGTCTGAGTGTATCGATATTATTCCTCACAAGGATTAAAGACCCATTCCCACGACATGCAGAACCACTGTTGTTTATAAAATACCATGCAACGACTGCCACAAAATTTACATCGGACAGACAGGAAGGAAACTAGCCATCAGAATACATGAACTTCAGCTGGCAGCAAAACGGCATGACTAACTTTCCTTAACATCAGTACATTCAGACAATGAAGTTGAACTGGGATAAGGTAACCATAGTAGCCCAAGCCAAATATAGACATGCACAGAAATTCCTAGAGGCATGGTTCTCCACTCGTAATGCAATCAAGAAACATATAGAATTGGATTCCATATATATAAAACCATACAAATCAAAACTGGAAATGACACTATTCACCATAGCGGACCAAATTCCAAGCAGAGTAAAACAAAACGACATCGCTTCATCAGAGGCCTCACTGATTATGTCACCTAGCGTGGTGACGAAATGTCTGATCAAAAACAATGCAGCTCAGCGAGCAAGTCAACAACCCCACCCAGAAACCGACCTACAAATCTTTGCTAAATCTTTATTCTGCCTTTGCTTGTGTTAAGGGCTGTCCACGGCTGAGAGCAGCACAGGTTGGCTGAAGGGCAACCCATTACTTAAAGCAACACAGTATGGCCGAAAGTTGTTTTAGAAAGCTTAGAATAATATCTTGCTTGGTGTAGTTCCTGTAAGTTAGAACAATGGTAACCGAAAGGGTTCAGCCCAAGAATAACAAGGATGTGGCTAGGACTGATGGGTTTGAGTTATGGGGTTGGGCTGAATAGACGGGTTGTTTTTCCCTGGAGCGTCAGAGACTGATGCTTGACCTTGTAGACTTTTATGAAATAATGAGGGGCTTGGATAGGAGGAATAGCCAACATCTTTTTTCCAGGGTGGAGGAGTCGAAAATGAGACTATTCAGACTGCTAGGTTTCAGGGTAGCCCACAAATCAACAGCCAACCTGCGACAGCGACTGACGAACATAAAGGATCCCATATCCACAACCATTAAATCTAACATAATATACAAAATACCATGCAAGGACTGTGAAAAACATTACATAAGCCAAACTGTGCAAAACTGACAATAAGGATACACGAACACCAACTAGGCACAAAGGGACATGACCAATTCTCACTGATCCCAACGCACATGGACAAAGCAGGACTCAAATTCGACTGGGACAACATATCCATAGTAGCACAAACCAAACAGAGACATGCCAGAGAGTTCCTGGTGGCCTGGCATTCGAACCAGAACTCCATCAACAAATACATTGAACTGGGCCCGATATACAAACCACTGAAAAACAGAACCGGAAGTGATGACAACCACGCCAGCAAGCTGAGGCATATAAATAATAAGCAGGACAGAACACCAACACTTCACCGGAGACGCACTGACGATGTTAACTAGGAGGGTGACGAAACGTCTGCAATCAAACACACTGGCTCGGCGATCATGTCTACAACTTCATGGGCACACATCTGCAGTTGCAGTAAAAGTGTTCCACACACTGATAAAAGAATTCGACATTTAATTAATTTAGGGTCTGGGATCTATTATAAACAGTTTACTTAACATTTTCAGATTATCATGGATTTAGATTCCAAATTAATTATCGGCAGCTCTAATATGCACGGTGCGGTCATGGGAAAGTTTGAAGTAGTCCCCAGGCTGCCCATCACTGATCGCTCAGTCACGTGAACAATTTGTTTGGAGTATATGTAATTATCAATATATAATTATGCGGCAACAAACATAATAGAAGTCAAAGGAATAGGTTGGACTAAAGCACAAAGCGTGGTTTCCCACAGTATGGAATGTGTGCACTGTTTGTTTTTGAGCATAGCAGCATAGATCTGACCACGTGTGTTGTATTGAATTTTGTTTTGTGGATCTTTGTGACCTGCCCTTTTGCTACCCTTCTATCCCCTACAAATCAATGGTCATGACAGAAGGAGAATTATATTGATGAACTGAGAGATCCCTCGTACGACTTTTAACAGGCTGGAATAACAAATAAATTGATCAGAATGTGAAAGAAAATGGAATCCCACAAACCCATCTTGTGTGCAAAGAGAGTTGTGGGATAAAGAAAGGAAAACATAGGGATGATAAAATCTTAATAATAGTACTCTGAGCTAATGTGGAATCAACAAAATGTTAAAGAAGAATAGAATTGGCAAAACAATACCAACAGAGCCCATGTTTCAGCCTTTGAAACAAGCCTAATTGCCCCGCTTTCTGAAGGGGAGGGTTTTTTTTTGTAAATTCATTTGTGTATGTGGGCATCACTGGCTGACCAGCATTTATTGCTCATCCGTAGTTGCATTTGAGAAGGTGGCTGCGAGCTGCTTTTTTGAGTTTTTGACCGATAATTCTGTTATGGAGGGAATTCCAGGGCACTGACCGAGTGATAGTGAAGGGATGGCAATATATTTCCTTGTCAGCACGGTGACTGGCTTGGAGGTGAACTTGAAGGTGGTGGCGTTGCCATGTTACTGCTGCAATTGTGCTTTGAGATAGAAGTGGTCGTAGGTTCGGAAGCTGCTATCTGAATATGTCTGGTGAATTTCTTAATGATATTTGATGGAGATGGAAATAACTGGAATGTAGAACTTGGGGGAGCCACAGAGTGTGGCTGGTGCCAGGAGAATGGATTCTCGTCAAGAGAGACCGTTACTCCAGTTAAGCTGGGATACATTCCTCCTATGCTAGGTAAACACAATATCTCGGAAATAGCAGGGGGTTGCCCTGGGCTGCCCGCAAGGGGATCATTCCTGCTGCTACCGCCTTACTCCCCCATTCAAGATATTCCAGCTCAACCCATACAGATTCGCATGACCTATGTGTCTTTGGCACCCACAGAGACAATAAAAAATGTAAGATAAGACCCACTTTGAACCATAGGCGCAGTTCATAGACGTTCAAACAGTAATTAGAAGAAATCCATATTTGCTGCAATTTACTTAATAGGGATTTCGCAGCGTTAATTCGTAAGAAGATACCAGAGACATACTGGGAGCACGTGTTAACAGCAGCATCAAGATGGAACTTGGTTCCCTGTTTTAGCTGCAAGCACTTAAGTACAGGAGCTGGTGTATCAGACTTCCAAGGCATATATAGTTGTACTGCATGGAAACAAACCCTTCAGTCCGACACGTCTATGCTGACCAGATATGCTAAATTAATCTCGTTTCATTTGCCAGCATTTGACTCACATTCCTCTAAACATTTGCAATGTCCACCATCAAGAATTGCTTGGCAGCAATATAACTAATCGAGCTGTTTGGTCCTAAAGGACATAGTTGTTAGACTGGGCATGCGGCAGGTGGTGAGGGAACCAGCAAGAGGGAAAAACATACCTGACCTTATCCTTACCAATCTATCAGTTGCAGATTCATCTGTCCATGACAATGTCGGTAAAACTGACCAACACATAGTCCTTGCGGAGACGAAGTCCTGCCTTCATATTCAAAATAACATCCATTACGTTGTGTGGCACTATCACCATGCTAAATGGGACAGACTTTGAACAATTCTAGAATTCAGGACTGGGCATCCACGAGGCGCAATGGCCCATCAACAGCAGCAGAATTGTACTCCAGCACAACCTGTAATCTCTTGGCCTGGCATATCCCCCACTCAACCGTAAGCATCAAGCGAGGGGATCAACCTTAGTTCAATAGAGAGTGCAGGAGCGCATGCCAGGAGCAACACCTGGCACACCTGAAGATGAGGTGTCAACCTGGTGAAGCCACCAAACAGGACGACCTGCATGCCAAACAGTACAAGCAGCAAGTGACTGAGAGAGCTAAGCAATCCCACAACCAACGGATCAGATCTAAGATCTGCAGTCCTGCCACATACAGTCGTGAACGATGATGGGCGATTAAACAACTCGCGGGAGGAGGAGGGTCCAAAATTATCCCCATACTCAATGATGGAAGAGCCCAGCACATCAGTGCAAAAGATAAGGTTGTAGCATTTTCAGCAATTTTCAGCCAGAAGTGCCAAGTGGATGATTCATCTCGGTCTCCTCCCGTGGTCTCCAGCATGACAGATATCAGTCTTCAGCCAATTCAATTCAGTCCACGTGATTCCAAGAAACTGTTGGAAACACCGGATTTTTCCTTATTCATTCAGAGGACGAGGGCTTTGCTGATTAGGCAGCGTTTATTGCCCATTCCTAATTGCCCAGAAGGCAGTTAAGTCAACCACATTGCTGTGGGTCTGGAGTCACATGCAGGTCAGACCAGGTAAGGATGACAGTTTCCTTCCTGAAAGGACATGAGTGAACAGGTTTTTTTTTGATAATCGACAATGGATTCGTTGTCATCATTAGATACTATAAAGGCTACGGGTCCTGACAACATTCTGGAAATAGTACTGTAGACTTGTACTCCAGAACTTGCCGCTCCCCTAGTCAAGCTTTTCCTGTACAATTACAACACTGTAACCTACCCAACAATGTGGAAAATTTCCCAAGTATGTCCGGTACATAAAAAGAAGAGGACCAAATCCAACCCGGCCAATTACCGTCCTGTTGGTCTACTCTCGATCATCTGTAAAGTGATGGAAGGTGTCATCATCAGCGCTATCAAGCAGCACCTCCACAGCAATAACTTGCTCAGTGATGCCCAGTTTGGATTCCGCCAGGGCCACTCAGCTCCTGATCTCATTACAGCCTTGGTTCAAACATGGACAAAAGAGCTGAATTCCAGAGGTGAGGTGATAGTGACAGCCCTTGACATCAAGGCTGGGTGAGGCATCAAGGAGCCCTAACAAAACTGGAGTTAACGTTTATCAGATGGCAAACTGTCCAATGGTTGGAGTCATAGCTGATGCATGGGACGATGGTCGTTGTTATTGGAGGTTAGTCATCCTAGCTCCAGGACATCTCTGCAGGTTTTGTTCAGGGTATTATCTTGGCCCAATCAATGTTTCATCATTGCTCTTCCTTCCCTTAAAAGGTCAGAAGTGGGGATGTTCGCCGATGATTGCACAATGTTCAGACCATTCGTGACACCTCAGACACTGAAACAGTCCATGTCCAAATGCAAGAGGGTCTGGACAATATCCAGGCCTGGGCTAACGAGTAGCAAGTGAAATTCGCACCGCACAAATACCAGGCTATGACCATCACCAATAAGAGACAATCTAACCACCGCCCCTTGACATTCAACGATGTTACTGTCACTGAAGCCCCCACTATCAACATCCTGGGAGTCATCATGGATCAGAAGCTCAACTGGACTCGCCACATAAACACAATGGTTACAAGATCGGGTCAGAGGCTAGGAATACTGCGTTGAGTAATTCACCCCCTGACTCTTCAAAGCCTGTCCAACCTTCCACAAGACACAAGTCAGGAGTGTAATGGAATACTCCCCACTTGTCTGGACGAGTGCAGCTCCAACAAAACTCAAGAGGTTGACACTATCCAGGAAAAATCAGCCTGCTTGATTGGCACGGAATCCACAAGCATTCACTCCATCAGCCATTGACGCACCTTAGCAGCAGTGCATACGATCCACAGGGTATAATGCAGAAATTGACCAAAGGTTCTCAGACAGCATCTTCCAAACCCATGACCACTCCTCTTTGCCAAAACTTTAAACCACTTCCATCTAGAAAAACCAGCGTAACAGATATAAGGGAACACCACCATATTCAAGTTCCCCTCTAAGCTACTCACCATCCTGACTTGGAAGTATATCACTGTTCCTTCACTATCGCCAGGTCAAGATGCTGGAATTCATTCCATAATGGCATTGTGGTCAGCCTACAGCAGGTGGACTGCAGGTGTTCAAGAAAGCAACTCACCACCAACTTATTAAGTGCATCTAGAAGTGGGCAACAAATGCTGGCCAACCAGTGACTCCCATATCTCACAAAAAGCATTTTAAAAAATTAAATTCCCATTCAGAAGTCTTTTAAATGTTACAGCTGTCCAAGCCTCTTCTACTTCGCCTGGTAATTCATTCCATACATATACCACACTCTGCATGAAAAATGTGTCCCTTCGGTCCCTTTTAAATCTTTCCCCTCTCACCTCAAACCTATGCCCTTTAATTTTGGATCCCGTATCCTAGGAAAAAGACCTTAACTATTCACCCTATCTATGCTCTCATCATTTATAAGCTTTTATAAGGTCACACCTCAGCCTCTGGCTCTCTAGGGAGAATAGCTCCAGCCCACCCAGTCTCTCCCTTTTAGGTCAGACACTCCAACCGTGTCAACATCCTTGTAAACCTTTTCTGATCCCTTTCAACATTCACAATATCTACCCTACAGCAGGGAGACTAGGATTGAATGCACTATTCCAAAAGTGACCTCACCAGTGTACTGTATAGCGACAAAATGACCTCCAAATTCCTTTACTCAGTGCACCGACCAATAAAGGCAAGCATTACAAACACATTCTTCGCTATCCTGTCTACCTGCGACTCCATTTTTAAGGAACTATGAAGCTGCATTCCAAGATCTCTTTCATCGGCAATACTCCTCAGGACCTTACCATTAAGTGGTATAAGTCATGTGCTGATTTCCCCTACCAAAATGCAACACCTCACATTGTTGCAAATTCCATCTGACACTCCTCAGCCCATTGGCCCATCTAATCAAGTTCCCAATATGCTCCGAGATAACCTTCTCTGATGTCCACAACACCATCAATTTTGGTATCATCTACAAGCTTACTAACCATACCTCTTTTTGAGTCATCGAGTAATACAACATGGAAACAGGCCCTTCGGCCCAAACTGCTCTATGCTGAACATGGTATCCGCTCAGATAATTCCAATTGCCCACATTTTTCCCATATCCCTCTAAGCCCTTCTTATCCATGCTTTTATCCATTTTTTTTTCAAAATGTTGCTATTGTAACTGCCTCATCCAATTTATCCAGCAGCCCATTCCATGTACGCACCACTCCCTGCGTGAAGAAGTTGCCCCTTAGGTCTTTCTTAAATCTATCCCCTCTCACCTTAAACCTGTGTCCTCTCGTTTTCAATCCCCTATCCCTGTGGAAAATACTGTATGCATTCATCCCATCTATGCCCCTCACGATTCTATACTCCTCAATAAGTTCACCCTTCATTCTCCTGAGTCCCAAGTAATATAGTCCTATCCTGGCTAACATCTCCCTGTAACTCGGGCCTACTAGTCTTGGCAGCATCCTCTTAAATCTTCTTTGCACAATTTCAAGTTTAACTATGTCTTTCCTATAGCAGGGTGACCAAAACTGTGCACAGTACTCCAAGCGCGGCCTCACCAACGACTTATACAACTATAACATAACATCCCAACTGCTATACTCATCAATGCCTTGAATGATGAAGGCCAGCACGCCAAAAGCCTTCTTTGCCGTCTACCCGTGACATCACTTTCAATGAACTATGTACTTGTACTCATAGGCCCCTCTGTTCCACAACATTCCTCAGGACCTTACTGTTTACTGTATAAGTCCTATCTTATATTCACATCCAAACCATTTATTTAAATGACAGAAATCAATGGAGACAGCACCAATCCTTGCAGCACGCTGCTGGTCATTGGCTGGCAGTCCGAAAAGCGGATCTCCATGACTACCCTCTGTCTCCTACCTTCGAGCCAGTTATCTATCCATATTACTGGTTCTCTCTGCATTGTATGCGATCTAACCTGGTTAAGCAGTCTACCATGTGGAACGTGATTTAATGCCCTACTGAAGTCCATATAGACCACACCCACCAATGTGCCTCACCAATCCTCTTCGTCACTTCTTCAGAACAACAGAATCAAGTCGGTAAGACGCAATTTCCCTTGTACAAAGCGATGTTAACTATCCCTAACCAGTCCTTGCCTTTCCAAATACATGTATATCCTGGATGTTACCAATACAATGCAAATTATCCTGGGAAATTGGAATCTTGGCTTGTGAATAGCAGTTCTGCAAGTACAATGGGTTTTTGAGTACTTGGTCTTAAATAATTCTAATTTCCTGCAGTTCCTCAATTTCACTAGTCACCTTGTTCCCTAATATTTCTGGAAGATTCTGTTCCTTCGTCTGTGGAGACAGAACCAATGTATTCACCTCACGAGGCAGAGATGGCCTCTGTCATTTTGTGAATATATCAGAGAATGGTACTCTGGCATATGATGGATATGTCACCCACTCCTGCCTGGAAAGTTCCAGAATCAAACCAGTTCACTTCATGGCGAGTATCAGCGCTCCGCCTGGTCTGAGACTACAGTTTATACTGAAGGAGGCGACACAGCTCTGTGACTTCCTCATTGTTGAATCGATCTGGCGACACACATTGCATTAGGAATAGGTACAACATTGTA
Organism: Ginglymostoma cirratum; assembly: GCA_024137785.1. Classification (NCBI taxonomy): domain Eukaryota; kingdom Metazoa; phylum Chordata; class Chondrichthyes; order Orectolobiformes; family Ginglymostomatidae; genus Ginglymostoma; species Ginglymostoma cirratum. Next base: position 6,548,291 of record JAHRHZ010000101.1, read on the forward strand.
AAATATTCCTGGCCATCATCATACATTGGCGGTTGTTCGCACACAATGACGACTTTCTTCCACTCTCACGGTGAGTCCATTGGTGCCTGTACAGACCTATGTGGCTTCCGTAGATTATGTTACAATTGGGGCAAAAGCTGGTCACAGGAAAGGTGGGTGGGCTGTTGGTGAAAGAGCATGCTCCTTTCACTGTTTTTACTTGGCTTGCACTAATTTTTTTTCCCCTGACAGATGTGATTGATTCCTTCCCGGATGGTCCTGCAGTACTTTGGACAGCCTCGGTCATTGATGCCCAGATGTCAGTGGGAATGCGCACTTCGCTAATGAGGCCTTGAGGTTATCACTGAAACCCTTCCTCTGTCCACCTGGGCTCACCTGTTGTTTCAGGGCTGGGAGTAGAGCACCTGCTTGGGGAGTCTTGTGACAGTCATGTGGACAACGTACGAGCCAACTGCAGCCCATCAAGTATTGTCAGCGCCTCGATACTGGGGATGTTGACCTGGCTGAGGATGCTGATGTCAGTGTGACTGTCTTCCCAGCGGATTTGCAAGGTCTTGCGCAGGCAGCTTTGGTGGTACTGCTCCAGTGCCTTGAGGTGTCTGCTGCAGACAGTCCACGTCTCAGAGCCAGATAGGAGTGGGGGAGCCACTATAGCTCTGTAAACAATAATCTTGATGTTGTCCTTGAACACGTGTTTCCTCAGGCAGCTGTAGGTTGCGCGAGCACACTGGAAGAATCATCAATATTTTCTTTGGTTAGCAGGACACTTCTGAGGGATTGGAGTTGGTCAACATTCTTTAAGGCCTTTCCGTGGACTCTCGATCGGGGAGGGCTTCATAATGCCAAGCCAGTTTAGCGAACAACTTTCATCATGGATGTTCAAGGTGAAACCCATGCTCTCTTATGCCCCTGTAAAAATGACGACAATAGTCTGGACTACATCATCTGAGTTTGTACTCAGGCAAGGATCATCTATGTATTGCTGCAGCAGATGGTAATCCCCACTGAGGCATTGAAATGCAGCGGCAAAGAGATCCTGATGCAGCTACATACCCCTGTTTTACTTATCTGGAAAGAAGAGAGCATCCTGGGAGAGCTTCAATATGTCACAGTTGTGAAAAAAAGGGAACAAGACCAACCGTGGTAACTACAGGGGAATTTTCCTACTATTGGCCATTGAAAAAGTCATCGCGACGATCCTGGTCAACCGACTCCTCCCCGTGGCTGAGGAACTCCTCCAGGAATTGTAGTGTGACTTTCGACCATAGAGGGGCACAACGAACATAGGCAGTACTATGTTGCAGTGGTTAACACTGCTGTCTCACAGCGTCAGGAACCCAGGTTCTGTTCCACACTCTAGCGACTGTCTGTGTGGAGTTTGTATGTTCTCCCCATGTCTGCGTGCGTTTCTTGTGGGTGCTCCGGTTTCCTTCCACAATTCAAAGATCCACAGGCTTGGTGGATTAGCCATGCTAAATTGTCCATTGTGTTCAGGGATGTGTAGATTAGGCGGGCAATAGGGGAATGGGTCTGGGTGGGATGCTGTGAGGGTCGGAGTGGACTTGTTGGGCTGAAGGACCTGTTTTCACTCTTCAGGGATTCTATATCTATATGGTTTTCACCAAGCGACTGCCTCAGGAGAAATGTAGAAAAAGAATGTACCCTTGTACATGACCGCCTACGATCTTACAAAAGCATTTAGTACTGTCAACTGGGAAGCATTATGACGCATCTGTCTCTGCTTTGGTTTCACCACGAAGTTTGTTATCATCCTTCATTTGCTACATGGTGAAATATAAGTTGTGGAAATGATAAATAGCTCCACCACCGATCCATTCCCCATTTAGACCAATGTCAAGCAGAGCTGCTTTATTGTCCTAAAACTGTTCCAGATCTACCTCGCTGAAATGCTTCACCTCCCCACTGGAGTGGAGCCACCTACAGTACTAGCAGGAAATTATTCAATCTCCACCACCTTCAAGCCAAAACCAGTCAGAGAGTAGTGCAGTGCCCTGCACCTCCCTGCTTACAGATCTTACCGTCTATGCAGTCTCTCCTCCATTTGTTAGGCGTATTGCAGACCCAAACACACTGTAAATGCAATGCTCATACGTCGTCCAGAGTGGGTTTCACCAGGCCCTCAAGTCTCTCAAAACGAATTCAGCAGCTAACACCACAAATCAAGAAAACCATCCACAGAACCTTCATTGACTTTCCAACAACAGGAACAAATCAGGCCAATGAGCACCCACTTAGTGTTGAAAATACTTTCCTCTCCTCAGTTTCTTTTCCTGGCTGATAAACTGTTGCATCCCAGTGACCTTAAATATTAACAGTTCTGCTGTCCACAGAAGTAGTTAACAATGTAACTGCACAATTTTCTGCACCTCAGTCGTGATAAATGCAACGCAACTATTGCCAGTGAAGATGATTGGAAATGCGAAGGAGACGATGGCCTAATGGTATTATCTTTGGACTATTAATCCAGGGAGCTGGCTATTGGCCCAGACCCCGGACTTGAATCACGCCACAGGAGAAGGTATAATTTGAATTCAATAAACTATCTGGAAGTAACAATCTAGCAAAACTATGAAAACATTGGCGGTAGTCAGAAAAACCCATCTGGCACACGAATGCCCTTCAGGGAAAGAAATCGGCCATATTCACCTGGTCTGGCCTACCTGTGACTCCAGACGCACAGTAATGTGTTTGACTTTCAACTGCCATTTGAAAAAGGCAAGCCAGCCACTCAGTTATAGAGACAGAGAGCTATACACCGTGGAAACAGACCCTTCAGTCCAACCCATTCATGCCGACCAGATATCCTAAATTATACTAGTGGTATTTGCCAGCATTTGACCCCTATCCCTATAAACCCTTCCTATTCACATACCCTTTCAGATGCCTTTCAAATGTTGTAATTGTCCCAGCCTTCATCAATTCCTGTGGCAGATTATTCCATATATGCATCCCCTCTACATGAAAATTTGACACTTAGGGCACTTTTTAATCTTTCCCTTCTCACCGAAATCTATGCCCTCTAAGTTTGGGCTCACCAACTCAGGTGCAAATGATATTGGCTAATCATGCTATCTATGATCCTAATGATTTTATAAACATCTGTAAAGGTCACCCCTCAGTCTCCGACTCTCCAGGGAAAATATCCCCAGTGTACACAGCCTCTCGCTATAGCTCAAACCTCCAACCCTGACAACATCCTTGTAAACCTTTTCTCAACGCTTTCAAGTTTCACAACATCCTTACGATAGTGGGAGAGAAGAATTGAAATTATTCCAGTATTCCAAAAGTGACCTAACCAATGTCCAGTACAGCGCAACATGACCTCCAACTCTAATACTCATTATACTGACCAAAAAAGGCGAGCATACCAAAAGGCTCCTTCACTATATCTACCTGGGACTCCACTTTCAAGGAACTGTGAACCTGCACTCCAAGGCCAGTTTGTTTAGCAACAGTCCCCAGGAGCTTACCATTAATTGTATAATTCCTGCTCTAATTTGTCTTTCTAAAATGCAGCACCCCAACTTATCTAAATAAAACTCCATCTACCACATCTTGGCACATCAGCCCATCGACCCATCTGATCAAAATCCCATTGTACTCTGAGGTATCCTTCTTTGTTGTCTACTATGATTCCAGATTTGGTGTCATCCACAAACTTACTAATCACAACTCCCAAATTCACATCTAATTCATTTATATAAATGAAGGAAAAAACAGTGAACACAGCACTGATCCTTGTGGCACTGGTTACAAATTCCAGTCTGAAAAGGAACCCTCCAACATCATCCTCTGCCTTTTTGAGCCAGTTCTGCATCTAAATAGCTAGTTCTCCTTATATTCCATATGATAAGACCATAAGACCATAAGACATAGGAGTGGCAGTAAGGCCATTCGGCCCATCGAGTCCACTCCGCCATTTAATCATGGCTGATGGGCATCTCAACTCCACTTACCTGCACTCTCTCCGTAGCCCTTGATTCCTTGCGAGATCAAGAATTTATCAATCTCTGACTTGAACACATTCAACGTCCAGCCATCCACTGCGCTCCGTGGCAATGAATTCCACAGGCCCCCTGTTTAATACAGGGATTTGTAGATATACCTATACCGTCATGGTATTCAGGAATATGTAAAAAAGGCGAAAAGTAAATGAGATTAATCTCACATTTTATTTCCATCCTTGTTGATCATCAAGAATCCATTTGCTTCTCTTTTTTCTATCTATTTCTTTTTCCATCTATTCAACTCATCCTTTCTCCCCTTCAGTACAGATGGCCCTGTTACCAGCATCAATCTCATTATTTCTCAATTGCTTTCCGTTCTTTTGTGTGACCAGTGGACTTGAAACTGTTTCTTTCTCGACAGAGTCTCCCAAACCTGCTCAGTTTTCCCAGCACATTACGCCTTTTTGTTTTGTTTCAGATCTCCAATATCTTTCTTTGTTTGATTTAAATTTTAATTTTGTTATTTCATGGGATTTTGATATCGCTAGCAAGGGCAGCATTTGTTGACCATCACTAATTGCCCTTGACTGTGACCATCCCACAAGGCACTATAGAGTCAAACAAATTGTTGTGGGTCTGAAGTCACTCTTAGTCCCGACGAGGTAATAATGTTACATTTTTTTACCAAAGGTCATCAGTGAAACAGATAGGTTTTTAGACAAAATGTTGCTGGGTTTATCGTTACTATTAGCGAAATCTATTTTTTATTTCGATTCTTATTATTTGAATTTAAGTTCGACCATCTGTTGTGGTAGGATTTGAAACCATGCCTTTGGTGTAAAAACCTGTATCTTTGAATTACCCATCCAGTGACCTTATTACTCTTACACAGTTTCCCTATTGTGAAGTAACTTTAGAGACAAGAGCAATTTTGTGATTGAAATGTTTGTTACTTGAAAAGTGGCCGGTGGAAGGCTGGAAATGTAAAGTCTGAATTTTATCAAGGTGTAGATAATGGTTTATTCAGCAACAGTACTAAGGTAGAGGTGGAGACTGGGAATATTACAGAGCTGGTAGTGGACAGTCTTGGTGGTGGAGAGAATACCAAGATATAAATCAGATCAGGACAAAAAGTGTCATCGGAATTGTGAAATGTCTTGCTCTCAGATGTTTGTGAGGGAAGGGTCTGATATTTGCAGATAATTAATGGAGTCTGTAATTGAAACTGAATATAATACTTTCCGTCTTTGCCAAGAATTGATAATGAACAAAAAATCAATGAAGTTCAACATGGTTTACGGAATTAATAAATAGACAAAGGTACAGAGACTTACCAGGAATGCCAACAATAGCGAGGATGGGATAGTAGCCCACTTGAATAATCAATAGTAGACCGTATATCCGCCATTGTAGTGTTGACCAAGGCGAGGAAAACCAGAAAAGACCGAAGGACAAATCCCTGTTTATTGTTGGAATATTCCAGTGTATTTTTCTCAGATTCTGATCCATCGTTGAAACGTTCCAGCTCATTCTTCTGAGATTCTGATCTCTCCTCACAGTGTCTCTGCAGCTGTTGATCCCTGTTAGTGTTGGAGGTGATGCATTTCATGCTACAATGGGACAGTGCATTGAAAGAAGCCCCTTACAAATTAGAGAGGGAAATCCTGCAGTGACACAACTGGAATCCATGGAGATTGACATCAGTCACAGTCACTGAACAAACAATTCCAGTTAACTCCTTTCACTACACCACTTTCAGTTCACAATAGTAACTGGATTGGATTGGTGCTGATATCGCTGGCTATTTGGTCTCATCTCCCATCATCATTTTCAGCAGCGAAGTCGGTGGTATGGAGGAAGAATGGATGTTTTCTTTTCTCGGGCTGGATGATTCTCCTACATTGTCAATGTACAATGCTGCCACCACCTGCCTCCCCTCCCCCCAAACAAAACACAAAGTCAAGAGCTTGTTACTGTGTTAATTTCTCCTCCACTAAGAGCAACCGCCAACCAAAAGTTTACCACTGGGCATAGTTGCCCTGACCACACACAAGAATATTGGATTTGTCTGGACGTTCCTCTCGCTGCTCTAATAAGGCAACTTTATAATGTCAACACAGAATGTGCTCAGTAACATTTTATAAAATAAATTGACAATCATCGTATTGCAATTAATTTGCTATAAAGCAGTAATATTTGCATTTATTGACTTAAGTCCACAGCCAAAGGTGGCATGTTCCATGAATGACTTGTTCATTAAAACCCAATAATCAATGAGTCACGGACAGAATGAATATGACATTGGCTAGGAGACAGGAAGGAATGGGATCTGTGGCTGTGAGGACTGCAGGGGACAGGGGAGTACAATGATGTACAGAATCAACATTATAAGACCATCACTCCTTCTGAGAGGCCAAATGAAATATCATGCAGAGCAAGGGAAGGGATTACTTCTGGGAAATGGAATGCTGAACAACGATGTGAACAGAACAGGATATTTTTAAATGTGATGTAGAGAATTATATTTTATACATACACTGTTTAATCGCAGGTTGATAAATTGTTTCACATCTGCACGGGATATTTCGAATTAAAAACGGACAAGGGTAACGAAATATGTAGGGGCGCAGGGAGACTACAGTACAATAATGGTAGAGATATAGCTCATTCCGAACTGGTGCAGAGATGATGGGCTGAGTTGGCCACCATATTTGCTGCAATTATTCTGAGATATGCACGAAAACACTTTCACAACCCGAGGAGATGAGCTTATTTAGTAAACAACAGAGTGCTTCATCATCAATAATCTATTCCCGTTGTCTCATGGAGTGTCACTGCTTCTAAAATGTCTTTTCAAACAAATTGAATTCCGTGAGATTCACGCATTTAGAGAATATTACCAAAAACTTCTTGTTTTGAAATTTAAAGAAGAAACAGACTCCCGTGCAACACATGTAACAGTGGCACAACAGTTCAGCTGATGGGAACAGAAATGGGCCATATTGTGCAAATATAGCCAAGTTCAACTTCTAGACCCGTCAAGAAAAACAACATGTTAAGGATAATGGAAATCTAAAATTCAAATAGAAAATGGTAGAGAAACGAAGCGGATAAGGCAACATCTGTAGAGCAAAACAGAGTTAAGATATCGACCCTGATATGAACCTGTTCTGAAAAGGTCATATTCAACTGAAAAAGTGTGTTCTCTTTCTTTCTGCTCATATGCTGCCAGATCTGCTGAGTTTCCCTCTAGGGCTTTTGACTTTCTTTTCTTTCTGGACTGTGACAAATTTTCTGATCTGAACAGGAACAGCGAAACTGCCATTTTGGTTGATTTTCAAGTATTTGGATATGGGCATTACATGAAAAACTACAAACCTTCTCTGTTTGACAGGTCCCTAATTTCAGTGATTTGTTGCATTGCGATAACTTACCATGAAAATGTTATTGCAGTGACACTGATATCACACGATCAATCCTCTGAAAGTAATTGGTTGAAAACGATGGGGGTCATTGCACCAATGATGTCGCTGGGGTCACACACACCTGGCAAGGTCTTTCCTTTCTGAGACATTAGACTAATCTGTGAAAACAAGATATCTTGTTTTTTTTAACAGGATATACTCCTCCATGGGTTTTGGAAGGCACTAACAAGGGCAGAGTTTATTTGTTATCCCCAATAGCTCGAGAGAAGGTGACAGAAAGCTTTCTTCTAAATGTCTTCTACCAAAGTGATGCAGATCATGGTGAGGCAATGGTCCAGTGCTATTATCGCTACCCAGATAATGTTCTGCAAACACAGGTTCAAACCCCACCACAGCAGATGGTGGAATTTGGATTCAATAAATATCTGGAATGAAGAATCTAATGATTACCATAAATCAACTGTCCAGGGGAGAACCCACTTGGTTCACTCATCCCCTCTAGGGAAGGAAGCTACCATCCTTACCTTATGTGACTCCAGACCTACAGCAATGTGGTTGTCTCTTAACTGCCCTCTGGGAAATTTGGGATGGGCAACAAGTGCTGCCTAGACAGTGACGCCCTCATCCTGTGAATGAATAAAGGAAAATATATATATATACACAGAGCTAAGAGTAAGGGATTCCAAGATTTTTAACAAGTGTTAGTGAAGGAACAGCAAAACAGTTCCTCGTGTGTATGAGACCTGGATGACAATTTGCAGAGATTGTTTTTTCTGTTGTTCAGTCGAGGACATTACCAGTGAAGAATGTTCTCCAATTCACATTAATCACAGTTTGCTCAGGGTCCTTGCTACGGTACTCAGTCATAGAGTCATAGAGAAGTACGGGACAGAAACAGGTGCTTTAGGCAAACTCATCCACGCTGACCAGATATCCCAAATTAATCTAGTCCAATTTGCCAGAAATTTGGCGCATATCCCCCTAAGTCTTTCCTATCCAAATACCCACCCAGATACCTTTTAAATGTTGTAACTTCACCAGCCTCCACCCTTCCTCTGGGAGCTCATTCTATACACATACCACCCTCTGTGTGAAAAAGAAGTCCTTTTAAATCTTTCTCCTCTCACCTTAAACCTATGCCCTCTCGTTTTGGACTCCTCTAACCCGGAGAAAAGGCCATGCCTAATTACCATATCCATGCCCCTAATGAATGTATAAACCTCTATAAGGTCACTCCTCAGCCTCCAGCGCTTCAGAGAAAATAGCCCCAGCCTATTAAGCCTCTCCCTGTGCCTGAAGTTCTCCAACCCTAGCAACATCCTTGTAAATCTTTTTTTCTGAACGTTTTCATGTTTCACAACATCCTTCCTATAAGAGGAAGACCAGAATTGCACGTAATATTCTGAACGATGCCGAATCAATGTCCTGTACACCCACAACATGACCTCCCAACGCCTATACTCAATGCATTGACAAATAAACACAAGCATGCCAAAAGCCTTCTTCTCTATCCTGTTGACGTGGTACTTCACGTTCAAGGAATTATGAACCTGCACTCCAAGTCTTTTTGTTCAGCACGACACCCCAGGACCTTACCATTATGTGTGTAAACCCTGCCCTGATTTTCATTTACAAAGTGCAGCACTTCACATTTATCCAAATTAAACTCCATCTGTCACTCCTTGCCCCACTGGCCCTTCTGATGAAGATCTGTGGTACCATTCCTCACTGTCCACTCCACCTCTAATTTTGGTATCAAGTGCAAACTTACTAACCATATTTTCTATGTTCGCATCCAAATCATGTATATTAGACCAGCGATTTTTGGAATACCACAGAACGATGTTCAGTGAATCAGACCTCATGACAACAGACCAGTTTCTGTGGTTTCTGTGTTGTTTAGTTCATTTGTGAGCCTGTCTCATTTAGGATTTTGAAATTTTCCACACTGTAAACAAGTGCGGGACATTAACACCTGTCCAGGAAAGAGCTGGTACCAAATCTGACTCCTGGGAACCGCACTGGGCACACTTCTCGAGTCTGGAAAAAGATTCCTCACACATAATGTTACATACCAGTTGTCATGAGACTTGCCACTCCATCGGCTTCAATTCCTCACAGAATTCGATTCTACAGATCTTGTCACTGAGTAATTTCTTTATTTGTTTTCCACTCATGCGAGCCAAGTGTCGTAATGGAGTGACCCAGAGGTCATACCATACTCTGGGAAATGTACTCTGCTGTTTATCCTTTCACCAACGCCAAGAAGAAGTAGCTGCTGTTCTGCACAATTTACTGAACTGAGAAAAACATGAGGTCTTGTCAAGATCACATGTCATTTTCCTTTCCACATATGACGAGATGGCTGAGAGGTTAAGGTGATTAAATGCAACATTACATTCAGTAACACATTTGATTTTGTCACCTTGAATATATTTAAAGTAGAGATATATAAATTTCAGATACCTAATGAGAGTTGTGAGTATGTGTGGGAAAACTCATTGAAGTTTTAGATCAGCCATGACGTTATAGAATGGCATGTCAACAGAGACATGTTGAATGGCTTCTTCCTGTTCGTTGTTCTGAGCTTTTGGTGTTGTTTCAGGCAGAAAGATTTCAAAATTAACATGGACCATAAAACATTGCAACATAGACCTGTGCCGACCGCCATTCTGAACTAATCCCATTTGCCTACCCATGGCTGCACAGACTTGCCTGTTCATGCGTCTGTCTAGATGCCTCTTAAACAGTGCTATCATGATGATGATAAATCGACACCACTGAATATCAAATTCATCATTCTTACCCCACTGCTCTTACAGCTGGAATGGACAGCTCCTGTTGCAGCGTTAGGTCAGACAGTGAAGGATGCTCACAGGCGCTCTATCACACTGAACATAGTTTTGCAACTGGATACATGGAGCAATCGACCATTGGAGATTTGAGGTAGATTTTTCACTTAACGGGCTGGAGTTCTGATTAAGATAAACATGGTCTTCTTGCATTCTAAATCCAGTGCTGACCTCTTTCTAATTTACAATTTTAGCTGTGATATTCTTTGTCTTTGCACTACAACCATATACGTTCAGTTATCATGGATGTTTTGCATTACTTCATTCTTTGAAGTCCATTCTTTGAATGAAGTCATGGTGAAATTCGAGAAGGCGGCTGGAATGTGGGTCATGTTGTCTGTGTGAACTTTCTAAAGGAATTTCAAGTGTCAATGAATCAAATTCTGTGAAGAGCCAAAGCCGATGGAATGAAAAGCCCCATGACAGCCAGAATGTAAAATTGTCTGTGAGGAATTGTTTTCCAGACTAGAGAAGAGTGTAGAGTGCTGTCACCAGGAGTCAGTACTGAGACCACATCTGTCCTGGACAGATATTAATATTCCGCACTTGTATAGAGAATGAACAGTTTCAAAACCCTAAATGGGGCAGAACTCACAAATAAACTAAACAACGCAGATCCTTATCAATAAGGTTTATTTTGCTCAACATTGCCTTTATTTCTTTTTCCTGTGTCTTGTGATGCCGAGACCACTCTCAGTTGAATAGAAAATGCCTGGGCGAGGATCATATCCTAGGCCAAGGACTCATGATTCAGTCGCATCTCGATCATGGAACCAAGTGAGAATTGTTCTAAATGCAGTACATTCCACGTTGCTCCTGGAATTCAAAGCAGAAAAAAGTTTCAAGAACATCTTTTTCTCATTTTTCTCCGTGCATTCGGGAAGATGCTGTTTGTCTCTTACTCTAGGGCCGGACACTCTCCAGTGGCAGATTATTAGACTATTTTCTTCTGATCCCTCTCAAATACTTGGGTTGGGGAGTCAGAAAGTCAATTTGTTTGCTGCAAATGGGCAGGAGTTAATATCTGACACCAACTGCCCGAGATTAAGAGAATTTGAGTGAAACACCCACTCAACAAGTCATCCCCAACGGCCCTGAGTTGCAGTGCTGTTGACGTTACAACACGGAAGCGAGAGTTAAAAATCAGCCATTGCTCCCCCCTCGCCTGCACCGCCGCAGAGACAGGGAGAGTGATGCCGTAACCCAGTAATGTCATTCCCACGCAGGAAGAAGCTGTTCAGCCCATCGATTCCAGCTCTTCTCTCTGTTGCTTGTATCTCTCTGAGATTATTCATAAATGGGTGATCTCTGTTCCATTAATGGTGCCTCTGTTGTGACGCTACATCCGAACACGGTGATCCGCTTGTCATCCACAACTTCCCATATCACCTGGAGGGCGCTGATCTCTGAAATAGCGTGGTGAATTGCTGCAGGGTGTTGTGGGCTTCCAATGCACCGAAACTAGCGATTGTCAACCTCAGCCATTTATTATGCTGCATGCATTTACCGTCGCATCGTGTGGCCAAACATCCTTAAACACTTGTTTCTGCTTTCAGTGAGTGTTTCCCTTTGCCGTGATCGTTGCAATGGCATGTCTGCCTCATCTGTTGTTTAAGAAGTCTGATCTCATTTAAAGAACTTTTTATTTTGGAAAGTTGATCAGGCGATGTGGCAGAAATCGAAGAGAGATTTGAACCCAGGATGTCTCGTATGTTTGTCGTATGACAAATCCCTAAAGCAAGAACTATACTCCTAGACTAACGAGGCATATTCTTGAGCTAAAGCTCAGATCCTAACCAGCTGAGACTCCCTCAAAACGAAGTATATTCCTCATTGCTCCTGGAATTCAAAGCAGCAAAGAGTTTCGAGAACATCTTTCTGTTTCCCTAGTCTCAACACAATTTATAAAATTCAGACTCACCGTTAATGTGGAGAGGTGTGAACAGACTGCGATTTCTCCTCCTGCTGTTGAATAAAGATCACTGTAACTGTGTCCAGTGAGAGGAAAGGAATTGCTGTTAGTTGGAAACATTTCTTTCTGAACTCAGTATCACTCTGCTATAACAGGAGGAGCTGGAATCACCTGATAATTGCAAAATTAGGTTGGAAATCAATCGATTAAGTGATTAAATGTCAGTACAATGTTATTAACACCGCGATATCACCAAGTGAACAAAATGGCTGCTCACAGAGAGGCGGCTGTGCGTTTAAACTTCAATGTACTCAGTTTGTGTTTTAGTTCTCACACTGGAGGAACTAAGCATTTACCCAAACAATGCGCACACCTCATCTCTGAAACATTGTTCCCATGTAAAACTGACAGGAAGAGTTTGAGTGCAATCAAAAATAGATGCAAACTCCTGACGGATACAAAGCTCACGGAGTTTGCTTGCATTCAATCAGCATGAGACTGACATGATTTGAGCATGCAACCTTCGAATCAGGAGTCAGACTGTCAAGCTGTACACAAATGCAAGCTGCCGTGCAACATTAGAGAAATTAAACATACCAATTTCTCTCTTGCAACAAGTTCCACCCCGCCCTGCTCTCTCCAATCTTTCTTTCTCGCTCTCTGCCTATCTATCTGTCATGGCTCCCTCGTTCTGCTCTTCTCGTCTTCATTGTCTCAATGTCGCTCTCCTTGCCCTCTATCTGTTTCTTTTGTACATTCTGCTCTGAACTTACAGGACAGTGGGGACATTGATTCAAGTATGTGTTGCACAGGGCTGATCCAGGACTTCTTCTTGACCCTTCTTCAGATAGAATGAGAGAGAAAGGATGTGAGAGGGAAGAAACAACTGACCAGATTCCAATCCCTCTTTCCAGTCATTGTTCAGTAAATTCAGGCACGGAAACACAATATTTCTCCAAGTTCACCAAGAAAAGGCGTCATAAGTATCATTAATAGAAGTATAGGATCCCAAGAGTTACTCGAGATGAGATAAGAACGTGAGATTGTACTGTACAAATGTAAATAGCACTACATTAAAATGATTCAGTAACTCATGACTAATTCATATTCACGTTCCAGGAGCCGACATCATCATTACGAGACAATAGTTGAAGACCATCACTGCTCAAGTCATATGACGTCATGGTGCAGCTGGAAGCCCCCGGGGCAGTTTATTGAAGTAACCTCAGTGAGGGTCATACAGCCCTGTATCGGGAAGCATTTGGATAGCCTACTACAACCATTTTAAAACTCTCAGTAGTTCCACTCTCAAACTGTCTCCGAATTTCAGTCTTTTCAAAGAATATAAATGGGAAATGAGGGACATGGACAGAGAGTCGACGAATATGAAAGAGGGTGATGTATCACTCAGAGGCAAACAGATACAGATTGAGACACATAAAGAGGTAGACAATGAAAGGACTAATTCTCCATTTGACTTGGCTGCTAACGCACAGAAAGGAAAAGAAAAAGGCAACAATTTAAGCAGAACTTTTCACTACCTCAGGGAAACATAAAGCAGCATCAGAACCGATGAAGTACTTTTAAAGTTGTAAAGTTGCCCGTTCTAAGTTAATGAGAGAGCGCGGTTTTGATAAATATGTTAATTCGACAGATAAAACTGATAATTTTCCCCAGCATTAAAATATAGAAATACATTACTACCCTGCTTCTACCTAATGGTTAGCGGATCTGAAACATTAACTCTATTTCTCTCCACAGGTGTTGTTATGCTTGCTCAGTTTCTCCAGCAAATGTTCTTTTTATTTCAGCTTTCCATTATCCGTAGTTCTTTGTTTGATGTGAACCAGAATAACATTTTGGGCAAATTAGATGGCCTGCTAGCTCCAGAGCTTATTTCCTGCTTATAAAAATCAGTCAGAAATGCTGTCATCATGATAAATTGGAAGATCAGAACTCCCACTCCCACACCAGGAATCAAAACTAGGCAGTGACAGATAAAAGCTCTGAATCCAAAACACCAGACCTCCATTAAAAGCCGTTGCCTGCTTTCTCAATGACACTGCTTTTGCCTCCTCATTTTTGATTACTTTGGCTGCAGGTCCGTTTTTCCCTGTCATCGAGTTCTTACAGCGTAGAAAATGTCCATTTGGCCCATCATGTCAATGCAGATCATCAGAAATCCATCTGCTCTAGTCCCAGTTTCCAGCACATTGTGAATAGCCTTGAGTGTTTTGACATTTCGAGGGCAAATGTCAGTGACATTATCTCTGTAATCTCAAAGGACACAACGAATGGGACTGAAGTTTGAAACAGTCAAACTGTGCTAAGCCCCTTGAGGAACTCATCCTCATTTTAGCCTCAGAGGGTGACACATCAATGGAGAGGGACAGAGGCTTCAGGATTAGACATGGTCCATGTGCTTCCGGTCCATTCTCCATCCACGCACACAAGTTTCTCTGATAAAAGGTACATTTAGCTGGTACACAGGTGACATCTCAAGACAGTGAGAACCTTTGCCGTGAGCTGGGATATTGAATGGACAGTAAGCTGAAATAGTCCCATAAGCTGTTCATGCATAACTTCCCATTTCCAAAACCCACTGATGGGAACTTGACAAGAGACTCCTCAGTAAAAACAGCTGTAAAGCTAACACGGTGGAAAAGCAGCAAGCTGCACTCGACTCGGGTAGGTTTTGAAGATACAATCCGCTGACCCGAAGTCAGACACATTATCTACTAAATCACTTTGTCACTTTTGGACTGGCTGGAGAAGGAAGCAGGTTGTCCTACACTTCTTGAGGCCATGGTGAGACATAGACAAGACGTACATCTGTGTCCTCTATCAGCAGTATGCATTGAGTCAAGAAAGAGGTGGAAATCCAGGATCGAGGGGTTGAAGAAGGAGGTGCTCAACCTGGAGTCATGTCTCTGTGAGCATGATGTGAATGCGGCCCTGTGGGAGGCTTACTAAGAGAAGAAGACTGCCTTCTGGGATCTGCACATGGTTGGATCGTGGATGCATGCGTGAGATGGCCAGTTAATTTCCTTCGGAATCTAGACCATGGCTGACCCCTCTTCTACTCACTGGAAAAAAAAATGGCATGGGATCCACCAGAAGCTCCTTGAGCTGCTAGCCCTTGAACAGATCCCTCGTTTTCGATCCAGAGAGCATCAATATCCAAATGAGGTACTTTTATAGAGTTTCTTCTCTCCAGATCCGTCTAGCAAGGAAGCTCGCAAAGTTTGTGGGAGGACCTGCCGCAGGTCAGCCCAGTGTGTTCCGAGAAGCTCGACACATTTCTGAGTTCTTGGATGAGTTGACCATGTCCTCAACCATATTTAGCAGTGGAGGGCTGACTGTGGTGTTCTTCAGGGAATTCTTGGACATCCTGGGGACGACTATGACCGGAGAGATGGCCCTTTCTTGGTGTACGGGTGTTACACTCTGTTGCCTAAGAAGGGGGATCTCTGTTTGTTAAAGAATTTGTGTCCGGTTTTCCTCCTCAACACACATTGTAAAATTTTTGCAGGGTACTTTTGATTTGCCTTGGCACCATGCTAGACCATATAATCTATCCAGAATAGTCCTACACAGTCCTGGGCCAGAGCATCCATGACAACATCCAACTGGTCCCAGACGTGATCCTTTATTCCCAAAGGGCAGGCCTGTCTAGCCTCTTTCTCTCCCTTAATCAAGAAAAGGCACTTGATGGAATGAATTGTGAGTATGTGCTCAGACTCTGCGAGCTTTTAGATTTGGGGCGCACTTTGTCATCTGGATCTGACATCTGTACACCACTGCACAGTGCCTAGTTAACGTTCCCTGGTGATGCCCCTATGCTTTGGAGAGAAGTGTGTCAGGGCTGGTCTCCATCCAGCCAGCTTTATTCTCTCTGTGTTGAGCCATTCCTGTGCCTCTTGTGGAAGCAGCTGTGGGGTTTGGCTGTGCGTGGAACAGAGCTGGAGGTCGTTCTTTTGGTGCATGCTGATATTGAAATCCTCATATTCACAGATCCAGCTGACCTGCAGAGGATACTTGACTGTCAGGCGTTCTACTCTGTGGCGTCATCCACGAGGAGCAGCTGGATGAAGTGTTTAGGATTTCTGTTCAATCCATTGCAGATGGCCCCCAACCAGAGAAGCTCCAGTGTTTTACTTGGCATACCACTGACCTCCTCGAACTGGGAGTCCATCTTTGCCTTGCGAAGAATTCTGATCAGTGAAATGACATGAGTTAGAAACCATGGTGACCACTCGCCAAGCACTTTGGACAGGACTGCCTCAAGCGTTGTCCTACAAGGCACAAGTGCTGATGATAAGCCATCTGGTGGCTGCCACGTTGTGGCACTGGCTAGTCACTTTGGGCCATTCCCCAGCTTTGTCACCACCATTCAGAAAAAGATAATTGAGACTTTTCTGGCACAAGAGGCAGCGATGGTGTGCCCTTGCACGCAGGTAGTGACTTTCCTTCTTCCGACCCTGCAGGGATACATTTTTGTTATGCCTTCTCCAAGGTGGTGCATCCTCATTACATATTTCTGCCGTCAGGTGTATGGCCTCCGTTATGACATGCAATTCCTGTTCGTGGAATAGTCCCAGCCTGGGATCTTTTTTTCAGGAATTGCCGATCTGCTATCTGAACCTGATCACATTCTGGGATATGGTCAGCCCGCACCACAGCGCTGCCTCTATGGGAGTGGCAACTCTCTCCAGGGAGCTCAGGAACAGGTTTCTCCTCGATCACGGTTTATGTTGGCTGATGGAGGAGACATGTCAGGATGGAGGGTTGATCAGAGTCGGGAACACACTGCATGGCAGAGGAACGCATTGGCTAACATGGGCAAAATTGATTCCAAAGGCATCCATCCATCTCTGATCCACGTGAGCCATCCAGAGCCTGACGGACGAAGCACTCAGCCCCAAAACCTCAGATGTACAGTGAGCTTGCAGGTGAACTGACACCTGTCCATTCAGAAATCAATATTGACCACATGCCGCGGACCCTTCCCCATGACATGGTGACCAACAATTTGAGCCGTCTCAGGGATATAGTCTTGGTGCCCTTTAGAACGGCATGGAGGTCGGGTTGATGCGACATACTCTCCACTGCTGTGCCTTCACATGCCATCTAGATACAGTTTGCATGACAGTTTGCCCTCTGACTGTGGAGATTTCCAGTGGAGGGCCCTCTGCGGAGGGGTCTTCTCCTCTTACATTGGGGGTCTGGGGTAGAGAGTGCTGCATGTGGCAGTCCTGTGTAACAGGCAACTGAGCAAGATTATTGGGTGCCAGACCATAAGCGCACTGTGTGGCCTAGAATAGATGGTCTTCTTCCAATACATCGAGTGCATTCGTCTGCATCTCCTGTTTAGTTTTTTGAAGGGTCTGCTGTTAAAGCTTTGTTTGCATTTCGCCTCTGCTCTCCTGATCTATTGGCACTCAGTGCAGACAGAGACAGACAAGTCTATGCGACTTCCCGCAGCTTTGCTCCTGGACCTGTCCAAGTTGGCCATTAAAAGGTTCAGGCAATGGCCTAAAAGACAGGCTTGTTGTTCCTGACTATCTGCACGTCTTTCGCAGTTACATCTGCATTCTGGTGTCCTTGCCTAATAGCACGTTCGAGACCTTTTCAGAGCATTGGTGTCATGGAGGCTGGAGTGCATTATCAACCTGGATAATGATATTCTGATTTAGCTCATTGTTTCTAAAGTAGAAATTTCCATTTTGCCTTTAGAGTTTGTGTTTGTTTTCAGTTTGGTGTCATGGTAGGAGTGCTGTTTTATTTTCTCTTTGTTCTGATTTTGGACCATGTGGAAAACCCAAGGGGACGTTTACTTTATTCCATCATTGTCCATGTCTCAGATATACTCACTGGGGATTGATGTGTTGGAAATTTTATTTCTTGCTGAAATGGGCTGGGGAACTTCCTTTGAACTTTAAACCATTGTTATCCCTTCCCAGGTGTGCTCGATGGGACGAAGCAGAGGCGATTTATTTAATCAGTTGTTCATTTGTTTGTTTATTCATTTGTTTTCCCTGATTTTGCCTGAATTTATTTTCAACACTCTGAGGTCCCTGCCTAAAAAAAGTTGTCGGGGGTGGAGTCAAGGTAGAGCTTTTTTTTTTTGCTTGTTTATTTGTTTTTGTTTCTTCCCAGAGAAATTTGGTCTTTATTTTTGTTTAACAAAATCAAGCAATTTTATATTCTGTTTCGAAACAGCAGAATGGGCTTTGCTCTGTGTTTCACCTGATACTATGCCTGCTCTGGGAGGATCTGATAGGGACAGTGTCGGGTGATCTTAGACTTCTTTGTTTACAACTTTTGTTTAAAAGAGTGGAGGGTTGTTTTTCGGACTGGAGACATGTGACCAGTGGTGCACTGCAAGGATCTGAGTTGGTCCACGGCCTTTTGTCATTTATATGAAGAATTTGGATGTGAATAAAGGAAAATGATTAGTACATTTACAGATGACACCAAAATTAGTGGTGTAATGGACAGCAAAGATTGTTGTGTCTAAGTACAACTGGACCTTGATTAGATGGGCTGATGAGCCAAGAAGTTGAGCATGGAATTTAATTTAGATAAGTGTCGGGTGTTGCATTTTGGTAAAGCAAATCAGGATAGGAGTTACACACTTGATGGTAGGGTCCGAGGGAGTGTTGCCGCACAAAGAGACTTTGAGGAGTCGGTTCATTGCTCGTTGAAGATGGAGACATAGTTAAACGGGGTAGTGAAGAAAACACTTATTGGTCAGTACACTGAGTACAGGAGTTGAGATGGCTTGTTGCAGCTGTACAGGACATTGTTACAGCCACTTTTGGAATACTGTCTTCAATTCTAGTCTCCCTGGTATAGGAAAGATGTTATTAAACTTGAAGGGGTGCAGAAAAGATTTACAAGATTGTTGTCGGGTTCGGAGAGTTTGAGCTGTACAGCAAGGCTGAATAGGCTGGGGCGATTTTCCTCTGAGCGTTGGAGACTAAGGGGTGACCTTACAGAGGTTTATAAAATGATGGGGGCCATGGATAGGATGAGTAACCAAGGACTTTTTTCCCAGGGTAGGGAATAAAAGGGACCTAAGGGGAAATTGTCCATGCACACGGTGGTACATGCATGGAATGAACTGCCAGTGGAAGTGGTGGAAGCTGGTATAATTACAACATTTAAAAGGCATTTTTGCTTGGGTGCATTAATAGGAAGAATTTAGAGGGATATAGTCCAAATGCTGGAAAACAGGTCTAAATTAGCTTAGGATATCTTGTCGGCATGGACGAGTTGAACCAAAGGGTCTGTTTCCATCCTGTGCAACTCTGTGACTCCATGGCTCAATTGGCCAGTGTTTCATTCCTGGCCATCGTAAGTTCAGAATTTTAACTCAATCAACAGGAAAACTTTGAGACCAAATGACATCAATCAGTCAAAGAAGAATGAAGAACTGTGGATGCTGAAGATCTGAAACTGCCAGGGAAACTCAACAGGTCTGGCAGCATCTGTGGGAAGAGAGTAGAGTTAATGTTTTGGCTCCAGTGAACTTTCTTCAGAACACTTGAACTTCGGGTATTTGAGTTTGAAATTTATCAGTACCCGGTTTTGCTCTGGAAATACACAAGATTATCATTCTGCAGGAAAAAAAATCCTTCTCTGAAGCTGTTCCTTTGTATGGTTTTCGTGAAGTGCAGTTTTAAGCAGGGACAAAATTACGTTCAATTTCTGATTCCTTGCATATTTATCCTCTGCCATCCCCATCAAACACACCCAGGGCAGGCAAAACACTGAGTTAAATACAAAATAAAACTTCACGCGATCCTACTCTCACTTCTGCAGAGCTCATACACTGCCACTTAGTTACAAAACAAATCTCTCTTTACCCTGCCCACATCAAGCAATTATCAATCCAGGTTTAGCAGTGGTTGCTTTTCAGAGCAGATCTCCTTCTTTGAATATTTTCTGAATCCACTTGTTCAAACATGTTATGGTAACCTCAAGAGAAGGTGCGACTTGGGCTGAAGGGTAGTTAAAGTAAGCCCTCTTCTACTTAAAAAAAAAGCAAGAGAGAAAAAAGGGAATGATAGATTGATTAGCCTGACATCGGTTCTGGGAAAATGCTGGAGTCAGTTATTAAAAATATAATAACTGAGCATTTGGAAATTGGTGACTGGGTCTGTCGATGTCGGCATGGATTCACTGAAGGGAAGTCATGTTTGACAAATCTTTTTGGATATTTTGAGGATGGAACCAGTGGAGTGGAGAAACGTGAATCAGTAGTTGTTGTATAGCTGGACTTTCAAAAGGCTTTCGACAAGGTTCCACGAAAGAGATTAGTAAGGAAAATTAAAGCTCATGGTATCGGAGGTAATGTATTGACATGGATAGACAACTAGGTGGCAGACAGAAAGGAGAGAGTTGGAATAAACAAGTTCTTTTTTAGAGTGGCAGGCAACAAAGAGTGGGGCACCACAGGTTTCAGTACTAGGGCTCCTGCTGTTCACAATGCACATTAGAGTTTGGACGAAAGAATTGAAAACAATATCTCCAAATTTGCTGGCAACACTAAGCTTGCTGGCACTGTGTGCTGTGAGGAAGATGCTAACAGGCTGTGGGGTGACTTGGACGGGTTGACTAGGTGGGCAAATACTTTGCAAACGCAACATAATGTGGATAAATGTGAGGTTGTTCACTTTGGTGGCAAAAACAGGAAGGCAGATTATTATCCGAATGGTGGCAGTTTTGGAAAAGAGGACGTGCAGTGAGACTTGGCTGTCATAGTGAAACAGTCGCTGAAGGTTAGCATGCTGGTGCAGCAAGCGGTGAGGAAAGCTAATGGCAAGTTGGCCTTCATAGCCATACAATCTGAGTATAGGAGCAAGGATGTCTTGTGCTGTTTTATGTAGCCTTGCTGAGGCCACACCTTGAGTATTGTGTGTTGTTTTGATTTCATAGTCTGAGGAAAAATATTGTTGATATTGAGGGAGTCCAGCGAAGGTTCAGCAGACTGTTTCCTGAGATGCCAGGACTGACATATGAAGGAAAACTGGATCAACTGGGTTTGTACTCACTGGGATTTAGAATAATGAAGATCGATGTCATAGAAAAATATAAAATCCTCATGGAACTGTGAAGGTTAGATGCAGGAAGAATGTTGGAGAAGTCTAGAACATGCGGTCACAGTATAAGAATAAGGGGTAGGCAATTCAGGACTGAAATGAGGAAGACATTCTTCACTCAAAGAGTTGTGAACCTGTGGAATTCTCTACCAAAGAAGGCTGTTGAAGCCCTTGCAGCTAAAGGGATCAAGGGATATGCAGAGAAAATCGAGTGGGATGCTGAAATTGCATGATCAGCCATGAACATATTGAATGGTGGTGCAGTCTCGAAGGGCAGAGAGCCCTACTTCTGCATTTATTTTCTATGTTTCCATGTTTATGAACCCATGCCTCATGGTTCAGACATAGGGACATTACCACAGCACTGTCACAAATAAACAGTCCTGGGGAAAGTACATCATAGGATCAGACACAGTGTAAAGATACATTGTGCTGTGACCAGTACATTCTTTCATGGTCTGTCTCTTGGACACCTCTTGATCTGTATCTCCAGCTTTTTCACTTTTTAGCCCTATGACTTCTCATTTTATATCGACATTCAGAACTATTCAGCTTTGGAAAGCCTCACTGTTTTTTCTCTCTCTCTTTCTCTCTGTCTCTCTGTATCTCTGTCCTCGGCCTCCTATCAGAGATCGATTAGACATGAGATGTAGTCGTACAAGTACGCCATTCTGCCGAGCAATGAGATCTTGGCTGATCCGATAATCCTCAGATCCTCTTTCCTTTTGTTTCGTCCTCTCCCTTGATTCCCTTCCTGATTAAAAACCCGTTGCTCTAAACTTTCAATGCACGAGGGATGATTAGAGGAGCTATGATCAGCAAGCTCTCAGACGACACAAACATTGTTGAGGGGCTAAGTAGTGAGGAGAAAAAAAATTATACTGCAGGATGATACAGATGGGCTGCTCAGATGAGCTCAACAGGAGCAAACAAATTTAATCCTGAAAAGTATGAGGAGATGCATTTTGGGAGGAGTAAGAGTAAAGTCGCCAATGTCCCACTCTGTCACTGGAGAGAGGCAACAGGTGGTGGTTTAACCAGAGCCACCATGTTGCTGATGTGCTGCCAGGTTGTAAAGGTAGGACATTCACAGTAATCCCAGCTGGTACAGGAGTTGTGTCAATGCTGTTGACGTCACTGTACATCGCAAATCAGCCATCCAGCCAACTGAGCTAACCAACATCCATAAAGCAGGATTAACAAAACAAAGGAGTACAAGTTGAATGATAGGACTCTAGGAAATGACCTAGGATCCTTTAGAATCAGAGGCATCTTGATGTGAATATTCACAGATCCTTGAAGAGAGCAGGACGAGGTGAAACAGTCGTTAAGAAGGTAAATGGGATAGTTGCATTTCTTAGTTGAAATATTGAATACAATCGCAAGGAGGTTATAATGGAGCTCCATATAGTGTCTGTCTGGTCATTCATAAATATTGTGTACAGTTCTCATCATTGCATGGTAGGACATATGTGATTGCACTGAAGGAAGAGCAGAGAGGATTTGCCAGGATGCTGCCTAAGATGAAGTGGTTCGGCTATGAAGACAGACTGGATAGGCTGGAGTTGTTTTCCATTCAGCAGAGAAGACTGGTTGAGTGGGGTGGGGAAGTGGGAGCTGTGGAACCCGACAGAGATGTCCAAAGCTCTGAGAGACACAGACATGTTCGATTGGGAGAAGCTGTTCTCCTTGAGTTCAATGATTGGCAGTACAGATTTACAGAAAGTGGAGGAGGTTTATAGGGGCTTGGAGGGAGGGAGAAAAGGGTTTGTAGGTATCTATAGGTAACTGCCCAAAGGATGTCGAGGCAGGAACCGTTAAGACATTCAACTATTTAGATGAAGACTTGAAATGCCAGAGCTTCCAATATCTGAGCCAAGAGCTGGAAGAAGAGATAAGAATAGATGCATAATTGATGATAGGCACAGACACAATTGTTCGAACTACCTCTTTACATGCTGTACAAAATCGATGACTCTCACTGTCTCTCCTTGTCCGTCTTCACCTATATCAGTCCTCATCTTTTTTATTATCTCTCTGTCTCTCTCTCTCTCCTCTCTCTCTCTCTCTCTTTCTCTCTCTCTCTCTCTCTCTCTACCCCTACCCCTCCCCACAGCTGGTTTCACGCAATAGACAGTAAAGTAGTGAATTTATTGGGGAACTATAAACATGCTCCATGTAAAGACAATGTTCCTAAATGATGCAATAAGGTGTTATATTCCAATAAATTTCATTCCACAGTGGTAAAATCTTCCTGAACACTGACATTTGAAAGATTCTATTTTTCTTGTTATTCCAAATGAAATTATTCACTTTCCCCCACATTATATGCTATCTGCCATTTCCTTACACTCAGTTAACTTGTCCATATCTGTATCTTTGTGTCCTCTCAGCTTTCGTTTTACCTAACCACTTATTTTTCGTAAATTTGAATGTATCATTTGAATTCTTTTGTACGATATGAGCAGATTCCAAAGATACTGGCTGTCTGGAGAAATGAACAAACACATAGCAGTTTACAGATACACAGTTAATGTTCCTTGAAATAATTCACATCAAATACTGACTCCCAGGACAGGCGAGCACAGGGTTTGATACCACAGAGTCAAACTATCAGTGGCTCTACATTCTCAACAAGTGCCAAATTGTTCCTCAAATTTACTAAACATTTCCTTGTTTGATTCTCTCTGTTCTGCTCTGATTCCCTTTTAGGTACCTCGATCTTAATATCCCCATGAACAGTTGTTCTAATCCTTTGTGCTATGTCTTGCTCCCAAGCATAGCATCTGATTCCAATACGGTGTGATACAGGAGCCTCTCAGTGTTGGGCGAAGGAGAGTCTTTAGCCTAACCCAGCCGTGTGAATGTCCCATGTTAAACTTAAATCCCGAGTATGTCAATACAGCTTTAATATTTGGAAAACCCAACGTTCTGTGCTCATTCCATATCCCCAATAGTAACTCTTTATGTAAGTGCATGTGCAAGTGTTAGAAAGAGAGAGAGAAACCAGGACACCGTTTCAGTGGGGAAAGTATTCCTTTACTGATGAGCTTATTATTAACCAATATTGTCTATATCCTTGCACATAAATCACAGAATGCTAATGTCAGGTTCACGTCAGACTCATGCTGTGCGAATGCAAATGCGCTCACTGAATTTTGTATCAGGTCAAAGTTAGTCGTCAGTGATATTTTTTTCGATTTTTTTTTGTGGGGTGTTGTGGGGAAGGGCGTGGTGGTGAGCAGCACAGTGGCTCAATGGCCAGCACTGCTGCCTCACATTGCCAAGGGACCCAGGTTCGATTCCATCCCTGGGCGACTGTCTGTGTGGAGTTTGTGCATTCTCCCAGTTTCTGCGTGGGTTTCCACCAGGTGCTCTGGTTTCGCCCCACAGTCCAAAGATGGGCAAGTTAGTTGGATTGGCATTTCACATTACCCATAGTGCTCAGAGGTTGTGTAGGTTAGGTCTTAGCCATTGGAAATGTAGGGTTACAGGGATAGGGTACAGTATGGTAGGGGTGGGTCTGGGTGGGATACTCTTCAGAAGTTTGGTGTGGATTCCTTGAGCCAAATGGCCTGTGCCCACACTGTAAGGATTTCATGATCCTATGGTGATGTCATCAAATATCATGGGACAATTGATGGCCTGATAGTTATTGACAAGGGATGGAACAAAGAGGGTGGATGTCTTGCTTTGATTTCACAGGGGTCTTGGGGAGAAATTGGACACTATGAATTAACTCAAAAGGATTAACTGATGCATGTAGCAATTTACAGATAAAAACAGGTAGACACACACTAATCACACGACAGGGATTGACAGAAGAAAATTTGGATTTCCAAAAGGCTTCAGATCAAGTGACTTTGAGACTTAAAATTGAGCATTTCATTGGCAGAAATGGGGCAGAAAAAGTAAACTGTGAAGAGGATGCAAGTGGTCTGCAACTTATGGGATATATAATCACAACAGATTCTGGCTCCATTCTCTACTAGTGGCTCCTGAATCTCTCCCGCTTTGGTTCTGGTGCAACACCCTGTTGCCATAACAACAGTCTCTCCCATTGCTCCTCAGACCATAGATTCCAGGAATAATCTTATCAGATTTACCTGGCAACTTACTTGCCCACCCTCCTCTCTTCCCTAAGAAACAGGCTCCAGTTTTACTCCCATCCTGTTCCCGAACAATTGTCTCATTCCCATTCCAGCTCTGTTCTCAGAGAAAAACAGTCTCAGACCTATTTCCACGGTATCGCATTCTGTTCTTTAGCAACAGCCAGTGTACCCACCCCAACACAGTTACCCAAGCAGTAACCGAGGGTCGTACTTCTAATGTGTTCTTTAGCAGTGGCATGATTTCCCATGCCCTTTCTGTTCCCTAGCAATAGCATGCATTTCCAAACTCATGCTGCTACCGTCGCAATAGTGAATGATCACATATTCACTCTGTTGCCCCAGGTACAACCTCCTAGACTACGCGCACTCTGTTCCCATAGCAACAGCCTCCAGTCTGGTCCCCTCGCAAGAGCAAGTGGTACAACACACATGCGTTTCCGTTATCAACTGCCTGCTGCCCGCATGCACTCTGCTTCCCCAACAACAACCTGTTGTCTCACCAAAACAGTTCGCTGAGAAACTTCTCTCTGTCCAAACCCTTCTTTGTTCCCCGAACAAGGGCCTGTGGCCACACCTTCAAGTAGGTCCCCTAGTAACAGCCTATGGTTCAAACCTGACTCTGTTCCCCGAGCAACAGTCTGGCCCCAATTCCAAAATTTATCCCTAGCAATGGCTAGTATTTCCACACCCATTCTATATTCCTAGAAATGACATGTGGTCCCACCTCTACTGTGTTCCCTGAACAATGACCTGAAGCCATATATCAGGTGGAATACAAGTCTGCCCTTCCCATACAGGAGCCTGGTTCTGAAGAAAACATAGTCAAGATGGCAAAGTGTGATTTTCAATCCACAGGGCTATGAGGATTGTATCTTGTGACTTAGGAAGAGAAAGAGAGAGAAGAGTTTGGAGGGGGACGGGGAGATAGGGAGGTAAGGAGTAAGGGGAGCGAGAGGGAGAGAGAAAGCAGAAGCAAAGGTGGAGAGGGAGGGATAGGAGAGAGTAAAGGGGAAAAGAGGGCCAGCGGGGAGAGCACGACAAACTTGTTAGGAGGGAGAGAAAAAATGTTGTTGAGAATGAAAAGGAGGTGAAAGAGGATTAGACGAAGAAAGGCATGGAGAGAATGAGGAAACTGAGAGAGGGAAACTGGGCAAGAGAGAGGTTGGGAGGGAGATTGATATTAGAAGAGAGAGAGAGAGTGAAGGAGAATGGAGAAAGAACTACAGCGAGGGAGAGTGGGAAAATTGGGGGAAGCTCTCAAGAGAGATTTCGACAGGGACTATGGAAGGACAGAGATGAATTCTGCCGAAGCCAGTTCATAGTGGGTCACCTAGAGGAGAAAGCAAGGACAGAATGATGTAAAGCCAACTCCTGAGCTCTGCCCTGTTCCCCTCCTCATTCCCTTAGGAACTGGATTTCGGGGCAAGTCTGTATCTCTCCTGCTCAGCTTCTTCAGCACAAAGACAAACAAAACACAGGTAGCTTTGCTGCTTGGCACTTTTCAGTGAACATTTTTCTTAATTACAAATTGGAGTTACAGGTACAGAAAATGGAATGGTGTCTTGTCTCATTGGCCCCTCAGCTGAGAGAAACATTGAAATGTGCCCTGGAAAATTGAATGAGAAAGTTGGACAAACCAGCATTACCCTCAACCTGTTACCAAAGTGACAGGCTGCTTCATTGCTGAAAAACTTGTATTGAAATGAGAAATTCCTGGATGTATTGATTAATGAGTGAATTTGATTGATTGATTAATTTGAATAAAGGCATATTTCAGCACATTCTTCAGCTGCTGTCTGAACTTTGTCTGGGTCACGGCATAAATCGTGGTGTTTGTGCAGCAACTGAGGAGCTGCAGCATGAAGCCCAATTCTAGCACGAACCAATGTAGATAAACAGACCGATACCCAAAATAATACATCCGGTTCCATATGGAAAACACCATTAGTGTTGACCATAAGAGGATGAAATTAGCCGAGATTACAAACAATAATATGATGGATTTTTTTCGATTTTGCATTTCAGCGTCATGCTGAAGGTCCCCATTGGTGTGAGCCCGGAGTCTCCTGCGGGCTCTGCTGGTCACTAAAATGTGTCTGACGGTGAAAACATTGAGCAGCAGAATCAGGAGAAATGGGAGAGCCGGGGTTAGAATGTGGTGTAGGAGTTCGATTGTGGCCCAGGCCCGAGAGAAATAAACACCATCTATTACGTTACAAAACCAGGGCTCGTTCAACAGCCGGTACCAACCCAAGAACATAAAATACCAGAAAATGTTCTTTAAACAGCTCAGTACAGTCACTGTTCCCAGAACCACAGCCGCCGTTTTCTCACTGCAATATTTACTTTTCGGCCTCTGGCAACAAATGGCCACAAATCGATCAAAGGTGAAAGTGACAGTGAACCAGACAGAACAGTCAGTGGCTGCATAAAGCAGGACGGCGTGGATATTACACACGGGGATGGAGAACAGGAAATAAAACTGTTCCTTATAAACAATGGGAATGTGTCTCAATATCAGGTCGAGGATAATGACCAGTAGATCTGCCACTGCCATGGCCCCCAGGTAACGTCTGACACATGCAGACAATCCACAATCTTTATAAAGCAGGATGAAGATCGTCACTACGTTTACTGTGAGGAAGGAAAACAAACATGTTATACATCAAGCTGGAGGTAAATCTATCAGTTTGATTGAGGACCAAGTGAGATTTTTAAATGAGTAATTGTATTCAGAGATTTATTGAAATAATTGAAGCCGAAGTAACAAATGGGAAGGTCAGAACTATTGCAAAACAAAGAGGCATAAAACACAAGAAACATTCCCTTCCCAAATGGTTTCTAGAAAATTTCCATGCACTCGATCACGCGAGAGCAAACACTGGTCACTTCCTTACAGTTCCTAATGCTGAAAGTGAAAACATTGCCATCCTGAAGGATTCTCTCCTAGTTCCACGAAGACAAGTGGAGGTTGGAAATTTATTTTCGTCTAAATTATGGTTAATCCTCTGTAGTGAAGAAATGTAAACACAGTGGGAACGTATTCACCACTTTAATTGCCTGAGGGGACTTCGATGTAGTGTCTTCATCTCCATAGAATGGCATCTCTTTCCTCAGGCTCTTATCTCTTGTCAATTACCTGAAGTCTGGTCGTTCACAAATAATGTCAGTTATGGTATGCTCCGGTGAGTGTCAGTTATAGAATGTGATTGAGGCATAAAGACAAAGACCCTTCTGTCCATCAAGCCTGCAGCAACGCAAAACAACAACATGAAAATGCTTCAGACAAAATCAGAATCAGGGATATGCCACATGAGGAGGATTAGAGATGGTTTGTTAGAAGCACAGGAACATACAATTAAGGTGCATCTGTTGGCCATTGGCCCTTCAAACCTACTCATCCATTCAATAGGATTATGGATGATCTGATTGTGTCATGACCTCCACATTCCTACCCACACCCCAATAATCCTTGAATCCTTTGTTATCCATGAATGTCCCTATCTGTACCTCAAAAATATTCAATGGTTTTGTCTCCACTGTTTTCTGGGCAAGAGAGTTTCAAAGACTCACAACATTCTGAGAAAATAAATCGCCTCATCTCTACAATAAATCAAAGATGCTATTTTCAAAATAAATATATACCCCCTAGCTGCAGTATCGCTACATTATGTGCTTCAGTTTGTGATTGGATACACTGTTGACTGTCTTTGTGAACCATGGATTATTCACCTTCTCAAGCAGGCCATCTTTGTTTATGAAAGCAGTAACTGTGAACTTGTCAATATTTCAGGAAGAATTAAAGACTGTATGTTACATAAATGGATATTGATTACAGGACTTAGTAGTAGAATGTATTGGAAGGCTTACTCCGGTCAGTTCAGACAGGAGAAGTGTTGCTCCATCTCCCTGATGGTCTGCTCACTGATGTCCCCAGTGACTCCATTGTTCTCAGTACACACGGAAAATTTAGATGTGGTTGGTTGGTGGTGCGAAGTGGTGAGTGGGAGGGTGTTTTGAGCTGTGTATCAAAGGGAATGCCCTTATCTATGATGCCATTCTTTCTTTCTACTTGGATACTAGAAGACAATGGGAACGGCTGCCTCTTCCTTGAAAAAGCTGTGGTTGCTGCCAGGACAGTGGATATTCATGAGCTTGATGCAATGAACATGGTCACACTTCAACATTAATGGAGTGACAGTTTGGACGATCCAATCACAAAAGTGATAACATAAAATAAAGGCGTTTCCAGATTCGCTGAAGTGATTATTTATATCACATTCTCAGTCTATCTCGCAGAACCACTGCAGACACCACAAACCTAGATGAGACATCTGTTAATCATGGAGCACCATGCCCGTAGGTCTAGTTTATTGCTCAATACAAGTCAACAATCTGTTCAGAGTGGAAAACTGTGCAGACTACTTCAGTGCATTGATTTATAAACCCAGGCTCAATATCTGTCCAGCATGAGGACCTGTACAGACCCACCAGTGCATTGATCTGTAAGCCTGAAGCAGTTATCCACCCAGCAAGGGGAGCTGCTCAGACGACAGAAGTGTATTGTTCTCTAAACCCGAATTGGTATGTGATTGGCATGGGGAGCCGTACCAACCACTCCAGTGCAATGACTTGTAAACCAGACAAGACATCTGTCCAATATCAGGAGTTGTTCAGAGCACACTAGTGCTTTGATCCTTAAGCTTGAACTGCATATAGATGTGTGCAGACCATATCAGTGCATTGAGCAGTAACACTGTGTTAGATTGCGGCCCAGCATAAGGAAACTTAAAGCCCAACAGTTTACAAATCCTTATCTCCATTGTGCCGTGAGAAGGGGTATTGTGGATGCGAAACTCGCTGTCCTAGAGAGATGCCCGGAGAGTCCGTTTAAATACCAACAAATGGGAGGAATTTGGGAAATAGATAGAAAGGGAGAGACTAAAGAGACAATGTCATGGGAGGAGGTCACAAGAACTGCAGATGCTGAAGTCAGAGATAACAGAGTGTGGATCTGGAAGATTACAGCAGACCAGGCAGCATCAGAGGAGGAAGGATCCCGACCTGAAACATCAACTTTTCTGCTTCTCTGATGCTGCCTGGCTTGCTGTGTTCCTCCAGTTCTACACTGTGTAATGTCATGGGAGGGTGCATTCACAAGTTTAAGAATGGTGAAATGAATATATTTTAACAGCAACTTGCAACATTGGCTAATATTTCCAGCAGAGATGGGTCAATGGCATATTGGTGTAAGTTTGGATGTTGGAGAGTATTGTATGAACATATGTTCTGAAGCTTTGCAACTGGGACTTCGACTCATTGGGCTGAATTTAGCATTAGTTTGTCTCAATGTCACTTTCATTGAGTTTGACAGAGCAATCGTCTGTACGAGGCCGAGTTAGTTTTCTGGTGCTGTCTTATCAAACTTCCCTCATTAATTAACTGCCCCACCCAAAGACATCCCTCTCATTCAATGCCAATCCAATTCTCCCACTTACCATGTCTAGAGATAAACACCATCGCCAAGATGCCACTGGGGAATCGGTGATCCCTGGCGCTGTGCTATCTTTAAAAGATCAATGGGCACACTGTTGAGCTTTCTCAATTCAGACCTGCCCTGCACTGTTTGCCCCGAGCATGGCAGATAAGAGGAAATTGCACCTCGATTTGCCAACAGGGTCAGGGAGATGGGCTAGTACAAAGGAGGAACATTCTCTTCCAGAGGAGGCCACACCACCAGACCAAACAAGTATCGTCTGAGCTCACCACCTAGGTCAGTGCAGTATCTGGGTCTGAAGAAATGTCCATCAACAGGACAAACCTCAATAACCTGCCTAGCTCGGTCAGGATAAGAGCCACCGAATTTTTCTGTGTGCTTCCTCACACTGATTGTACATCTGTTACAGCACCTACCTCCGATCAAGATCATACTCTACTACTCTCACTACTGCATGCAGCACCTTCCAGCCACCCTCTCTCCCACTTCTGTCTCTCTTTTTCTCACCTAGGCAATACCCCACACGGTTATAGAATGTTACGGTGAACATCGGTTGTGGAATGTTCTGAGAATGCCATTTTAGGAATTTTCAGGATAATGTCATTTGTAGAATACTCCAGATAATGTTCCAAACAATTCGCAAGGTCAAGAAAATGTCAGTCCCCCAGTGTGTAACACATAAGTGGATGGAGCAGAATTCTGTATTTTTTTTTCAAATCTCATATGATTAAAGTCCATCATGAGGCCTTCCAGCCCTTCAAACCTGGTCCACAATTCAATAAGAACACGGCTGATCTGATTGTGTCCTGAAATTCATGTTACAGGAACTTTCAGGCATTCAGCTCGCTGAGTTTTGATCACTAACCAGATGGCACTTGAACACTTTTTACACCAGTTTTCTTCAAGAATGTATTCTGAGCAATTATCCATGAGGATGGATTCTCCAACCAATATATTACATCAGTTTTATACATTTCTGTAATCATATGCATACTTTGCACGGACCAATCAAAATAGATGCTTATATCGTGGTTGTCAATATTGAATTACAATTAGTAATTCTGGATATTTCACTTGTCTCATTTCATTCAGCCAAAGGCAGCATCTAAACACTTGTCTAATAATAAAATACAATTGTCCACAGCCGTTATTTGAACGTTACCTGACTGGTAGTTTCTTCATTGTTATCAAAGTTTTTATTGTCTTGTATCTTTGATTATTTCTGTGTACTGCAGTTTCATAGTCTCCCACTCATTTGAACTGAACTGCTGGTTTGTGATGCAGAGGGAGGCCAACAGCTTAAGTTCATGTCCCACATTGACAGAGATTACCTTAAATGTCCTGCTTTCTCAACCTCGCTCCTCGCCTGAGCTGTATTGATCTTCAGGTTAAACCACCATGAGTGGTTTAACCTAATGAGAGAGCAGCCCAATGTTTCTCTGGGACTCTAGCGACCTTATTCTGTCACTGTTAACATTTTAAAATTGTCTCTACTTTACCATTTCACTTTCTATTTTATTTCTGGGCGTTGTGGTCATCCACAGTTTCATTTTGTACAACTGTCAGCATTTTCCTGCACGCTACACATCCTGCGCGATAATTCTTGACTCCTTTGTTATTTTTGAATCTATCTGTCTGTGCTTCAGAAATATTCAATGTCTCTGCCTCCACTGCTCCGTCGAAAAGAGCGTTCCTAAGAGTCACAATACACTGAGTCATAGAGTCATACAGCACAGACACAGAACATTCTGTCCAACTAGTCCATGCTAACTAAAATCCCAAACATAACTAACACCAACGGCCTGCTTCTGGGCCATATCCCTCCATTTGTTTTTCCTCTTCATGTACTTTTCCAAGAGTCTATTAAACGTTGTAATTGTACCTACATCCACCACTTACCCTGAATTTCATTCCACACACAAACCTCCCTCCGTGTAAAAAAAAAATTGTCCCTATTTCTTTTTAAAATTTCTCTCTTCTCACTTACGACATGTGCCCACACTCTTGAAATTCCCCATTGTAGGGAAAATGCAACGACCATTAACTCTATCCATGCCACATCCCTATGCCACACTGAAATAAGTCCCATCCTAGCCACCCTTTCTTTATCACTCAAACCTTCCATACTCGGCAACACCTTGGTACATCTCTTTTGAACCCTCTCCACCTTAATAATATTCTTCCAATAACTTGGCGGCCGGACCTGGACATAATATTCCAGAAGAAGCATCATCAATGTCCTATACAAACTCAACATGACTTCCCAACTCCTATACTCTAGGGACTGACCAATGAAGGCAAGTGTGCCAAATGCCTTTTAACTGTCCTGTCTATATGTGACGCAAACTTCAAGAAAAAATGCACCCAAACCCCCAGATCCCCATGTACAAAACACTATCAAGGCCATACCATTAATTGTAACCTTGTTTGTTGTACCAAAATGCAATACCTCACATTTATCTAGATTGAACTCCATCTGCCACTTTTCAGTCCGTTAATCAATTTCATCATGTTCCTTTTGTTATCTTAGAGAACCTTCTTTGCTGTCTACTGTGCCACAAATTTGGTCCACAAACTTCCTAACCACGCCTCCTATATTCTCATCCAAATTATTAATATAAATGAAAGACAAAAGAAGGCCCAGAACCTATCACTGTGGAACACCGCTGGTGACAGGCCTCCAGTCCGAAAAGTAACCCTCTACCATCACTCTCTGTTTCCTACTGTTAAGCAAATTATGTATCCAATTGGCAAGCGCACCCTGAATCCCATGAGATGTTACTTTACTAATTCGTCTACCAGACAGAATCCTTTTGAAGTCTTTACTAAAGTCCAAGAAAGCAACTTCTACTGTTCTGTCCTCATTAATCTTTTTGGTAACTTTCTCAAAAAACTCAATCGGGAAGGAAAATAAATCACCTCACCTCTGTAATGAATTGAAGATGATTTTTAAAGAAAAACAAATATATAGAATGTGCCTGCTATCTGTACTTTCAATTAGCTTCATGAGAAGGATGAGTTGCTGCAGATGAACCCAATATTATTGAGAACACATCTGGAGGACTATGTGTAAAGTCTTTTTTGTCTCCCTTTCTGAAAAACGATATTATTATATTAGAAGCAGCTCAGAGATGTTTCATTCACTTAGTTCTGCGGAGAAGGACCTTTATTATGAAGGTTTCGCAGCTTACCCTTGGAATAAGAGCTGATCCTATTGAATCAATCAAAATCTCGAGGAGAGTGGATCAGGTGTTTGTATAATATAAACTTGTCATTGGGCTTTGCACCTTTGTTAAGGAGGCTTATTTTGGTCATAAACCAGTTATTTGTTGCTGACTAATGAAATCTGCTAGACTTGTTGCTAGCATTGTACTGACCCAGTCTGACACCTATATCATTGGCCATATCACCAACCTGGCTACTTTAAAATTTGTTGTGACTAGAGGTGGAATGGGACCATAAGACATAGGAGCAGAAATTATACAATTCGGCCCATCGAGTCTGTGCTGCCATTCAATCACGGCTGATAAGTTCCTCAACCCCATTCTCCCGCTTTCTCCCCGTAATCCTTGATCCCCTTAATAATCAAGGACCTATCTATCTCAGTCTTAAATGTACTCAATGAACTGGCCTCCACAGCCTTCTGTGGCAGTAAATTCCATAGATGCACCACTCCCTGGTTGAAGAAGTTTCTCCCTATCTCCGTTCTAAAAGACCTTCCCTTTACTCTAAGGCTGTGCCCTCGGACCGTAGTCTCTCCTACCATCTTCCCAACATCCACTCTGTCCAGGCAATTCAGAACTCATTTGTATCCCCCGTCATCCTTCTAAACTCCAATGAGTACAGTCCCAGCGTCCTCAAATGTTCCTCATATGGTCGGGACGAGAAAAGGAAACAGATATCCCTCCTACCTTGGTCAGAATAGGGATGAGGAGAAATTCACAAAGTAGGAATTCATTTGTGTGGGAATTCTATTTCCCAGAAGTTTGTATTGGCTGGATCTTTAAATTATATCGAGGCTGACTTAGTCTGATTTTTGATGGGTGAAGCTGGGATAATTGGGTGTGGACCGAGAAGTGCAGCTGAAACCACAATGTGATGAGCCACAGTCTTATTTCCTGTGGAATAGTGTCAAAAAGTCAAATGGCCCACTCGTGCCCCTTAGTCCTATGTTCTGATGATCCATTCAGCCCATTGATGAGCTCCTTCATTCCTCTTTACAGCTTCCTCTCTCTGCAACATTTGCTCCAGATATTGGTGATATTACAGACTCCGATTCAGTGTGAATATCGGCCGTATACCTCACCCATGGTTAGTTCAACCAAATCCTCTGGTCACCCAGAATGCGACATTGCACAACATGATTGACAGGAAAATCACCAGTTACCTTCCAGCACAAGAAACAGAAACAAGAAATAGCAGTATGCTATTCGGCCCATAAGCCTGTCCTGCCATTCAGTAAGAGTATGACTGATCTTCTCCAGAGCTCCACACTACACCAACTACTTGTATCCTTCAACTCACTGATATGTCAGAAACCCATCCACCTCATCTGTAAATACTTTTGGTGATCTAGCCTCCACTACTCTCTACGTTTGGGAATTCCAGACTTTGCTGCCTTCTGAGAGAAGAAATTTATTTGCATCTCAGTTTTAAATTGACGTCCCATGTTCTGTATCTGTGTCCCCGAGTTCGAGACTGCACCAGGATTGGAAATGCCTTCTCAACATCTACCTTTTCGATCCATCTTTGTATCTTGTATGTTTCAATAGTTTTGCTCCACATTTATTTCAACTACAATGAATAAACAGCTAACCATTTTAGATGTTCTTGTTAAGTCAACACTTCCATTCCAGTAAACACCTAATGAATCAACCTAGTTTCTTGCTGCACCAGTGGATACGGTCGAGTGGATGATCCATTTGTCCATCATCATGATGTCAACAGAATCACAGATGACAATTTTTAAACAATTCGATTCATAGAATCATAAAGACGTACAGCACGGAAACAGGTCCTTCAATCCAACTCGTCCTTGCTGATCATATATCCCAAATTAATGTAATCCCATTTGGCCGATATCCCTCTAACCCCCTCCTATTTATATACACTTACAATGTCTTTTAAACATTGTAATTGTACTAGCCTCCATCACCTCCTCTCGCAGCTCATTCCGTACATCCAAGAGTCTCTGTGTGAAAAATTTGCCACTTGGGTTCCTTTTTAATCTTTCTTCTCTCACCTTAAACTCATGCCTTCCAGTTTTAGAAAAGAACTTGGCTAATCATCATATCCATGCTCCTAATGATTTTATAAACTTCCACAAGCTCACTCCTCATCTTCTGATGCTCCAGGGAAAATAGCCTCAGCCTTTCCAGCCCCGCCCTGTAGCTCAATTATCCAAGCCTGGCGGCATCTTTGTAAATCTTTTTTGCACCCTTTCAAGCTTAACAACATCTTTACTATAGCGTAGAGACCAGAAACGAATGCAGTATTCCTAGCCAATGTCCTGTGAAACCTCAACATGAGCTCCCAACTCCTCTACTCTATGCACTGACCAATGAAGGCAAAGATACCAAACGATTCACTGCATGAGAAATCAAGAAAGAACAGAATGCAATACGATAAAGGCAAAGTCAACACCATCCCTGCAATAAGACTGAGGGCCTGTGTGGCAAAACAAGGCATGGCCATGCAGAAGTTATTTCATTACAACTCCAACTCTGATGGCTACCTGACAATGTGGAAGCATTCTCAACTCTGTCAAATCCACTAAGAGGAGGATAATTATAATATGACCATTGCTACACCCTCGGTCTCAGTTTGATCGTCATATTGGTGGAAGTTCTCTTTGATTGAGCTGTCAAACAGCACTTGCACAGAAATAACCTGCTCAATGTTCTTTCCGCAATGTCCCCATGTGGAGGTGGTACTGTATTCAAATGTCACCGGATTACTAATCTAGAGGACCGGGCTAATGCTCTGGTACTTAGTGGAAGTTAAAAACAATTAATAAAATGTCGAGGTCTACAGACCAATCTGTTTCAACAATGTACTTTCAGGAAGCAAATCGACCGTCCTTTCCTGATCTCGCTTAATAGGGACTGCAGACATAAAGAAATGCGATTAACTCTTAAATGCTCTCTGTAACAGCCAAGCAAGACATTCAATGGTATCAAACAACTTTGATAAAATCAGACAGAGCACCCAGCACCAGACTAGGTATTGGAAAAGAGAACGACAAACATAGCCCTGTTGACTCCACAAAGGCCTCCTTCTGAACATCTTCGTGCTTCTGATAACATTTACAGAGTTGTCCTGCAGACAACACAGTGAAGTGTTGAGTAGGCCATTCAATTCATTGAGCATCATCTTTTCTAGTTCATGGCTGAGCATCTGATCAGTACAGTTTGTGCATATCCCTTAATGCAAGCAGGAACAACAGTCGTCTCTTCAGCCCATTAAGCTTTGTTCTCTATTCAATATAATGATGGATGATCCTTTACTTCAACACCATATTCCTGCTCTCTCCCTATCCCTTTACTGTTGATAAGCCCATCTACTTGATACCTATTTTCATTCAGTGCCTTGGCTTCCCAAACCTTATGTGGTAGGGAATTCCAAAGACTCACCAGCCTCTGAGTAGAGATATTTACTTTCATCTCAATGCAGAGTGGTTTGCCCTGCATCAGAAGAATATGACCCCTTGTTTGAGATGCCCTTGCCAGTGAAACATCATCTTAGCTTCCTGTTTTTTTTTTCCTCGCCCTGTCAGAGTTATCTATGTTTCATTGAGATCTCCACTCATTTCCCAAACCTCATTGAATGCAGATCCCATCAACACAAAGTGTGCTCATACAACAAACCTGTACTCCCAGATTTGAGTCTGGTATCCTGCGCAGCATCCCTTTAGAGCAAGTATAACCTTCATTAGATAAGGAAAACAAACCTACACACACTACTCCACAATATCAAAGTTAGTTTTCACCAAGGCTCTGTACAGCTTCAGTAAGACAACTTTACTACAAATCCCCTTGAAATGAAGGTCATACACCATTTATCTTCCTAGCTGATGTCTACTCCTTTGACGTTGCTTTCAGTGA
>JAHRHZ010000101.1:6913682-7006951 GCA_024137785.1 Ginglymostoma cirratum
GTTTGAAACAAAAACAGTGAAATTGTTTCAGAGTTGAGGTTTTTTTTGAGACTTAACTCACAATTTCATGTCTTTAGAACTAAGCTGTGATCCTCCCACAGTGCAAAAATGTGCAGATTAGGTGGATTGGCCACACTAAATTGCCCCCCAGTGTGCGGGTTAGGTGGTTGGGTTAGCCACGGTAAATGCGGGGTTATTGGAGTAGCGTGGGATAGACGGTCAGTGCGGACTCAATGGGCTGAAAGACCTCTTTCTACACTGCAGAGATTTGTTGATCCTGACCAATTGTGATCATGGTAACGCTTTCCTCATGTCAGCCCACATCACACCAGATTCATTCTGCTCAGGTCTTCATGCTGCCTTTATGTTTTTGTGGGTTCTTACTCAGACCTTTTTGGCTTACACAGTGTATTTGAGGATGAGAGCGAATTTGTAAGTACACATTTTCCAACCAAAATCCCTTGAAGATTAGAAACTGTTTTTGCTGCTGGCATCACTTACAAGGATCAGGAAACGAAGACTCAGTCACAAACCTTACAGGAACACAGGTTGTAATCGCCAGAAAAAACTGAACAGCTTAAAACTGAAGAAAGCGGGAGGCTGAGAGTTAACCTGATACAAATTGGAAGCTTTGTGCCTGTGAAATGAAATCATTGGATCTGAAACAAAAAATGGGAATCAATATGGAAGATGAGTGACTCGACCTGATACATTGACTCTGATTTCTCTCCACAGACAGTGTCAGACTCCTGAGCTTTTCTAGCGATTTCTGTTTTTGTTTCTGATATACAGCTTCTGCAGATCTTTAGTTTCTATTAATTGAATCTGAAGCATTTTCATTGGCTGGAGGTCATCAAAGGCACTGTCTGAATGTGTATCCCTCTTTCAGTCTGTGAATCTGAGTTAACAATCAGATGGAGAAGTCACTGACTGAGTGTCTTCACAAATCCCTGATTGAATATACCTTCCACACACTTTCAGACCCCTCATCACTCGCTGGGTCTTGGAGAAGCACTGTTGTTAGAATGGTAACTGATATGGCCTCTCCTCGTGCTTTCACTTACTTCCCAATTCCCTGCATTAATTCCAGCTGCCTCTAGCCTGCCCAAATGGGTTGTTGAAGAGCTCGAAAGGGGAGTGGACTGAAACTAACAAATTAAAGAGTCTGAATGAAAGAGGAAGAGAGAAATAAATAAACAGGTTTTGTGGATCCCAGGGGAATGAGACCCTACGATCCGCCTGTTGTAACTGTTCACACAGTAACAAGCGACAACATTCTCTGATGAGACTGAAACCCAGGCAGCAGGAGATAGAACACTGAATGTTAAAAGATTTAGTTCAAACATAGGCAATTTGTTCAGCCAGTAAT
Organism: Ginglymostoma cirratum; assembly: GCA_024137785.1. NCBI lineage: Eukaryota > Metazoa > Chordata > Chondrichthyes > Orectolobiformes > Ginglymostomatidae > Ginglymostoma > Ginglymostoma cirratum. The sequence goes on from JAHRHZ010000101.1 coordinate 6,915,052, forward strand.
AGTCTAATTGACATGGATGTGAAGTGAGTAGTGAGGGGAAATATTGCCACAAGCTGCAGATGGAAAACTTTTATGGGAATGGGAGTAGACTATTCTGCCCCTCAAGCCTGTTCTGTCATTCAATAAGATCATTGCCTGATCTGTGGCCTAAGTTTCAATTTCCAAAACCTACCAAGCCTATCAATGAGGCTCCTCTGAAACAGACAAGGTGAATATTGAAAACCTAAAATAAATTCTGCAAATGCAAGGAAATCAGAAACAAAAACAGAAATTGAGGGAAGAATTCAGCAGGCCTGGCAGCACCTATGGAGAGAAATCAGAGTTAAACGTTTGGGTCCAGTGACCCTTTAAGTAACCAGATGCAGTTGACCATTCTCTCTTTTCTGTAACACTCTCTGGGATGGGTTATTGTGTGAGGGGAATGAGATTGTCAACAACAACTGGGAAAACAACAGGAGATGTTCAATCAGAATAAAACCCATTTTGGTCTTTCACCTTTAAATCAACTGCAATGATTTATTCACTATCATTTCAGAAACACAATAAAAGACCAGAAAATCAACTCAGTGCCATTGGGTCTGGGAATCGTTGTTGATTCTGACCTAGTCTGACCTAAATATGAATCCATAACATAGCAACGAGCTTGATTTTTAACCATCCTCTGGGCAGGTAGAACGGATAATAGCTGCTTGCTGAGCTCGTGATGCCATGACCCCATGAACAAACAAACAAACAAACAAAAATCCAAATATTGAAGTCACTTGTGAACCCACTGGTCTTTCATCAAGCTGGATGACTGAGTGAATTTTTTCCCACACTCAGAGCAGGTGAACAATCTCTCCTCAGTGTGTATTTGCTGCTGAACAGTGAGGGTTGATGATGCCCTGAACCCAGCCCCACAGTGAGACAGCTGAACGATCTCTCTTCAGTGTGAACACGTTGACAGTACATCAGTCCACTTGAGCTTTTATAGCACTTCCCACAATCTGCACATTGAAAGGGTCTCTCTTTAGAGTGAACCTGTTGGTGTTTTAACAGGGTGGATCACCAGGAGAAATCCTTACCACAATCAGAGCAGCTGAATTGTCTCCCCCTTGTGTGGACTCACTGTTGTTAAGCAGGTGGGATGACTGATTGAATTCCTTGCTACGTTCAGAGGAGGGAAACAGCCCCTTACTAGCATGAAACCGCTGTGAATGCCTTCTCACACACGAAGTAGGTGAACAGTTTTTACCTGGTATGATTGCACCAATGTGTTTGCAGCTTGGATGGGTAATTATAACTCCTCCCACAATCCCCATGGATTCACAGTTTCTTGTCAGTGTGGCACTACTTTAGTTTCAAAAAGCCAGTTGATCCCCTGAAGCATTGTCCGCACACAAAATCTGTGCACAGTTCCTCTTTGCTGTGAAGGGCGCATCCACCTTCCATATTCAAAATCTGATGATATTCAATTTACATTAAATTAAGCAATTTTGTCAGATCCTGTCTCTCTACTGCACATCGGCAAATTCCAAAACAATGTGGAATTGACGAGAAGGAAAAGATAACGCACAAAAAGAAAGATTGCTTGTGAAATCAAAGTGAATGATCTGGTAATTTATGGGGCAGGCACAGGGTAATAGTGACTATAAAAGCTGCTGTCTTGTCATTAAATCATCAACTAATTCACTCGTGTTCACCAGGGATGGAAACCTGTCATCCAATCAGGATCTACGGAAGACCCTGGCCTCAATGGGAAGAAAGAGAGCACTGGGCAGGGGCTAAGAACAGTCCATGCTTTCAGTGGGAGAGGCTGAAGCCTCTGTATAGCAACCTGAAGGGGTTCCTTCCTTGCTTTTTTTGTTCAGAGCAATTAAGTAAGAACCTGCTTGAAGGGATCACGCAAATCAGCTACTTGCTAGCTTCTGCAGCGTAACTGGTCAGCGCTTGCAGCTCATAAGTGTGAGGTTGGTGGTTTGAGGCTACAAAGGCAGGAGCAAATGCTATTGTCTCTCAACCAGTTGTTTTTTTCACGATAAAGTTCCGGGTTTTTAATGCAGTCAGGAAAATGCTCCCCAAAGAGAAGTTTTATCCAGTGAGTGACCACGGAGGTGTTTCGATGTTGTTATAATGTCTAACGTAAACAGCTGTGGATGTTGGAAATCTGAAACAAAAACAGAAACTGCCGGAGAAACTCAACAGATTTGGCAGTACCTGTGGCAGAAAACAGTTCTGAAGAAGTTCTGAAACCTTAAGCCTGATTCTCTGCCCACAGATGCTGCCAGATCTGTTGAGTTTTTGTTGCAATTTTTGTCTTTATTTTTAAATGAATGTGTATTCCACCTGTTGGGATGAAACAACCTGACCCACCATGTACTGAATTTAACCCTGTTGAAATCTGTGAAGCAATTGGATTCAAACAAACCCTGTAATGAGTCACTGTTCCTCAGCCTCACAGGGAGAGAGACCTGGAAAGGTGAATGGGTCGTGCACTGCTGCAGTCGTCACCGAGTGGTTAAGGAGATAGAGTTTGTATAACCCCTTGAGATGCGCTGGGAATTTTTGAATCCAGCCAACTACGGTTGAGTGCTAAGGGCAAGTCGGAATGGAGTTTGCTTCCCACCTCCTTTGTTGGGACAGGAATCACAGGAAGGGTGGGGAAAAAAGCATTTCACCCAGATCGCCAGTGGTGAGAATATGCAACTCACTGCCTGTCGAAGTGGAACAACATTGGAGTTGAGACACATTTAGATGTACACTTGAGGCTGTGAGCGAAGTGCTGGGAAATGAGAATCGAATATTCAGGGTCTTGAGTTCAACTGCTGCAGACCTCAGTTTATGAAGTGACAGGACAGTGTTTGCAAAATACACTCCTGTCTATCAGGCACGTTATCCACTGAGTAACTGGCACTGAGCATATTCCTGGTATCAGTATCTGGGAGAATCAGGAAAATGCGATACTGGTGTCACCTTGCCCAACTGTGTGCAAACCCATTGCTTCTCAATGCCTTGCCTTACAATCCCTGGCCCTGCTTTCCAGGTAAAGATTGGCTTTACGATCTGCCTGCATTTGTGCCAAGCAGCTCATTGAGCTGGGAGCTGGAGGTGAGACAGGGACAGAAGCAGACAGAAACGCAACATGAAAGTGTTTCGAGTTTGCCTTATGTATTGAATTTGGATAGAGTAATTGTGAAGTGGAAGGCAGGAAGGTAAAATGTGCAGTTCCTTTAAGATTTATGCTTTTTCTGTACTTAGAAATTTAAAAAAATAAATCTGTCTGTGAGCAGCAGCTGAAGTTGCCAGTACAGAGATCCTCAAAAGGTGAATCAAATGTATCAAAGCCTTACAGGCGGCAGGCAAAACATCCGCCTTGTTTGAATTTGGCCAATTAATGTAAACGAAGGCCCTAGATACAGGAAGCCAATTGGATTGAAATCTGATGGTGTTTACAACCTGAAACCAATCACCTTACAAGAATTTGATGATGTCATAATAGGTATATGAGGCGAGGGCATTGGGAAAATTGCAGAGTCGACTGTCATCTGCCAGAGTTAGCATGTCGAATTCATCAAAAGTACCACAGCATTTTAGCTCAAAGTCCTCATTGAAGAAGTTACATCGATAAAACATTCCTGACAGCAGAATTAGTGGAAGAAAGGCATCTGTGAAGAGAGCGGAGATGACAGAATATTCCAGAAGACAGCCTGTGCAAACTTTGAGAGAATACGTTATAATTTATTTATTGCTTCTTATTTATTGTGTTTATTTTAGTGGGACTTGTTTTTATTTAAACAGCATTCTAGCAGAATTTAGACCATTTTGGGAGTAGTTAGCAGTTCAAGGGGGAATTGTCGGTTTGTTAGGAATTTTGTTAATTTGTTCATTGTTGGGTTTAATAAATAAATTGTTTCTTGTCACTTGTAAATAAATATCGAGGATTTTCTTTCTATTACATACTCTTTTAATAGATATGAGGTGAAAGGCGAGCTTCTTTGGGTGTTTAGGGGGTAATTATTAGATGGAACCCCTACTTCTGTAATAACAGATCGGGGCTTGTGTTTTCGTTTAATTATCAGAGGGGTCCAGCCATTCTGGAATATTCTGTCATCACCGCTCTCTTCACAGATGCCTTTCTTCCACTAATTCTGCTGTCAGGAATGTTTTATCTATGTAACTTCTTCAATGAGGACTTTGAGCTAAAATGCTGTGGTACTTTTGATGAATTCGACGTGCTAACTCTGGCAGATGACAGTCGACTCTGCAATTTTCCCAATGCCCTCGCCTTATATACCTATTGTGACATCATCAAATTCTTGTAAGGTGATTGGTTTCAGGTTGTAAACACCATCAGATTTCAATCCAATTGGCTTCCTGTATCTAGGGCCTTCGTTTACATTAATTGGCCAAATTCAAACAAGGCGGTAACACCTTCTGTCAGTTCTCTTTAGTGAGAGATCTCTGCCGGGCACTGTCCTGTTAAGATTCCCAGAAGCTGCAGTGATTCGGTCAGTGGGTTCACAAGATTGACAGTTGAATGTGAGCAGCTTGTCGGACTATTTCAGCTTCATGTCCGTTTCATATCCCAGTTCACGGTAACAGTTCTCATTTTCTGGAGAAGTCACTTGTAATCCACCTAAAGCTGTCTTTTGTCGTAGAAACTTGTGTGTGGGAACGGAGAACGGACATGAAGCACATGGAGTGGATATAATCATGAGGACTCTGTCACTTTTGGGGATGTGTCTGTGTGTCTCCCTCTGTGGGTGAATATGAGGATGAGTTCCTTAAGCGAGTATTTACAGTCTTACCATCTGAATCTTCAGTTCAATTCATTATGTCATTTGAGATTACAGGGACAAGCTGATTGACATTTGCCCTTGAAACATGAGAGCACACAAGGCTATGGGCCAAATGCTGGAAACTGGAACTGGAATAGATGGATTTTTGGTGACCTGCACTGACATGATGGGCTGAACGGTTTTCTTCCATCCTGTAAAAGCTCAAAAAACGGAGAAATAAACCTACAGTGAAAATGATCACAAATTAACAGGCAAAGGCAGTATCATTGAGAAAATATACGAATGCGTCTGTTGCTTTCCCTGGTGGTCAAGCGGTTAGGATTTGGCGCTCTCACCGTTGTAGCCCACGTTCGATTCTTGGTCAGGGAATAGAAGTTCTACTCTGCTAATTTATCGTGATGACAGCATTTCTGACCTTTTTTTTTCAGGAGCTGGAAGGTGATCTATTTTATTGCAAACGCTATTCAGATTAACATAAAATAAAGAACTGTGGAAAACCGACACGAAAACAGGAATAGATTGAGAAACTCAGCAGGTGCGACAGCACCGGTGTAGACAAATAGTTAACATTTCGGGTCCAGTGACTATTTGTAAGTGCAAGGTTTGTTATGAATTTCTATATTACAATGCCAGAGGAAATTGTCAGCTCTATCTGTTAAATCAACATATTTATCAAATTATGCTCTCTCATTAGCTGACAACTGTCAACTTTACAACCTCAAAGATATTTCATTGGCTCTAGTGCTCCTTCTGTTGCCCAGACGTGGTGAAAGCCTCTGATTGAATGGTTGCCTTTTCCTTTTCAGTTGTCTCAGTTAGCAGCCATGTCAAACGGAGAATTGGTCCTTTCAGTGTCTACCTCAATATACATCTCTTTGTCTCTCTTTGTCTCTGTGTATCCACTTCACCCCCTTTCACATTCTCCTTCCGTCAAAATCCCTCACTTCCCATTCCTGCTCTGTGTAAAGTCTGAAATTCAGAGATAATTTAAGAGTGGAGCTGCTGAGAGGCTTTTACCCTCTGGCTGGAGTGTCTAGAACTGGGCTCACATTCCCAGGATACTGTGTCTCTCACTTAGGGCGAAGGTAATGAAATATTTCTTCTCTCAAAAGATTGTGAATCCTTAGAATTCTCGATCTGCCAGAAAAAAAAATACAATTAAATGATTATAGTGATGTCTTTACTGTTTGGTGTAAAATGAATGGATGGCGACAGCGGAGAATGAGGGGGATCAGCTCACTCTGACTGTGCCATTACCACAACATTCACCACTAAGTCTGCAATTTATCCTGCTCGCCTTGTTATTCTGACCAATCTGGGAAGGAAGGGACGAGAACAGAAGAAAAGGAGAAGCAGAAGTCCTTGTGGAACAGCAGAAAGGAACTTCATGATGCATCCATCAGAAAAAAAGAGAAGTCACTGAAGCAGTCTCCTGTGGACAAATGTGTTTCCGTTGCCAGTAAAACTCACCGCTTCACTAAGCAGGGACCATTCAACTGAAGCAGTGACAGTGATTATCTTTGCTGGTTGTTCACCTTATGAATGTTACCATCGCTGCTTATGTCCCTGTCAGCATCACCACACTGCTACATGTAAGTATCCCACATATGTGGGGCCAGTGGTGCAATGGATAATGTGCCTGACTACAGATCAGGAGATTGTAGGTTCAACTACCTCGCTCGAGTGTAATTCACAATTTCTTTACACTTCCAAACTAATCTTCCTCATTGCTTTGAAACCACGATGAGCTTTAAATTTCTAATCAGCAGGAAGAAGACTCCTTTCAATGTCTCGCATCAATGAATGTCATAGGAGGAGAAGCTGAGATAGTCCCACAAAATTCACATTCAATTTCCCACATCAAATGACCCAGGAATGGAAAGAAAACAAAACTAAAACTAAAACCAGTCTCAGCTTTGTGAGTCTTTAGAAATTCTTTGGGAAGTGAAATCAGAGGAAAATAAAGGTGAATTTTCTAACTGAGCAGCGGCGGTTGAGGAAGCTTTCCCTTCTTTAAGAGGCTGGGACATTGACTCTGATGTTCTCGGGGACATTAACTGACCTGAGACACTGAAAGGATTCCCATCAGAGACTGCTCTGTGTTTGATTTTGTTACTGTCGGGAACAATAAAGCCTGATTCCCTGACCAGAAATCGAACCTATTATCACAGTTTCCAACACTTAGCCTGGAGCTTTGTGTGCTCTGATGTTTCAAGCATTCATCTCAATGATATTTTCCCTGTCACAACCTTTGGTTGGTTCCAGCAGGTGGTGAACATTCTCTCAGGCCCCAGGGAGAATCAAACTCAAAACCACTGGGCGAATCACCAAACTACAAAGTCATGCATTAAAAACTGCAACGTAATAGATGGCTGGATAGCTGATGCATCACACACCAAGACAATGTAACAAATCCCATACAGAGCTGAGGGAATCATGTGCAGAAGGATGGGAGAATACAATGCCAAATCAGACAGTGTGCAGGGTGATATGAACAGAGATCTGCCCTGGTAGTCTAGTGATCAGGATTCATTGACTTCAATGGTTAACATTAACAGGAATAAATATAAAACACTGACTAATCTTTAGAAGCAGAATTATGTCATGGACCAGGCAGAATTGATTCACTTCATATTACTGTTCCACATTAGCAATGTCAGCTGTAATTGCCTGACGTGTAATCAGTTTAAAACAAGAAATGAGCGAACACAGGAAAAGTGAAGGGCAATGGTGGTTTGCGAGAGCTGACAGTAGGCCTAATGGAGCCAGGCCCAATGTGGGTTCTGAAGACTGATTTTCACTGTTTACACTGATACATAGATCACACTGAATCAATCACCCACAATGACTCTCCTTTGTGTGGTTACCCCTTGCATATCTCACCTCGGTTCAGTGTCCGGAGGGGATGAAGCATGGTAACTTGGCAAATTTTGCAAAGTCAGCTTTACTGTCTCATATTAAGACCATAAACGTTCGGAGCAGAAAGAGACCATTCAGCCCATTCAATCTGCTCGGCCATTTAATGAGCGTGTGACTGATATAATAATCCTGAACTGCACTTTCTTGCCTTTCCCCATAACCCTTGATACCTTTACTGATTAAAAATCTGTCAATCTCACCACTGAATACACTTAATGACCCAAATCTGACAACCCACTGCTGTAAGGAATTCCACCGATTCACAACCATCTGAGAGAATAAATGCTTCCTCATCTGTCTTCAATGTGCGACCCCTGTTCTGATATCAGGCACTCTGGTGCAAGACTTTCCAGAATGAATTTTTTTGTGTCCACATGTTAAATCTTAAAGAAACCTGTCTGCTTTAATAAGGAGCAAGTATTTTTGTATTACTGTGTCTGAGTACGTGAAGTTAATGGATTTCAGTGCTTCCTCCTATTTGGTTTCATCCTTGATGGTAAAACTTCCACTGATTCTGACCAAGATATCCCCTGTATGTCTTTTAATGTCAGGAATTCACGTTCATTTTAAGAGCTTGGACAGGAACAATAAAATCCTCATTCTTATTTGGGAATCAAACCGAGAACACAGCAGTTACAATGCTGAATCCCAAAAAGGAAGGTGTACACAATATTTGCCACTTTTCTTGACACTGATTTTGACCTTTTGTTTCACTTACAAAATGATAGTCAGTGAGATTTTAATACGATGGCGAGACGCCCTTCAGTCCATTATATCTATGCCAGTCATCAAACATCTCACTTCTCAACCCAGTTTCTAACACATGGCCCATCGCCTCATTTGTGCTGATGTTTCAAGTGCTCATCCGAATAGTTAGTTTACGTATTGAGGGCATCGGCGGAACAAAAGCACTTCCTTCAACAAACGACAGGAAACGTTGTTTGCTGCAACATGAAATCTATGTCCTTCTCTTTGAACACAGTTATGAAAGCCAAACTCTTTCTCAGAGCCATTTGCCAGTTTTCCTCACGATGCCAACAGTGTAAATTTAAATCCCACACTGCCTGAGGTTACCACTAATGACTCTCCCCTTTCAACCTCTCTGCTGAGATGAGATATGGTGTCCCTCGGGTCAAACCACTGCCAGTTTTGTCTCTCCCCTGTGACCTAGAATGTGAATGGTGACTCAGTGTCAGACTTTGTGATATTATTAGCCCTGGGCTGCAAAAGGCATTGTATTATTAATTATTAGTTAATTATTATTAATTGTATTATATATGACAGTTGCCTTGGAAGAAAGTGTAGAGAAAGATTGTTTTTACACATTACGACAATTAGAATTTAATCTTTAGAATGGTGGGCACTTGACCCAGAATTCCGAGCGCTATGCAAGGCGTTGCTTATCACTGCGCAAGCTCAGTATATTCTGGCGGGCCCACAGTCTAGAGCATGCGCAGTCGGAGTGATCCCGAGGAGTCGTCGCTCTTCTCCTCGTCTCCACAAAAGGTAACAATGAGGCAGAACGGAGGAGGCGATAAGATGGGGGAGGCTTTCTAAACACTTCGTGGATGCTGCAGACCCCGCATAAAGAAGCTATCTGCGCCCGTTTCACAGAACGGGACAAATCGAGGCTTGCTCTCAACGGCAGGCCGCGGGTAACGGCCGCCATCTTTGTAGGAGGCAAACGGCAGCAGGGCGCATATGCGGTCACCCTGGGCCACGAGAAAGAATGTTGTGAATGTCTCACCTGGACTGAAAGGGATGGCGTTTATAAACTGCTTTTGCAGGGAGGAGTTTCACACAGCATACTCCAAATAACAGAAATATTTGTCTCTTCTGAAATTCTGTCCTTGACTGACTGAGATGGCTTTTGTAAGCTTATTTTACAGCATGTTAGAAGAGGATTTACAGAGTGCAAACTGAAGCCACATAACGTACCAAGATCTGAGTGTGCCACTTTATTCATTATTCATTATTCATTATTCATTCAGCACTGGATATTATTGGCCTTTCAATGTAAGTATTGAATGAGATAAAAGTTACAAAATTCCTTCCTTATATCTCCCAGTAACTATTGCCTAGTATCTTAAATCTGTGTCTCTCTTAGTTTTACTATTGGTGAAGAGGAACACCAGCTCTTTGTCTACCTTATTTAAACCTAGACACTTTATCTCGATCTCCTTTGGTCTGTGCAGAACTTCAGTTTCCCCAGCCTGACCTTACAACTCCTATCCTTCTAATTCTTGAGCCATTCTGATTCATCTCCTTTCAAATCTCTCCTCAGACCCTCACATCCTTTGTCGAGATCACCTGTTTGTGCAGACTGACATGCTCTCTGTTCAAGTCGGTGATGTTATCTCACATAAGCAATTGCCCAGTAACATCACCCTGATTCCCAGTTATTTCCTAAGCTATGGATTTCCTCTGATCCCAATGCTTCTGATATTGTGTGAGCTGCAGACTCCAGCACTTGATTTTAAAGTTGAACACAATGAAATAATTTCCATGTTTTTAACCAGTAATCTACACAATTCACCTTCTCATGCTCATCTCAGTTATCTGACTCTGGGACTAATGCGACTCATTTTGTCATCCTCTCGTTATGTGGCTTGTGTCAAAAGCTGCTTTATAACACTTGACATTGTTCTGTTCCACTTCTGCCGTCCCTCATCAACTTTATCCATAAGACCATAAGATATAGGAGTGGAAGTAAGGCCATTCGGCCCATCGAGTCCACTCCGCCATTTAATCACGGCTGATGGGCATTTCAACTCCACTTACCCGCACTCTCCCCGTAGCCCTTGATTCCTTGCGAGATCAAGAATTTATCAATCTCTGCCTTGAAGACATTCAACGTCCTGGCCTCCACTGCGCTCCATGGCAATGAATTCCACAGGCCCACCACTCTCTGGCTGAAGAAATATCTCATTTCCGTTCTAAATTGACCCCCACTAATTCTAAGGCTGTGCCCATGGGTCCTAGTATCCCCACCTAACGGAAACAACTTCCCAGCGTCCACCCTTTCTCAGCCATGCATTATCTTGTAAGTTTCTATTAGATCTCCCCTCAACCTTCTAAACTCTAATGAATACAATCCCAGGATCCTCAGCCGTTCATCATATGTTAGGCCTACCATTCCAGGGATCATCCGTGTGAATCTCCGCTGAACACGCTCCAGTGCCAGTATGTCCTTCCTGAGGTGTGGGGCCCAAAATTGGACATAGTATTCTAAATGGGGCCTAACTAGACCTTTATAAAGTCTCAGAAGCACATCGCTGCTTTTATATTCCAACCCTTTTGAGATAAATGACAACATTCCATTCGCTTTCTTAATCATGGATTCAACCTGCAAGTTAACCTTTAGAGAATCCTGTACTAGCACTCCCAGATCCCTTTGTACTTTGGCTTTATGAATTTTCTCACTGTTCAGAAAATAGTCCATGCTTGTATTCTTTTTTTTCCAAAGTGCAAGACCTCGCATTTGCTCACGTTGAATTTCAGCAGCCATTTCCTGTACCACTCTCCTAAACTGTCTAAATCATTCTGCAGCCTCCCCACCTCCTCCGTACTACCTGCCTGTCCACCCAACTTCGTATCATCAGCAAACTTCGTCAGAATGCCCCCAGTCCCTTCATCCAGATCATTAATATATAAAGTGAACAGCTGCGGCCCCAACACTGAACCCTGCGGGACACCACTTGTCACCAGTTGCCATTCCGAAAAAGAGCCTTTTATTCCAACTCTCTGCCTTCTGTCAGACAGCCAATCCTCAATTCATGCCAGTAATTCACCTCGAACACCATGGGCCCTCACCTTACTCAGCAGGCTCTCAAAGGCCTTTTGGAAGTCTAGATAGATAACATCCACTGGGTTTCCCTGGTCTAACTTACTTGTTACCTCTTCAAAGAATTCTAACAGGTTTGTTAGACACGACCTCCCCTTACTAAATCCATGCTGACTTGTTCTAATCCAACCCTGCACTTCCAGGAATTTAGAAATCTCATCCTTAATGATAGATTCTAGAATTTTACCAACAACCGAGGTTAGGCTAATCGGCCTATAATTTTCCATCTTTTGTCTTGATCCTTTCTTAAACAAGGGGGTTACAACAGCGATTTTCCAATCATCTGGGACCTCCCCTGACTCCAGTGACTTTTGAAAGATCACAACCAATGCCTCCGCTATTTCCTCAGCCGCCTCCCTCAGAACTCTAGGATGTAGCCCATCGGGGCCAGGAGATTTATCAATTTTTAGACCTTTTAGCTTTTCTAGCACTTTCTCTTTTGTAATGCCTACCATACTCAACTCTGCCCCCTGACTCTCCTTAATTGTTGGGATATTACTCATGTCTTCCACCGTGAAGACTGACGCAAAATACTTAAGTTCTTCAGCTGTTTCCTTATCTCTCATCACTAGCCTTCCAGCATCAATTTGGAGCGGCCCCATGTCTACTTTTGCCTCTTGTTTGTTTCTTATGTATTGAAAGAAACTTTTACTATCATTTCTAATATTACTGGCTAGCCTACCTTCATATTTGATCCTCTCCTTCCTTATCTCTCTCTTTGTTATCCTCTGTTTGTTCTTGTACCCTTCCCAATCTTCTGACTTCCCAGTGCTCTTGGCCACTATATAGGCTGTCTCTTTTTCTTTGATACATTTCTTGACTTCCTTTGTCAGCCATGGCTGTCTAATCCTCCCCCGGATAATCTTTCTTTTCTTTGGGATGAACCTCTGTATTGTGTCCTCAATTACACTCAAACTCCTGCCATTGTTGCTCTGTCTTCCCCGCTAGGCTCTGCTTCCAGTCGATTTTCGTCAGTTCCTCTCTCATGCCCCTGTAATTACCTTTATTTAACTGTAACACCATTACATCCGAGTTTGCCTTCTCTTTTTCAAACTGCAGACTGAACTCTACCATATTATGATCACTGCCTCCTAAGTGTTCCCTTACTTTAAGGTCTTTTATAAAGTCTGGCACATTACATAGCACTAACTCCAGAATAGCCTGCTCCCTTGTGGGCTCCATCACAAGCTGTTCCAAAAAGCCATCCTGTAGGCATTCCATGAATTCCCTTTCTTTGGATCCACCGGCAATATTATTCACCCAGTCCACCTGCATATTGAAGTCCCCCATGATCACCGTGACCTTGCCTTTCTGACATGCCCTATCTATTTCCCGGTGCAACTTGTACCCCTGGTCCTGACCACTGTTAGGAGGTCTGTACATAACTCCCATTATGGTTTTTTTGCCTTTGTGGTTCCTCAACTCCACCCACACAGACTCCACATCATCAGACCCTATGTCATTCAGTGCTATTGATTTGATTTCATTCTTGGCTAACAAGTCAACCCCACCCCCTCTGCCCACCTCCCTGTCTTTTCGATAAGGTGTAAATCCTTGGATGTTTAACTGCCAGTCCTGAACCCCCTGCAACCACATCACTGTGATGCCTACCACTTCATAATCATTCAAGATGATTTGTGCCATTAATTCATCTACTTTGTTACGAATACTACGAGTATTTAGGTAAAGCGCCTTAATGCTAACTTTCTTATCATTATTGGAGATATTGGAAATCATAAGATGTCCTAAGTTATCCTTCCTTTTTGCTGCATTCCTAGTCTGCCTCACGTTTAAACCCACCTGCTCACTATCATTTTAATCTGCAATGTCTCCTATAATATGTGTTAAATGTCTTAGGTATTTTCTTGTTACTTTCATTGACTCTCTCATGAGGTTTTTACAGCTGAACATTGCCTGCCCACTTGCTGCTGGCAATTATCTTCCCTTTATAGGTCCCACAAGACTGTTAGGTAATGAGTTATTCACCAAGTGATGATGAAGGCACTGTGATATGTCTAAATCGATGGCAATTATTTTATACCAATATTGCACCCTTCACATAGTGGAACCTTCCAATCTGTTCGTCGAGAGTGTTTTAATGCAACTTTTATGATGTTATAATGTAGAAGGAAGTGCTACACCTGTCCCTGTGCCTCCCTGCTAACTTCCATCCAAGGCACCAAACAAACCTTTCACATCAGATGAGGTTCACCTGCTCATCCATCAATGCGGTCGATTGCATCTGCTGCTTCCGATGTGGCCTCCCCTGCATCGTTGAGACCAAGCGGAGGCTCGGAGACCACTTTGTAGAGCATCTACACTCTTTGCGACAAACGACACCACCTTCTGGTCGCAAACCATTTCAACACCCCCTCCCACTCCCTGAGTGACATGTCCACCCTGGGCCACCTCCAGTTTCACAATGACATCGCCCGGAAGCTGTACGAGCAGCACCTCATATTCTGCCTTAGGAGCCTACAACCTAATGGTCTCAATGTGGACTTTACCAGTATCAAAATCTCCCCACCCCCGGCCTCGTCCCTCTCATCCCCACCTCCTTGACCTGATACAACCTGTCCATCTTCTCTCCCACATATCTGCTCCTCCCACCACACTGACCGTTCCCCACCACTGCCTACCTGCACTCACCTCTTACCATCCCACCTCCCTTCCCCAGCCCCACCCCTCCCCTCTCTTAATTTCAGAGTTCCCTTTCCCCTCCCCCATTTCTGAAGAAGCGCGCTGACCCAAAATGTCAACATTCTGGTGCTGCTCAGCGTGCTATGTTCCTCCAGCTCCACACTGTTATCTCTGACTCCAGCATCAGCAGTTCTTACTATCTCTTGATTTCAATGCCTGGACTCTGATGAAGACTCCTGACTCGAAATGTCGACTTTCTTGCTCCTCTGATGCTGCCTGACCTGCTGTGTTCCTCCAGCTCTAAACTGTATGGACACTTCTTTGAATCTTGTTTGGTATTTTGTTGTTATTTCTGCCAATTGTGTCTAAATGAAGTTTCTGCTCCTACCCATCTCTGGTTACATGCTGCTGATTTCCCAGCTTTATCTTCCCATGGTCAGGAATTGTTTGTTTTGCTCTGGAGATCGTTTCTATTTCGGAGCTAATTTTGACAATCAAATACTTGTTACGATGTCAGGATAGCAAAGCAAAACAAATTAGTCTCACTATAACTGGATTCACAACAGTGAAATTTAAAACATTGAAAGACCCTTAAAATTGCCCAAATGCTCCTGACCAGACTTTATGAATGACCGATCTTGGACACCAAATTTCTAGAAAGAAGAAATGACAATAACCTGAGCAAAACAAACACAATCAACTGGGCAATCTCATCAATATCTGTGATTTAAACACGACCTTCTTCGTTATAACCTCCACTCTCAATGATTCACAGACACCATAAGGGATATATTAAACAGGAAAAAAAATTAATGTAAATTTTCAGTTCAATTAAACAGTTTCAAACAATTGATATCAAGCCTTTGTGCAATCCTTGGATAATGACTTTTCCACAGACACATGAAATTTTAGTGAATTTCAAAGTCAGCAGTGAATGTGACCGTTTCAGCAAGCTTCCATAATTATTATCTTATTTCCTATGTTGCATTCTTCAGACCATTCAAAAATTTGACAACTGGATAGAAATTGAGAGACAGAGCAGCCAGTCCAAAAGCTTTCAAAATCACTGCTCCTCCTTGACCTTTTTGAACTGCTGCAGTCCATCTGGAGAAGCTCTGCCCAGATTGCTGTTTGGTAAGGAGTTTCAGGATTTTCATTTAGTGGTAATAAGGTAGTGCTGATATCCGTATTAGTTACAGTCATTTTGTCTTAATATCCCACCATGAACAGAATAGAAACATGGAAAATAGGAACAGAAGTAGGCCATTGTGTCATTTGATTCTGCTCCCCTATTCAGTATGATCATGGCTGATCTTTCAACCAGTAGCCTTTTCTCACTTTAGACCCACATCCTTTGATTACTTTAGCCCTCAGAACTATAGCTACGTTCCTCTTGGAAACATCTAATGTTTTCGCTTTAACTGCTTTCTGTGGAAGAACATTCCACAAGCTCACCAGTCTCAGAAAAGAAATTTTCCATCATCTCAGTCCTAAACAGCATACTCTCTATCCTTAAATTGTGACTCCCTGGTTCTGCACTCCCTCATCAACCTCCTTCCTGTATTTAACTTGTTAGTCCTATTAGAATTTTATTGGTTTCTGTGAGATCTTCCCATGTTCTTCTAAACCCCAGTGAATTTCATCCTATCTGATCTATTCTGTCATTTTTCGTCGGTCCTGCCATCCCAGAAATTAGTCTGGTAAACTTTAATTGGACAGCGTCCATAGCCGGAACATCCTGAGTCACATAAGTATTCCAAAACTGCACACAAGGCTCCAGGCGTGGTCCAGCTAAGACCCTGTACAATTTCAGCAAGTCATCCCTGTTTCTGTTCTCAAATCCTCTCGCTATGAAGGCCAACCTAGCATTTGCCACCTTCATTTCCAGCCTCTACTAGCGTGCTTACTTTGAGTGACTTGTGTCCAAGGACAAACAGGTCTCAGGTCTCAGTTCTCATTTTCCTTTTCTCAATCCAAGCTGACTGACTCTGACTTTGTCTAATCCTGTTACTGTTTTCCAGTGTTGGGCTAACAGGTCTATAAGTCCATGTTTTCTCTCTACCTCCTTTTTTCCATAGTGGGCTTACATTAGCTCCCCTCCAATCCATGGGAACTGTTCCGGAGTCTATAGCATTATGAAAGATGACCATTTCCTCAATTTAGATTCAAGCCCCTAGTTAAGAATGCATCCACCATCTCTCCTGCCACTTTGCTAACTACTCTGGAGCGTATATTATGAGGTGCTGGGATTTGTTGGCTTTTAATCCCATCAATTTCCGCAACATTATTTCCCTACTAGTACTGATTTCCTCACTTCCTCCCTCTCATGTGATCCCCAGCATTTTAGTGATATTACTTATGTCGTCATTTGTGATGACAGAACCAAAATATGTAGTTAATTGGTCCGTCCATCGCTTTATTCCACATTATAACTTCCCCTGTTTCTGATCGTAAGGGACTTGTTTTCATTTTTTTTTCTCCTCTCTCTTCATATCCCTTTTGGAGCTTTTACAATTGGTTTGTACGTTTCCTACAAGCTTACCCTGAGACTTTATTTTCCCCTTCTTAACCAATCCCTTAGCCCTCTTTTGCTGAAACCTGATCTGCTCCCAGTCTTCAGGTCTGCTGCTCTTCTTAGCCAATTTTTACGCCATTTCCTTGGATCCAGTACTATCCCTAATATCCCTTGTTATCTATGGCAGGGTTGCCTTTCCCATTTTATTTTGTGCCAGACAGGAATGAACAACAGTTGCAGTTCCTCCAAGTGCTCTCTAAATATTTGTCAACCCCCTTAAAGCTTAAGTTCCTCAAGTTATTGTAGCCTGCATGCACCTCATAATTTCCTCTGCTTAGATTTTGGCCGGTAGTCTCAGAATCGTCTCTGTCACTCTCCATCTTCATGAAGAGTTCTATCATGAAGAAGTCTTCACTTTTCCACAGCGAGATTGCCAATTAATCCATTGTCATTACACAACTAAAATTTTGAAATAACGTTGCTGCGGTCACAGAAGATCGTCAGACTGTTCTGTCTATAGAGACAGAGAAATGACTAATGGTGCTTTAACCTCAGGGTTACCATGCCTCAATCAATGGGCAAGGTTAAGATGTTGGGACCTTAATGGTGACCTCAGCTGGTACAGGAAGTGAGCACGTGCTGCTGGTGTCACTCTGCATTACAAACCAGCTGTCCAGCCAACTGAGCTAACCTACCCCGATCATTACACAATACACCATTGAGGATGCTCTGCCCTTTCTTTGGGTGCTCAATATGTTGATCTAGAAAACCATCTCGTACACAACCCAGGAATTTCTCCTCTGGTATTGTTGCTCATTCAATTTGTTCAACCTATTTGCAGATTGAAGTCACCCATAATCACCATAAGAGCACAAGACAGAGGAGCAGAATTAGGCTATTCGGCCCACTAAGACTGCTCCACATTTTGATTGTGACTGATATGTTTCTCACACCCATTCTCCTACCTTCTCCTGTTGATCCTCTTACCAATCAAGAACCTATTTATCTCTGTCACAAGTACACTCAATTACTTGGCCCCCACAACCTTCTACAACACTGAGTTCCACAGAATCACCACTCTCTGGCTGAAGAAATCTTTTTCATCTCCGTTCTCAACGGTCATCCCTTTGCTGAGAGCGGTGCCCTCAGGTTCAAGTCTCTCCTGCCAGTTGAAACATCTCCATGTCCATCTATCCCGTCCTCTCAGCATTCTGTTCGTTTCAATCACAGAGCCATAGAGTTTGACAGCATGGAAGCAGACCCATTGGCCCAACCAGTCCATGCTGACCATGTTCCAAAACTAATGTAGTCCCGTCTGCCTGCACATTGTCTATGTCTCTGTGAACATATCTTATTTCCACATTATCCAAACGTCTTTTAAATGTTGTAAACTGTACCTGTATCCACCACTTCCTTTGGAAGTTCATTCCACGCAAGAACCACACTCTGCTAAAAAAAAAAAAATGTTGCCGCTCATGCCTTTTCTCAATCTTTCACCTGTCGCCTTAAAAATATGCCCCTAGTCTTGAAATCCCCCGCCTGAGGGAAACGACATCTGCTGTTCACTTTCTCTATACTCCTCAAGGGCAGGACTTAAACAATTATTGGTAGGGTGCTGGGTAGTGTTGTACCTAGGTACCTTTGTACCTGAGATGGTGCCACAAGTGGCAACTTGTAAACTTTTCACTGTACTCGCGTGAGTACATGTGACAATAAATGTTTCAGAGATAGTAGGAACTGCAAATGCTAGAGAATCTGAGATAACAAGGTGTAGAGCTGGATGAACACAGCAGGCCAAGCAGCAGCATAGGAGCAGGAAAGCTGACGTTTTGGGCCTAAAAAATTTTCTGAAGAAGGGTCTAGGCCCGAAACGTCAGCTTTCCTGCTCCTGTGATGCTGCTTGGCTTGCTGTGTTCATCCAGCTCTATACCTTGACAATAAATGTTATTCCATTTGATTAAAAATATGCTTCCCGGTCTTGAAATCCCACACCACAGAAAGGACACCTGAATTTCTCAAACCTCTATAAGGTCAACCTCAACATGCTACATTCCTGTGAAAGGAGTCCCAGCCCCTCCTTATGACTCAATCCCTCCATTCTCAGCAACATCCCGGTAAACCACCTTTGAACTCTCTCCAGCTTAATAATATCCTTGCGAAAACAGGACAACCAGAATTGGACACAGTCCTGCAGAAGAGGCCTCACCAATAGCCTGTATGACCTCAACATGACGTCCCAACTTCTCTACACAACGGTCTGAGCAATGAAGGTAAGCATACTAAATGCCTTGTCAACCACTCTGTCTGTATGTGATGCAAATTTCAAAGAATTTGGTAACTAAAGCCTAAAATCTCTATGGTCTACAATACCCATGGGTCTACTTCTAATTGTATAAGTTCTGCATCCCTTCCTTGTTTTAGCACAGTACAGTACTTCACATTTATTCAAATTAAACTCCATCTGCCACTCCTCAGCCCATAGACCCAATTGATTAAGATCTCTTTGAAATCTTAGATAACCTTCTTCACTGTTCACTATGCCACCAATTTTGGTGTCATCCGCAAAGTTATTAACCAAGCCTTGTATATTCTCATCAAAATCAATTATATAAATGTCAAACAAAAGTAGACCCAATACCAATCCCTGCAGAACACCACTAGTCGTTGCTGAACACCAGGCCTCCAGCCCTAAAAACAACCCTCCACTGCCATAGCCTGTCTTGTGACATGAAGCAAATTTTTTTATCCAACTAGCAAGCTGACCCTAGATCCCCTGTAAGCTAACTTTACTAAATAGTCTACCTTGTGGAACCTTGTCAAGAGCTTTACTAAAGTCCAAGTAAACAATATTTACTGCTCTGCCCTCATCGCTCATCTTGGTTACTTCATCAAAATCTCAATCAAATGTCTGAGACACTATTTCCCTTGCATAAAACCATGCTGAAAATCCGTAATCATTCCTTGCCTCTCCAAATGCTATCTTCCAGAATCACCTCCAACAACTTATCCACCACCAAAGTCAGACTCACATGCCTATAGTGCACAGGCTTCTCCTTATGTCCCTTAAATGAAGGCACAACATTGGCCACTCTTCAGTCATCTGGCACCTCACCCGTAGGTATAGATGATACAATATTTGTGCAAGCATCCCCCCCCCTTTTTCTCTTTAACTTTCCACAACAAGATGGGATGCACTGGACAGTTCGTAAAATTTAGAGTCATAGGGTAATACAGCATGCAAAAAGGCCTTTTTCCCAAACTAGTCCATGGTGTCCATTAAGCTAGTCCCAATGCTGGATTTGGTCCACTTGCCTCTCAACCCTTCCCGTCCATGTACCTGTCCACATGTTTTTTAAATGCTGCTATTGTACCAGCCTCAACCACTTTCTCTGGCAGCCCATTCCATACATGCATCACTCTGTGCATGAAGAAGTTACCCCTGAGGTCCTTCTTAAATCTTTCACCTTTCACCTTAAACCTATGACCTTGCGTTTTCAATTCCCCATCCCTGGGATAAAGGCAATATGCATTCATCCTATCT
Organism: Ginglymostoma cirratum; assembly: GCA_024137785.1. Lineage (NCBI taxonomy): Eukaryota > Metazoa > Chordata > Chondrichthyes > Orectolobiformes > Ginglymostomatidae > Ginglymostoma > Ginglymostoma cirratum. The sequence continues at coordinate 6,935,289 of JAHRHZ010000101.1, forward strand.
TTGCCCCTCATGATTTTAGACACCTCAATAAAGTCACTCCCTCATTCTCCTCCGTTCCAAGGAATAAAGTCCTACCCTGACCAACCTGCCCCTACAATTTGGGCCTACTAGTCCTGGTAACATCCTAGTAAATCTTCTTTGCACGCTTTCCAGTTTAACTATGTCTTTCTTGTGACAGGGTGACCAAAACCGTACTCAGTATTCCAATGCAGCCTCACCAATGACTTATACACCTAAACTCAATGCCTCAGCCGATGAAGGCCAGCCTGCTAAATGCCTTCTCCTCCACCCTTGTTACCTGTGACACCACTTTCAATGAACTATGTACTTGTTCTCCGAGGTCCCTCTGTTCCACAACAATCCTCAGGACCTTACCATTTACTGTATAAGTCCTACGTTGGTTTGACTTTCCAAAGTGCAACACCTCACATTTATCTGTATTGAATTGCATTTGCCAACCCTCAGCCTACTTCCCCAATTGATCGAGATCCCTTTGTAATTTCTGATAATCTTCCCCTCTCAATACCTGCTAATTTTGTATCATCCACAAACTTAATAATCATCCCTGTATATTCACGTCCAGATGATTTATGTAAATAACAAATAACAAAGGTCCCAGCACTGACCCCTGTGGCACACCACAGGCTTCCAGTCTGAGAAGTTACCTTCAACCATCACCCTCTGCTTCCTACCATTGAGCCAGTTTCAAATCAATTCACTAGCTCTCCCTGAATCCCATGTGATCTAAACTGCATGACTAGACTGCGTGCAGGACCTTGTTAAAAGCCTTATTAAAGTCCACACAGATGAGATCACTGCCGTACCCTCGCCTATGCTCTTGGTTTCCTCTCAGAAAAAGTCTGAATGAATCATCAGACATGACTTCCCACGCACAAACCCATCCTGCCAATCCCTAATCGGACCTTGACTATCCAAATGTTGGTTGATCCTGTCCCTCAGTATCCCCTCCAATAACTTGCCTAGCACTGCTGTCAGGCTCACTGGCCTGTAGTTCCCTGGCATGTCTTTGCTACCTTTCTTTAAACAATGGAACAACGTTAGCCACCATCCAGTCTCCTGGAACTTCACCAGTGGCTAAAGCTGAAGCAAAAATCTCTACAAGGGCCTCTGCAATTTCTTCCCTAGCCTCCCGCAATGTCCGAGGATGGATTTGATCAGGCCAAGGGGATTTATCCACCTTAATGCGCTTTAAGGCTGTGAACACCACCTCTCTGGGAATAAGTATGTGGTCCAAAACATCCCCGCTTGTTTCCCTTATTTCTGTAGCATCCATGATTCTCCCCTCACTAAACACGGAGGAGAAATATTTATTTAAAAATCTTCCCCCATCTTCTGTGCCACAGGATATCCATCTTTATATTTTAGAAGACGTCCATGTGAACTGTTTTCAAAACACACTATTTCTTTCCCTGAATTCTCCAACATCCACTTTTTTTCTCCACCATAAAAAACTGATGCAAAATATTAATATCTCTTTAATATTTCTGTCATCTCCTGAGGTTCAACGCTGAGATGACCTCTTTAATCTTTAAAGAGCCGTGCTCCCTCTCTCGTTGCTTTCTTGCTCTTAAAGCACTTGTAGTACATCTTTGAATTATCCTTCACCTTATCTATCAAGGCAATTTCATATCCCCTCCTGCCTTCCTGAGCTCCCACTTCAGAATGCCTGTACACTGTTTATACTGTTCAAAAGATTCATTTCAACCCATTTGTTTGTATCTAATTGATGATTAGTTTTTTTATTCTGGACTAAAAGCTGAATATCCTTTTCACCCATTGTTGTCTAATTCGATCAGCCTTACCTTTCACTCTAACAAGAACATAATGATTCTGAACTCTCATTACCACACTTCTGAAAACCTCCCACTTATCAGACGACCCTTTCCCTGCAGTCTATTCCGTTCAACTTTTGAAAGTTCTTGTCACATACCATTAAAATTGGCCTTAGTCCAATTAAATACTTTTACCTTTTCTGGAAGGCTTATCCTTTTCCATAACTGTTTTAAGACTGACAGAATTATCACCAGACCCAAAGTATTCCTGTTCAGTCACTTCAGTCACTTACTGTGGGTTATTACCAATGAGAAGCTCAAGTTTTCTCTTTATCTTTAGTAGGAACGTTGAATTATTGATAAAGAAAATATTCTTGAACACATTTAACAAATTATTCACCATCCAAACCTTCAACACTGTAGCAGTTCCAGCCAATGTTTAGAAAATTAAAATCACCGATTCCTACAACCTTCTCATTCTTTCATATATCTGAGATCTCTCTACATATTTGTTCCTCGATTTCCCCCGACTACTGAGGGACCCATAGCACAATCCCACCACATGATCATTCCTTTCATATTTCTAATTTCAACCCACATATTTTCACTGGACTCTTTTTTTTTCAGAAATATGTTCTCTTGTTGCAGCTGTAATATTTTCCTCAATAAAAAAGAAGCCACTCCCTCACTTCTTTTGCCTCCCTTTCTATCCTTCCTACAGCTTCTGGAACCCAAAACATTAGTATGGGCAAAATATCTTGCATGGCGTATAATGTAGGAAAATGTGAAATCATTCACTTTAGCAGGTAGCAGAAACAAGAGCAGAATATTCCTTAAATGGTGAATGAGTGCTGAATTCTGTGATGTGGAGGATAAAGTATGAGTTACAAAGTTAGCATGCAGATATAGCATGTAACCATGGTGTCATACAGCATGGAAACGGACCCAATGGTCCAACTATTCCATCCTGACCATCTTCCCAAACTAAACTAGTCCCATCTTCCTGCATTTGGTCCACATCCCCAAACCTTTCGAATTTGTGTACTTGTCTAAATCTCTTTTAAACATTGTAACTGTACCTGCGCCTACCATTTCATCTGGCAATTCAGTCCACACACTGAGCACTATGTAAAAAAAAAAAAGAAAAGTTACCCCTCATTTCATTTTTAAAATCTTTCTCTCACTGTAAAAAATATGCCCCCTAGTTTTGAACTCATCCATCTAAGGGATAAGACCTTTGCTAATCACCTTATGTAAGCCTCTTGTGCTTTTATAAACCTCTTTCAGGTTATGCCTCAACCTCCTACCTTCCGGTGAATGAAGTCCCAGCCTATCCAGCCTTTTTTTACAACTCAAACCCTTCTTTCCCAGTAATATCTTTTTTTTTCCTGAACTCACTCCAGCTTAATAATATCCTTCCTATGACGGGACTACCGGAATGGCACACAGTATTCCAGAAGAGTCCTCACCAACATCCTTTACAACCCCCAACATGACGCCCTAACTCCTGTACTCAAAGACCTGAACAATGAAGACAAGTGTGCTGAATGCCTTCTTCACCACCCTGTCCACCTGTGAAACAAATTTCAGAGAATAATGTACTTGAAAGCCTTCTCTGTTCTGTAATAGTACCCAGGGCCCTACTATTAATTGTATAAGTCCTGCCCGTGTGAAATATTCCATTTTGGATAAAACAAACATTTATTCAAATAAAGTTCAATCTGCCACTCTTTAGCCCATTGACACAATTGAGCAAGATCTCGGTCTAATCCAGAAAGCCAATAGGCTGTCTGTTTTATTATCACGGGAATTAAACTTCAATGTGAGGATATTCTGCTTCATTTGTACAGGGAGGGGAAGAGACCACATCTCAAATACCACGTGCAGGTTTTGGTCGTCTGTACGCCTCTTCGAAATGGTTCAGAGAAGGTTTACTAGATTGAAATGTGGAATAAGTGGGTTGCCTAAGGAGGATTGGTTGAGCAGGCGAAATGGAATAGGATTAGGTTAGAACAGCTGACTAAAACAGGAAAGTAATATGATGTGAGCCAGGATATAGGGTGTGGTAAAGTAGAATCTCTATGGGTTGAGCTCAGCAAAGCCAATGGACAGAAAATGATATTAGTGTTGTATATAGACCCCAAGCTACAGTAATATTGGGGAAGGCATTCCAGTCGAATTTTGAGATACAAGGCACAAAGTTATGGCTGTAATTATGGGTGACTTCAACCTACACATAAATTGAGCAGAGAGCATCAGTAGCAATAAGATAGAGGAGGAATTCTTAGTATGTATATGGTACAATTTTACGTTGAAAAAGCAGATGAGTGTTGGGTAGTGAGAAAGGAATAATTGACAATCAAGTTGAGCATGGACCCTTAAGGAAGAGTGACCACAACAGGATAGAATTCGTCATTAAGATGGAGAGTGATGTTGTTGTTTTTGAGACTAGAGTCCTGTAATTAGATAAAAGAAGTTAAAATGGTATGAGGCGTGAGCCAGTTGTGATAAATTGTGGATCACAATTTAAATGGATGATGGGAGATCGGTAATGGCAAACATTGAAAGAGGGTTTGGACAAGCGGTGGCATAAAAATAAAATCGAAACATGGTCAAACCATGGCAGAGAAAGAGAAATGAATGGGTATTAAATTTAAGGAAGCAGCATACAAATTGGGTAAATAAAACAACAGACCTAAGGATTGGGAATAGTTTAGATTTCAGCAAAGGGAGACAAAGGAATTTAATTAGAGGGAGAAAATAGAATCTGAGAGTACTCTTGCCTGGACCACAAAACCAACAGCATTTATTAAATAGACATTCACAGGATGTGGACATTGCTAAGTTGGTCAGAATTTATTGCATATCCCTGAATGCCCAGACTTAACTGCATTGCAGTGGGGGTGGAGTCACACATCAGCCAGACCGGGTAAGGATGACAGTTTCTTTCCCTAAAGGATATTAGTGAGCCAGATGGGTTTTTCCTGATGATCAACAATGGCTTTATGATCACCATTAAACTCTTAATTGAAGATTGATAATCCAAGATTAGTCAAGAAGAATGTGGGGTCTCCTTACAATCAATCAGGGAATTGTGATGTGATGGCAGACCAATTAAATATATCCTGGATTTTCAAAAAGGGGCACACAAATAATGTCCCAAAATTTAAGGGGACCACAGAGTCTAATCGGAAGGTGGAATTGAAAGAAATTGGGAAAACTATTGAGGTAACAGGCAGATAAATCCCCAGAGATTGATAACTTCCATCTCAGAGTACCTTAGGAGGTGGCCTTAGGAATAGCAGCTGTGCTAGTGGTTATACTCCAAAATGCTATACAGTCGCAAAGAGTTCCGACGGTTTGGAGGGTAGCTAACATCACCCCAGTATTTAAGAAGGGCGTCAGAGAGAAAACAAGGAATTTGCATAACATTGTTTTTTGGAAAAAATGTTCGAGTCCACTAGAAAAGGTGGGATAACAGACTACTTAGATGATCGTGACAAAAATCAGACAGAGTCAGCCGAGGCTTATTCCGTGCTGTAGGTCTCTGAGACTGGATGTTGGGCATGAATTCCCTCTCAGCCACTCCCCATCCTTACTTGGAAATATATCACTATTCCTTCAGTGTTGCTGGGTCGAAATCCTGAATTCCCTCCCTCACAGCTTTGTGGGTCCACTTCCAGCTCATGGAGTACAGTGGTTCACGAAAGCAGATCACTACCAACCTCTCAATGGCAACTAAATGGATTAACCAGCAATGCCCACAGGAATAAAGGAAAAAATGTTATGAAGGCCAATTGGGAATGTGGAATTGAAGCCTAAATCGATGAGCTTTGACTCTTTTGAGGCTCGAGGGGCACAATGGACAACTCTAGATCCTGTTTCATGTGTTCTCCTCTCCTTCTATCAAAAAAGCCTCATCTCCCCAAAAATGGTATATTCCCTGGAAATTAAAAGGATGTTAATTGTAGGTAGGTGGGGGGATAGAATGGAACTAATATACCGAGTAGGTGAAGTAGGAGCTCAAACACCCTCCTGACCCCCAGTAATCAGCCAAGATTTGTTTCTTTGTTCTCCGGTTCAGTCGAGCATATGAATGAGGAACAAGTGTAGGCCACTCGGCCCTTTGAGCCTGCTCTGAGATTCAATAAGATCACAGCTGATCTGATTTCAGCCTCAACTCTGTGTCTGTGTATCCCTGAATATCTTTCATCTTCTTGGTCATCAAGAATCTGTCTGTTTCTGCCTTAAAAAAAATTCAATGATTCTTCAACCACTGCCTTTTGACAAAGAGTTACAAAGATTCACAACCCTCCGAGAAAAGAAATGGTCCTCACCATTTCAGATGGAATCACCCTTACCTTTCGGAATGACCATCAGTTCTAGATTCTCCCACAAGAGGGACCATGGTTTCAACATCCATGTGGTCGGCTTCCCTCAATACCTTTCATGTTTCAATTTAGTCTCCTCTTTCTTTTCTAGACCCCAGAGGATCCAGGCCCAGCCTGTCTACCCTTTCCCCATTTGGCACTCGACTCATTCGAGGTATTAGTCCATTAAATCTTTGAAATGTTTCCAATCTATTAATAACTTTCTACAAGTACGGTGACTAGAACTGAACACAGTACTCCAAATGCAAGTCTCACCAGTACAAAGGGGGACCGTGTGTAGCTGAAGGTGGCCCCTGAATTCCCACTTGTTTACAGTAATGCTTTTCAGCAAGCTCAGGTCATTTACATTTATCCAAGTACAGGCTGACACAGGTTACAGTCAGACAGTTGTACAGTTTGTATTGTTACATGGACAGTGTTGTTGTGGTGTCACTCAAACCTCCCACTGCTGGCCCTGCAGAAATAATGACTGGCTCAGTAGCCAGTTCCCGCAGCCTGATTTGTCCTGTATTTTTCATCTTCTGTCCTTTCAAGGACATTCATGATCCAGGTGGGTTTTTCTAACAATCCAGAAGCTTTCATTCCACTTTTGACTCTTAAATCTATTTTCTAGGGAATTGGAAAGGATTTACAGACAGGCAGCTCAAGTCAAAAATTGGATCAACAGCTGCCAGTAACACTCAATTCTCGAGCTTTGAACGTGGAAGAAAAAAAGCATCGTTCACAGTGAAGAGAAACCAAACACGTGGTCTGTGTGGACAAGCCTTCAGTCAATCGGCTGGCCTGTCGATACCGAAATGCAGTCAAAACAGGATGACAACAATGACATCAAGCAGCACTTGCTTTGCAGTATCATAGTGATGGATCTCAGTTTGAGTTAAGCAAGGGCCACTCATCTCCTGATCTCCTTCCATTTTTGGTGCAAACCTGGACCAAACAGCTGAATTCCAAATGAGAGTGTGACCTTCCTGCCATTTGAAGGCTGTATTTGACAGAGCACTGTATCAAGGAATAATAGCAAAACTAGAGTCAATGGGATTCAGGAACTATTATTCTCGCTTTGATTGTGGGTTTTTGAAAAGATTGCGTCTTCAGACCTGAGTAGATCAAAACAAGATGAATTTATTCAAGCTTGTATCACATATGCGGAAGAGGTTTCCTAGTCTAGCTTGGAGATACTTTACCACTTCCAGCTTAAAACAGCATATTGAGACGTTTTCGCGTCAGGATGGTTGTATATAACATTGGCATAAAATAAATTAGATAACAGTCATTTACTACAAAAACAGGATGCTGTTCAGTTTTTTACAATGTCCTAAGTCCTCTCATTTCAACAGGTCTTCTATTTCCACGTTATCTTCAGAGTTTCTCTGTCTCTACCGTCAGCTTACAGCACACAAGCCTTTCTTTGTGAGTAATACTGAAGTGAGTATTTTTAGCTAGTAACTGCTGACGGTTCACTGTTATAGATATGCATTTAAACTACCTGAGACGGAATAACTGTCATTACATGGTTGTCTTTGATTCTTAGCTCTATGCTGTCCTGTTCGTCCAAGCTTACCTCCCACTTGTTCTGTGTTTTAATGCTCCACTCCTTTCCTTTTATATTGCCCGTGTACACACTCCTATCCTCCTTGCCCGACTTCACCCTAGTTGGATAATACTGAATACAGAGGAAGGTGCTTGTGGTTGTTAGAGGCCAGCTATCTCAGCTTCAGAAATTCCTCAGCATCAGTTTCTGGCCCCAAGCACCTTCAGCTGTTTCATCAATGTCCTTCCCTGAGTCGTAAGGTCAGAAGTGGATATGTTTGTCAATGATTGCACAATGTTTAGCACCATCTGTGACTCAGCTACTGTAGTGGTAGATATTTAAATGCAGTGTCCCTGGACAACATTGAATTTAGCCTGCTCCGTGACGAATAACATTTGCACCAAGTCCCAACAACTAATGACCAAATCTGAGAAATGAAAATCTAACCATAACTCAGTGACATTCAATGGTTTTGCCTTCACTGAATTGCCCACTATCATCATCCTGGGGTGCTAGTAGTGATGAGAAACTGAACTGGGCGTGTATTTAAATATTGTGCCTACAAAAGTAGGTCAGAGGGAAAGGATTCTCTAGTGATTAGTTCAACTCATGACTCACCAAAGCCTGTGCATCGTTAAGAATGTCTGTCATTAAGAACATAGAACATAGAACAACACAGCGCAGAACAGGCCCTTCGGCCCTCGATGTTGCGCCGACCTGTGAACTAATCTAAGCCCATCCCCCTACACTATCCCATCATCATCCATATGCTTATCCAAGGACTGTTTAAATGCCCCTAATGTGGCTGAGTTAACTACATTGGCAGGCAGGGCATTCCACGCCCTTACCACTCTGAGTAAAGAACCTGCCTCTGACATCTGTCTTAAATCTATCAACCGTCAATTTGCAGCGATGCCCCCTCGTACTAGCCGACGTCATCATCCTCGGAAAAAGACTCTCACTGTCCACCCTATCTAATCCTCTGATCATTTTGTAGGTCTCTATTAAATCCCCTCTTAGCCTTCTTCTCTCCAATGAGAACGGACCCAAGTCCCTCAGCCTTTCCTCATAAGACCTTCGCTCCAGACCAGGCAACATTCTGGTAAATCTCCTCTGCACCTTTTCCAATGCTTCCACGTCCTTGCTGTAACGGGGCGACCAGAACTGTACGCAATATTCCAAGTGAGGCCGCACTAGCGTTTTGTACAGTTGCAGCATGACATCACGGCTCCGGAACTCAATCCCTCTACCAATGAAACCTAACACACCGTATGCCTTCTTAACAGCACTATCAACCTGGGTGGCAACTTTCAGGGGTCTATGTACCTGGACACCAAGATCCCTCTGCACATCCACACGACCAAGAATCTTTCCATTGACCCAGTATTCTGCCTTCCTATTATTCTTTCCAAAGTGAATCACCTCACATTTATCTGCATTGAACTCCATTTGCCACCTTTCAGCCCAATTCTGCAGTTTATGCAAGTCTCCCTGCAACCTGCAACATTCGTCCACACTGTCCACCACTCCACCGACTTTAGCGTCATCTGCAAACTTACTAACCCATTCACCTATGTCTGCATCCAAGTCATTTATAAAAATGACAAACAGCAGTGGTCGCAAAACAGATCCTTGTGGCACACCACTAGTAACCGGATTCCAGGCTGAATATTTTCCATCAACCACCACTCTTTGCCTTCTTTCAGAAAGCCAGTTTCTAATCCAAACTGCTAAATCTCCCTCAATCCCATGCCTCTGCATTTTCTCCAATAGCCTACCATGTGGAACCTTATCAAAGGCTTTACTGAAGTCCATGTACACCACGTCAACTGCCCTACCCTCATCCACATGCTTGGTCACCTTCTCAAAAAACTCAATGAGGTTTGTGAGACACGACCTGCCCTTGACGAATCCATGTTGACCGTCTCCAATCAAATTGTTGCTTGCCAGATGATTATAAATCCTATCTCTTATAATCCTTTCCAAAACTTTTCCTACAACAGATGTAAGGCTCACTGGTCTATAATTACCTGGGTCATCTCTACTGCCCTTCTTGAACAAGGGCACAACATTTGCAATCGTCCAGTCCTCTGGTACTAAACCTGGAGCCAATGACGACTCAAAGATCAAGGCCAAAGGCTCCGTCATCTCCTCCCTAGCTTCCCAGAGAATCCTCGGAAAAATCCCATCCGGCCCAGGGGATTTATCTATCTTCACATCTTCTAGGATTCATAACACCTCCTCCTTACTAACCTCAATCCTTTCAAGTCTAATAGCCCGTATCTGTCTTCTCCTCTACAATATTCTCCTTTTCCTGAGTGAAAACAGATGAGAAATATTTGTTTAGCACCTCTCCGATCTCCACAGGGTCCACACACAACTTCCCACTTCTGTCTTTGACTGGCCCTATTCTTACCCTAGTCATCCTTTTATTCCCACATACCTATAGAAAGCTTTAGGATTCTCCTTAATTCTACCTGCTAATGACTGCTCGTGTCCCCTCCTTGCTCTTCTTAACTCTCTCTTTAAATCCTTCCCAGCTAATCTGTAACTCTCCATAGCCTCATCTGAACCATCTCGTCTCAATGTCACATAAGCCTTCCTCTTCCGCTTAACAAGAGATACAATTTCTTTTGTAAACCAAGGTTCCCTTACCTTTATCACTACCTTCCTGCCTGACAGGGACATACCTATCAAGGACACGCAATATCTGTTCCTTAAATCAGCTCCACATTTCGATTGTCCCCATCCCCTGCATTTTGCTACCCCATTCTATCCCTCCTAAGTCTTGCCTAATCGCATTATAATTGCCTTTCCCCCATCTATAACTCTTGCCCAGTGGCATGTTCCTATCCCTTTCCATCGCTAAACTAAACGTAACCGTATTATGGTCACTCTCTCTAAAGTGCTCACCTACCACCAAATCAAACACCTGGCCTGGTTCATTACCAAGTGCCAGATCCAGTGTGGCCTCCCCTCTTGTCGGCCCTTCGACATACTGTGTCAGGAAACCCTCCTGCACACATTGCACAAAAACCGATCCATCCAATGTACTAGAGTTATAGCATTTGCAGTCAATGTTGGGGAAGTTAAAGTCTCCCATAATGACCACCTTGTTCCTTTCACTCCTGCCCAGAATCGTTTTGCTGATCCTCTCCTCCACATCCCTGGAACTTTGCGGAGGCCTATAAAAAAACTCCCAGCAGTGTGACCTCTCCTCTCCTGTTTCTGACTTCAGCCCATACCACCTCAGTAGACGAGTACTCGTCAAAAGTTCTTTCAGCCACCGTTATACTGTCCTTGACTAACAAAGCTACACCTCCCCCTCTTTTACCACCTTCCCTGATCTTTATGAAAGATCTAAACCCTGGAACCTGCAACATTCATTCCTGACCCTGCTCTATCCACGTCTCTGAAATGGCCACAACATTGAAGTCCCAGGTACCTATCCATGCTGCAAGCTCACCTACCTTATTCCAGATACTCCTGGTGTTGAAGTAGACACACTTCAAACCAGCTTGCTGTCTGCCAGCACACTCCTGTGATGGTGAAATCCTGTCCATGTCCTCCCTACTCTCATCCTCCTGTGTACTGGAACTACACCACAGGTTCCCATGCCCCTGCTGAGCTAGTTTAAATCCACCCAAATAGCACTCTCAAATTTCCCACCCAGGATATTAGTACCCCTCTGGTTCAAGTGAAGACCGTCCTGTTTGTAGAGGTCCCACCTTCCCCAGAATGAGCCCCAGTTTATCCATATACCTGAAACCCTCCCTCCTGCACCATCCCTGCAGCCACATGTTCAGTTGATACCTCTCCCTGTTCTTTGCCTCGCTATCACGTGGCACGGATAACAAACCAGAGATAACAACTCTGTTTGTTCTAGCTCTCAGCTTCCACCCTAGCTCCCTGAAATCCTGCCTTATATCTCTGTCCCTCTTTCTACCTATGTCATTGGTACCTATGTGGACCACGACTTGGGGTTGGTCACCCTTTCCCTTCAGGACTCCGAAGACACGATCCGAGACATCATGGACCCTGGCACCTGGGAGGCAACACACCAACCGTGAGTCTCTCTCGTTCCCACAGAATCTCCTATCTGTCCCCCGAACTATGGAGTCCCCAATGACTAATGGTCTCCTCCTCTTCTCCCTTCCCTTCTGAGCAACTGGGACAGACTCTGCACCAGAGACCTGTACCCCATGGCTTACCCCTGGTAAGTCGTCCCCCTCAACAGAATCCAAAATGGTATACCTGTTATTGAGGGGAACGGCCACAGGGGATCCCCACACTGTCTGCCTGTTCCCTTTCCGTCCCCTGACTGTAAACCATCTACCTTTTTCCTGTACCTGAGGTGTGACTACCTCCCTGTAACTCCTCTCAATCACCCTCTCAGCCTCCCGAATGATCCGAAGTTCATCCAGCCCCAGCTCCAGTTCCCGAACGCGGTTTCCAGGGAGTTGGAGTTGGGTGCACTTCCCACAGATGAAGTCAGCAGGGACACTAGTAGTGACCCTTACCTCCCACATCCTACAGGAGGAGCATGCAACTGCCCTTGCATCCATTGTCATTGTTCTGAATTGTAAAAAACAGACTATTGGAGAAGAAAACGCTAGTAGCTTACCAAATCGGCGCTCAGACCCTTTTTGGTTACAGGAGGAGGATGGGTGGGAGACACTACTTTCGTAGTGTTTCGGGTAAAGCAACCGCCCAAATATATGACCTCACTTAGTCAACCGTCCCGCGTCTGCTCCTGCACGACGCGCACTCCGCCTATTCACGAGGTAAGTTTTTAAAAGGAGAAGCTCACCTTCCCAGGCTGCCCTCGCGCCTCCTTCCGGACTCCCGCCGCTGAAACGACTTCCCAGGCTGCCCTCGCGCCTCCTTCTGGACTCCCGCCGCTGGAACGACTGAAAGGCTGCAGTCACGCGAGGTAAGACCTTGATACTCCTGAAGCTCACCTTCCCAGGCTGCCCTCGCACTTCCTTCCGTACTTCCGCCGCTGAAACGACTGAACACTGTCAATTTGCTTGGATGGATGCAGTTCCAATGACACCAAGAAACCTGACACCATCCAAGACAATGCAGTCCACTTAACTGGTGCCCCATTCAGTACTTTCAGCATTTACTCCCTTCATTACTGAGGTACAGTGGCAGCAGAGTGCACTATCTACCATATGCTCTGCAGTTACTCACCCACTCTCCTTCTGACAGCACTTTCCAAGCCTGCAAGCTCTTACCACCCTGAAGGACAAGAGCAGAGAATGCATCAACACAACACCATCTGCAAGTTCTCCTCCAGGGTGCATGCCATCCTGACTTGGAGCAGTATCAATAATGATCTCATTGAGTGGTGCAGTGAACTTGACGGGCCAAAAAGCCTGTTTCTGCCCTGAATCTTCTATGATGATTTTTAAAGCAAAAATGTTGACTGACGCAATGACCAGACTTGTGCTCAGTCTTCCAGCTGTTCTCTGAACTGGTGTTAGCTAAAGCTCTAGCATCAACTTCCTGATCTTTTAGTCCAGCCTGTGGTCGAGAATAGAAAGTGTCCCAAAACCCTCTTGACCACGTGATTGTCCTGTCCACCCACCTTCAGGAATTTGTGAATGTCCACTCCAAAGTGTCTTTGTTCCTCTACGCCACTCAGCATCCCCACTTCCATTGTTCACTCTCCCTGAATTCATTCTGAATCTCTTTGGATTGAATTCCAGTTGACATTTTTTCTTTCCACCTGATTGATCTCTCCCTGCAGTCCCAGGCTTTGTTCCTCGTGGTTAACTACATCACGCATTGCTGCATGTCTTCTGCAAACTTCTAAATTATGGCCCATACAACACTGTTTTAATCATTGATCTACATCAGACAACAATGGAACTCCACTAGAAAAATCAGAAACAAATAAGAAACAGAAATTGCTGGAAAAACTGGACAGAATTGGCACATCTGTGGAGAGAAATCAAAGATAACATTTCAAGTCGAGTGACCCTCAGACCTCCACTGGAAAGTCATCCAGACATGGTTCATTCCTGGTTGGGATTAACAGCAAAATCTAACCACTACTGTCATATGTGAATTTGCTGATGTCTCTGGAGGTTGTTTTTCTGAGTTATCTGTTCCCACACATGGTATTCCTGATTGGCATCTCCCCAGTGTCACTGAGTAAATGAGTTTCCACCTCAGTGGTTAATCGACTCCGTCCCTCAGTCCCCACGTTTCCCTGGTTTCTTTGTGATGTGGGTGTTCTTGTGTCTATCCAGGTTGGGCAATCGGGTGAATTCAAGTCCACAAGGCCTGTTCTTCCCTGCTGTGAATGTGTTTTCATTCTTTCTTGTTCTCCCACGGGATGTGGGGAACACTGGTCAGGACAGCATTTGTTGTTCATCCCGAATTCACCTTGAAACTCCAGCAGCTGACATGGTCAGTCCCTAGGGATTACTCGGAGATATATCACCACTACAGTGCTATCCCCCCGCTGTATCGCTTCATTGTAGAGAATAACTGTCACTGTTCAGATCATCCCAGAGTGACAGAGAACAGAAGAAGGCCATTCGGACCATCATGCCAGTATTAGTTCCATTTAAGAAAGGATTGAGTGAAGGGGAAATGTATCAGCTGGTGTGTGTTTGTAACATTTACAGTGCGTGTCCATGCCGGAATAAGTGCGGTTTACTGCAGATCGAATTGTTGACTGGGAGCAAGAAGCTGATGTAGAGACAATGTGAGCAAAGCTGGCTTAAACACTGCTACTCGGGTAACAAACATCAGTTTGTTGTGTAAATAGCAGGGATGGTTTCAATCCATGACCTCTGGGTTATGGGCCCAGCATACTTCCACTGTGTCACGATGCTATTATCTATCACGCAACCTACAACTGAAATAGATTCTTGCTTTTGAATAGGAGCACACTTGGTGGCACGCCTTTCTGCTTGTACAATTCCATTGTGTCACACCAACCAGAATGTGACAGACAGAAACAGACACACACACACAAACAGCAATATATCATGAACATACCCACAATGTCAGACGAAGGGGTTGAGCAGGGCAGCAACTCATTCAGATGGACAGACACATGATTTTTCTGAACTTTCTGTCAAGGTTAATCCAGCAGTTACATTCCTCATTCTAAAAAATTCTGAAGAAGTGTCTCTGAACCGGAAACATGAACTCTGCTTTCGCTCCATGATGCTGTCTGACTTACTGAGTTTCTCCAGAAATTTCTGTTTTTGTTACATTCTTGATTTTTGTTTGTCTGTGGATGGTAACATTCCATGGATCATGTACATTTAAATTCATCTGAAGGCTATCATTTGCCATTCTGTCTTTATCATCCTGTTCTCGCCCTTCTGCCTTCCAAAATCACAAAACCCTTTCTCTTTGGCGAGAAGCACATGAACATTTGCCTGGTTCTGATGAAAAGGTCGTGAATAGGGAATAAGAATTCTGTTTGAAAAGACACACAGACAAATATACAAGCAATGAATTTAACATGCGGGGGCAATCTGTCGGTTGACAGAGGAGTAATCTCTAATTTGATTGATAACTGAGACATTTCCCTGGGACAGATCATGATCCAACAAAAGGAGCTAGACTTTTTTTAACAAATTCCATGCTGACTAACATTGCTCTGTCCAGCCTGATTCCCCAATAGTCCCTGCTCCATGTCAATAAAAGCTGCTCCCGGTGAAGTTTGAGCTCACAGCCTCAGTGTTTCACGCACCTCTGTACCGTCACAGAAGGACTGCGCGCTCACCGATTGTGTCACTGGAGCCACAGCGATAGTAGGAACTGCCAATGCTGGAGAATCTGAGATAACACAGTGTAGAGCTGGATGCACACAGCAGGCCAAGCAGCATCAGAGGAGCAGGAAAGCTGAAGTTTCAGGCCTGTACCCTTCTTCAGAAATGGGGGAGGGGAAGGGGGTTCTGAAATAAATAGAGAGAGAGGGGAGGTGGATGGAAGGTGGATAAAGGAGCAGATAGGTGGAGAGGAGTTGGACAGGTCAAGGAGGCGGTGTTGGAGCCAGTAAAGGTGAGTGTAGGTCGGGAGTTAGGATGGGGGGTTGGTCAGTCAAGGGAAGATGGACAGGTCAAGGAGGTGGGGATGAGGCTGATAGGTAGGAGGGGGTTGGTCGGGGTAGGTAGGAGGTAGGTAGGGGTTGGCCAGTGAGATGGGAGGAGCGGATAGGTGGGAGAAAAGATGGACAGGTCAAGGAGGCGGGGACGAGCTGGACTGGTTTTTGGACGCGGTAGGGGTAGGGGAGATTTTGAAGCTTGTGAAGTCCACATTGATATCATTGGGCTGCAGGATTCCCAAGCGAATTATGAGGTGCTGTTCCTGCAACCTTTGGGTGGCATCGTTGTGGCACTGGAGGAGGCCCAGGATGGACATGTCGTCCAAGGAGTGGGAGGGGGAATTGAAGTGGTTCGCGACTGGAAGGTGCAGTCGTTTGTCACGAACCGACCGTAGGTGTTCCACAAAGCAGTCTCCAAGCCTCCGCTTCGTTTCCCCGATGTAGAGGAGGCCACATCGGGAACAGCAGGTACAATATACCACATTAGCAGATGTGCAGGTGAACATCTGTTTAATGTGGAAGGTTTTCTTGAGGCATGGGATGGCGGTGAAGAGAGAGGTGTAGCGACAAGTGTAGCACTTCCTGTGGTTGCAGGGAAAAGTACCAGGGGTGATGCGGCTGGAGGGGAGTGTGGAGCGGACAAGGGAGTCATGGAGAGAGTGGTCCCTCCGGAAGGCAGATAAGGGTGGGGAGGAAGAAATGTCCTTGGTAGCAGGGTCAGATTGCAGGTGGCGGAAGTTGCAGAGGATGATGCTTTGAATCCGGAGGTTGGTGGAGTGGTACGTGGTCCTTGACCTGTCTGTCTCCTCTCCACCTATCTGCTCCTTTATCCGTGTTCTTTCCGCCTCCCCCTCTCTCCCTATTTATTTCAGAACCCCCTTCCCCTCCCCCATTTCTGATTAAGGGTCTAGGCCCGAAACATCAGCTTTCCCGCTCCTCTGATGCTGCTTGGCTGCTGTGTTCCTCCAGCTCTACACCTTGTTATCTCAGATTCTCCAGCATCGGCAGTTCCTACAATCTTTGAGTCAGTTTTAACTAGAACCACAGAGTAGCTCCACGCGCTCAGTGCCATCCATCCCCATTTCTGGTTGTATCTTCACGGCTGGCTCACTGAGTTTCTTTGGTTCCGGGCCTAGGAACTGGGATTATATGATCGTCTGCAGCAGTGGTTACTTCCTTGTGTGTGGGAACTGATGAAGTAACCGACGTAAAACTAAATTGCTATTGAAAAATACATTTCAACAATATCCTGCATTATCCCCTGAGTCCTTGGTGTTTTGTAGAAAACTATCAATCTTAGCCTTCAACATACTGAATCATGGAATCTCCATTGCACCTGGGAAGCATCGAACTTAAAAGGTCAGCTCACGCTGAGTCCCCGCATCTCAGTCCACTGTTCAGCAAGAATTCCTGTTGTGTAACTGGTACTGCTCTTAACATACCTTCTGCTGCTCTACACATTACCTTGGTGAACCATGTATTGCTCTGTCACACTGCTACTCTGCGTTGTGGTTGTCGGAGTTTTGTTCGAATCCAAGTTATGGCAGTGGGTGTTTGTCAATTTTTTTAGGCCTTGTGACAGGTGCTACAGAAGTGCAGCAAATATCAAACATTTTTACGTGAACATATTCCCCTACCTGATGATTTTCTTCCCTCAAATACTCACTATTTTTGCGTATCTGTGTTTGATGTATCAGAATTCAAGCCCAGTTCTTGAAGATTTCTCTCCCTCCCACAATCACCAACCCTCCTTTACGTTGCTCGGTTAACTTCACTGAGGCCCTGCGCAATCTAACATTCATTTTTACATTGATACCGTACAGTCTGTCCTGCTACGGTCACTGTCGCTGAATGAACGTGCTCCAGACTTACCAACGGGACCTTCAAACCAGTCGATCCAATGAGATACTGCGGTTGTGAGACCAAACATCATGTAATAGCTTCTTCCTGACGTGTACCAGTGATTATTTGAGCATCAGACTCAGGGAAAGGACAAAGGACAACATTGATCAAAAGAGGATTCGATGGAAAGACCATTTTCTGTGGTTTTCTGCGTTAATTCATTTGTTCATTCAGCTGTAGTCAGAGTATTGTATGCAGTTCTGTAATTCACATTACAGCGGGGATGTGATTGCACTGGAAATGATGCAGAAGAGATTTACCAGGATATGGCCTGGGCTGAAGAGTTTCCGTTATGAAGAGAGATTGGACAGACTGGGTTTGGTTTCTTTAGAGCAGAGGAGATTTACAGGAGGCAAGATTGACACGTACAAAACAATGCGGGATATTGATAGTGTATACTGAAAGAAACGTTTCCTCTTGTTGGCGAGATCGATCAAAAGAGGGGAATAGATTTAAAGTAAGATGTCGAAAGGTTTGAGTCGATGGGCGGAAAATCTTTTTCAGCCATGGGTGCTTGGAATCTGGAAGCCACTGCCTGTAAGTGTCCTCGAGGCAGATATCCTAATAACTTCAAGAAGCATTCAAATGTGAATTTGTGGTGCTAAGGCGTACAAGGCTATGGGCTACGCAGAAATCCAACTTACACTTCAGAAATGATTATCCAGCCAAAGGAAAAGCGAGGCTATGGGTTGGGTGTATTCCATGAATTCATTGTCTGCCGTTGATTTGTAGAGCTTTCCAAAATTGGATATATCTTGCACCCTTTCACTGATAATAAAGTTAAAACTAAATATAGACATTGATTGCACTTTTCTTTTGACCTGTTAATGATCGACAAATTTTTAGTCCTACTTTGCTAACGTTCAACCTAATGAACCAATCTCATGTATTCTTTTTGTCTAATTAACTAATGTCCTTTAGTTTGTGCTTCTAAAGAAAATCTATCAGCTATCAGAATGTTGCTTCAAATTTTCCACTGTCAATATTAATTGACTGCAATCATTGACACCCAAAACGAACAGTTAGTTACTTTACGTTTATGTTTCATTACGTCTCACCTAGCATTCCCCACTCTTGCCATGACTTCTTTGTCGATTGTTATGGTGACGGATACGTGATTGTTTGGACATTACATATTGAACAACGCACAAATATTGAAGAAAAAAACGTCTGGCCTAGACTCAAAATTCAACCTATTACGTGGATATTTATGGAAACAGAAGTTGATGAGGCTTCCTTGACCTACTGGTTTTTGTTTCATGATAGATATAAGGTCGGAGCTTCAGTGGAAAGCAGAACTCTTATGGAAAGATGTTTGTTGCACCAAACAGTACATCAGCAGGATGGTTAGAACTTGAAAGTAATTGAAATGAAGTTATAATACTTAAATCTGTGTAGATTAGCGTGTTCTACATTGTTCAGTCCAGACTGCTAAAAACCTGGATGCAAGTAATTATGTATGTTGCAGTAAAGCCATTTCTGAGATGGATATGAATGGCAAGGAGCGAAAGGTAACAGAGAATTAAAGTTTCATTTTATTTTTCTGATTATTTAATTAACTTTAGAAATACACTGAGTGGATATTTTACCCCATTTTTAAACTCGTCCCTGAATTTACTCTGTGTCCCCGCATAAATAAACGGGTTGATGCAGGAACTCAAAAATTGAAGCATATACCCATTTTCTTCCAGAAGGAAGGTTGTGTCACTGAAGTCAACACCTGAGAAATAAGTAACATCAACAGCCCGAACGTAGACAATTGTTATAAAATATAGC
Organism: Ginglymostoma cirratum; assembly: GCA_024137785.1. Classification (NCBI taxonomy): domain Eukaryota; kingdom Metazoa; phylum Chordata; class Chondrichthyes; order Orectolobiformes; family Ginglymostomatidae; genus Ginglymostoma; species Ginglymostoma cirratum. Next base: position 6,954,759 of record JAHRHZ010000101.1, read on the forward strand.
AGATATAACAACATGAAACTGCCCGAGATTGCAAAAAGTAAAACAATGGACTTTTGCCTCTTCTGCACCTCTGGGTCATTCTGATTCTCTCCATTTCCTTGGACCCGTATTCTCCTGCGAGCTCTGTTGGCTAACAGAATGTGTCTGACGGTCAGAGCGTTGAGTAGCAATATTAGAATGAACGGGAGACAAGGGGTAAAAATAACAAGAACCCAGTCGAATATGGCCCATGCAGCTGACGTATAATATGTTACCTTTATGCCACAGAACCAGGGAACATTGTTAATGATGTATAAAGGTTCATAAATAAAATACGAAAATGTATTCCTTAGACAGCTGAGAGTATAAATTATTCCGATGACGCGCTGAGCCGTCTTTACAGTGCAGTATCTTGTTTTGAGCTGCTGACAACAAATGGCCACAAATCGATCAAAGGTAAAAGCAACCGTTAACCAGGCAGAGCAGTCCACAGCTGCGTAGATAAATGCAATGCGGAGACTGCATAGTGGCGTTATAGACAGGAAACTGAATGAAAAAAAAATCCCAGAAATCCGATTTAATACTGCGCCGGTGATAACAAGTAGCAGATCCGCCACGGCCACGGACACTAGATAGAACGTGACACATTTGGAGAGTCCGCACCTTCTCTTAACCAGGATTACAATAACAGCAAAGTTTGCTGTAAAACAGACAGGGAGAGAGGAGACGTTGTGGAAGAAAATATATTTGTATGCATTAAGGAAAAAAGAGGAAGTGATAACAGTGAAAACATGTAAACATGGGGATTAGGAGCAGGAATTGTCATTCAAACCTTCCAGCCTGTTCCACTATATCATCACGGCTGATCATCCAATCAGGAGCATGTTCCCACTTTCTCTGCATATCTGTTGATCTCTTTAACTTTAAAAAACTCTACCTACTTCATTCTTCAACATATTCAATGTTTGGCAACTTACCTTTTCTTTGTCAAGAATGTCAACAGGGAGCTAAATACATTCCGGAATAAAGAAATTCTCCTCATCTGTTTCCTCTTTGGTCTCCCATGTATCCTGAGACAGTGACGCCTGGTTCTGGAAAACCGGATCTTAGGTGCATCATTCCTGCTTTTACTCTCTCTAAGCCTGTTTGACATTTATAGTTTTCTATCAGTTTCCCCTCTTTCTTCTCGACTCCAGTGATTATAGTTCTGACCCCCACAGCCCCAAAAAGAAAAACACAAATAACCGTGCATGTTGGAAATCTGAAACAAAAATAGAAATTCCTGAAGAAAATCAGAAATTCTGGCAGCATCTGTGGAGAGAAAGCCGAATTAACGTTTTGCATCCAGTGACCATACTACAGAATGGAGAATGGATTTTTAGAGTGTCACTGGTCCTAAACGATCGATTTTCCCTTCATATGTCAGCACTGCCATGGCAGGAATCAGTCTGATAAACTGCCGCTGCACTGCATCCATAACCGTAACACGTTCACTCGGGTAAGGAGACCAAAACGGCGCCAATACTCCAGGCGTCGACAAAGCTCTGTATATCTGTAGCAAGAAATCTCTGATCCTGCACTGAGAAGGAGTGGCAGTCTTATTATAGAGTTATCCCTTTGCCAGAATTGTGAAGTTTACTGGTTTGAGATGCAATCTAACTGGTAAACTATTGCTTTAGCTATGAATACTTGCCTTTGCAATAATCAGAATAACTTGGATGGAAAGTAACATAACCAGTATAATTGAAAAAGTTCATGCAATTGCTTCAAAAGTTTTTTTTTATTTTCTTTTTCCAGGGACATTGTTTTGGTACAATGATAGTGATAAGCTGTTTTGAGAGTTAACTTGTTCATCTGGAACAAGCAAGATTGAGAAGGGTTGAAGTTTTACATAGAGAAGTGTTTCCCTCAAAGTGGCATTCTTCCTCAGCACGGTCATCAGTGTAGACATTAAAAATAAATATTGTCCTTTATTGTATACTGAATACTGTATAAAGTACCTCAAATGCTAATGACACCATAAATTTCGATGCGACTTCACAAATATTGAACAAAGGACTAGACATGTTTTGGCAGGTATCAAGTGCAGACGGAACAAAAGGAATAACACCTACACAGTGGTCAATGTTGAATAGTCAGCATTAAATAACGTGAAGGAGGGGTATCAGGGGAACCAGTGCCAAAGTGCTACAGTAGAAATGTTGTGTTCTTGATGACAGGTCAATTACTTGTTTCATCTTAAAACCAAAAGCTTTATGATATTCCTTCACTAATTTAGTTCATTAAATTAGTTCAGTAAATCCATTCGGATATTATCTAATTATTGAATTCTATGATTAATCCGCCATTTGTGGAAATTATTCCATCAGTGTAACCATTCATTCGAGAATAGATATGAAATACCCTGAGATAACAAAGTTAAATGCACCAACACTACATGACAACAGCCTTCAAATCTGTAGAACAGTGTAACACTGCACACGCAGAAAATGTTAATTCATACAATGGAGAAATATTTGCACCATTTCCAAGTGTAAGAAGTCTGATAGAGTGAGAGGGTCAAAAACATGGTGTAGTTAGGTTTGCATCATGAATACTCCCGAGGAAGAATGCAAGTAACACAGCACTAAAGAACCGTGTTCTTAGCACAAGTATGGCCTAACAGTTACACAGTCGATAACACAATAGAAATTGTTCAATGAATTGGGAGATTGAATACTCTTCACATCACAAAGCACGTTTGGGAAATTGAAGCATTGATACGGATCATCATGATTCACTTTAATATAAATAAATGCATTTACCTGGAATGCCAATAGCTGCAATGATTGGATAGTATATTGCAAACACGAAACCCTTTGGTATTCCGTGCATTTCGCTCAGAAAGTCTGCACCTGTTTTATATTGCGCTGAGTGGTTGCCATATATATACTTCATGCCAGGCTCCAGGGACATGATTAGCTTATTCATCTTGCTCTCTTCAGTAATTATCTTAATGAGCGAATCAGCAGCACTGCTATTTCAGAGGCTGTGATCTGTTTTAGCAGAGGTAAAAGTAATTCAATGTGTTAGATTTAGTTGTACGACGAAAAAAATCTAGAAAGTATCGAAAGGTACAAATTTCAGATGATTAAAAAGAAAAAAAATCGGTCGCACAGAGGGAATTGCCCAGTTTAACCTGCTCAGGGCTGTTTGTACTATTTACACCAAAAGATATGAATCATCTAAGATTTTTGTTATGGTACTAAAGGAAAAAGCAAACAAGATTGCTCAGATTAATATCCAATCTGTGTAAACACGTCTCACAAGGAACATGGCTCCGATGTTTTATGAGACCACAAATTATTTTCAGTAAAATTGCAAACATCCAGAGTGACAAAATACTGTTATGTTCAGTTGCATTATGTCTAACGAGATCCACTCCTTCCCGACTGTATTGAGTTTGAACTAGGCAATACCACTGCCATTATATTCAAACATGTGATGCAAACATATCATACAAAGGTCTGGCTAGGAAAATTCATGTTCGTTATGAAGACGTGAAATTCAGGCCATTAATATTTCTCATGCATAAAATGATAGCAAAATGTTTCATTCACTAGTGTTACATTCTGCTGTACAGTTTCAGGTTAGTACGTTTACATTAAAGGTACGGACATCACCTCCAGCAATTCTGAATATATTCCTGGTCAGAATAGCTTCAACATGCTTATAATTAATGTGGGCATGATGTTAAGATATCTTTTGTCTCTTGGGCAGCTTCCAGTTTCGTGGCCATAATCGTCTCCTTCTTGCCATTGTTCTGCAATGTCCCTGTTTTCACAACTCACTCTGCTAGAGTCTGAGTGATCTGCAGTTTTTGGGAGAATGTCAAACCTGTGGCCTTTCTCCAAAGTCCAATTATACTTTGTCGAACTCATTAGCACATTGAAAAATCACTTCTTGGTGTCCACCTATTTCTTTCAAATGGGTTTGCTGACTTGAAACTGTCATGGTTATGCTTCCGAATGACTTTTAATGAGTTATGTGAGGCTTTTTTTTTCATTTCTAATGATAATCTCGGCTTTATTTTGTTGTTTTATTTCGGATTGACACTGTCAATATCAACATAAGCTAAATATTCTCACAGGTAACGTCTTCTACAAAGTGTTACATTCATTCACAAAGATTCCGAAGTTATGTAATTCCGTTATTGATGTTGTATGCTTTAATCTTAGCGTTTGCACGTCACTATTTCACCTGAATTGACCCACACCCATTACCTCACATTTTCCAAAGTTGTATTTCGTCTAGTACTTTTTTGCTGACTCTCCTTGTCCGTTCAAATTCTCTTGTAGGTTACCCCCTTCTCCAACACTACCTGTCCCTCCACCCATCTTTATATCATCTCCAAACGTGGCAACCATACCCTCAGTTCCTCTGTCCAGATCATTGAGGTACAGCATGAATAGCTGCGGTCCCAACACTGACCCCTGCGGAACTCCACTATGAACTGGTTGCCATCCTGAAAAAAAATAACATTACCCCACTGTCTGCCTTCAGCCATCCAATCAATTCTCTGTCCATGAAAGTACGTTGCGCCAAACACCATTGACAGTTATTTTACTTAGCAGCCTCCTGGGAAGCACCTTGTCAAACACTTCCGGAAATCTGAAGAGGTCACATTCTGTAGCCTTCCTTTATCTAACTTGTTCGTTAGGTCCTCAAAGAGTTTTAGCAGATTTGTCAGGCTTCGCCTTCCTTTTACAAAGCCGTGCTAATTTAATCCGATTTTACCATGCATTTCCAACTACTCCATAATCTCATCGTTAATAATACACTCGAAAATGTTGTCAATGACCGAGGTCAGGCTAACTGGCCTAAATTTACCGTCTTCTAAATTCTAAAACAAGGTTGTTACATTCTCCATTTTCCAGTACGCTAAGATGTTCTGTTCGGCTTCCCATAACTAAGCAGCACAAGATATCTAATGACTGCCCATGACATAAGTATTAAAGTCATGGCTGACAGTAGTCTGAGGAAGTTTGGGGGAAATATTTGATTAATGTAGGCTGGTCAGTTTAAGGCAATAGTAGCTCTGTAGACTCAAGGTAACAGAACTGAGATAGAATATGTAACTGCAGTTGTTAATGCATAAGACGTAGATAAGAACGTTTCAGGCCATATTTAATTGGTTAATATGTTTCATTAGTAGATTTTAGATTCTCCAAAAATCATTGATATAGATTCTAAAGTAGCTATAGATTCACATGCATAAAAAAATTCACTAAAAAAACATCGGAGAGAAAGATTTCTTTCAGAACTATATGAACGAACCAGCCTCAGGCAGTAAAAGTAGCCTCCACATCATTACAAGGATAATTGAATCATAGTTGTAGAAGCTAGCACGCACTGGAATATGGGCGGAATTAATACTTTGTAAAGTACTGAACGATAAAGATAAGGGTGTCCAGTAAACATGGCGAGAATGAAATTGCTCACTACTCGTTAGCTGAAGAATTATTACACTAGGTGTCACTATAACTTCGTTGGGACTGATGGCACAATGTTAAGAGCAATTAATAGAAACTGATATCCCTTTGTATGTCATGTAGTGAGGTCATTAAACAGCATAACTTTTTTAGAAATCCTTAAGTGGTAGACATATATTCAATTTATTGGCAGTTAACAGAGCGCAGTTATTAAATGACTAGGAAGGAATGTTCTTCAATACAGTGTTCATTGTGAAAAGCCCGAAGAAGGGCTAAAAAAGAGCCTGGCAAATAGCATGAGACCACGGAATACCTAGGATTGTCCACAAGCTTGCCCACCTTTAGCCGTGCAGTCGTATGATTATCTTAATTGGGAGTGAATGTAATTAATTAATATTATGCTTGGTTTGTAATTCTTCAAACTAATGTATAAAATACATGTCATTTCTTTCTTTTCCCGGAAGAACTCTTTGGATTTTCAGAGGGTCTGATCCCACCAGTTTAATTCCAACAAACTTGTCGATGCTTAAAGCGGATTTCTGGGTGCCGTGTGATTCTTTGGTCATTTCACCCTAACACCCTCCTCGACTCAAGTGATTCCTGAAAGATCACCATCAATGCCTCTACAATCTCCTCAGCTGTCTCTTTCAGAACTCTGGGATTTTGTCCATCTGTTCCCGGATGGTTTATCTGCCTTCAGATCTTTCACCTTCCTCAGCAGCTTCTCCTTAGTGATGGCCACTGCATTCATCTCTGCCCCATGTCTCTCTTGAAGTTCTGGCACACCTCTGGTGTCTTCCACCATGAAGATTCACACAAAGCAGTAATTCAGTTCCTCTGACATTTGTTTGTTTCCCTTTACTAATATCCAGCTTCAATTTCCAGCCGTCCAATGTTCACTCTTGCCTTTCTTACCTTTTATATATCATAAAAGGTAAATAATTGCAATCTTTTTTCTTTATTACTTGCTGTCTATTCTCATGTTTCATCTTCGCCTCCTCTAATTGCTTTATTTTTAGTTATTTGTTGTTTTCTTGTAAGGCTTCCAAGTCATCTAGTTCTGCACTTATCTTTACCATGTTGTCTGCTGTTTATTCTTCTGTGCTGCATCTGACTTCCTTTGTCAGCCACTGTTGACTCGTCCTACCCTTAGTATATTTCTTCTTCCCTGGGTATGATTTTCAGTTGTGCCTCCCTGATTAACCCCAGAAACACCTGCTATTGCTCCACCACCAGCTTCCCTCCTAGGATGGCTTTTCAATGAACTCTGGCCAGCCCTTTTCTTATGTATTTGTACTTACTGTTACTCAACTGTAGTACCGTTGCATCTTATTCAAGTTTCTCCCTTTCAAACAGTGGGGCGAATTCTATCGTACAATTGCTTGGTACGAAGTGGACAAGCTCCTCCAAAAAAAAATCTCATATACATTCCACAAATAAGTTTTCTTGGGTCCTCTACTAATCTGATTTTTCAAGTGTCTCTGCATGTACATCGAATACGTTGATAGATTCCCTAGAGTGCAGAAGAGGATATTTGACCCATCCAATTTGATCTACCCTCCAAAGCGCATCCGAGTCATCCTATTATCTACACCGAGTGGCTTTCAATACTTCACATATTTTATAGGTGAAAAATGATTAAGGCAGGATGCAATAAAACTTTAAGAGAGACTTTTTCTAACTGAAAAAGAATGAAATGTGATACAACCATATATTTTATTCAATGTAGAATTTTCAGAAACTGTGAATATTGTACTATCAACAACTGCATAGCGATCACTGTATTAGAAGGGTCCAGTACTGAACGAACAAAAGCACATCCTAACGCAGTATTGCCTGAAATAGGGCCCAGAATAGTATAATAATTGCAAAAAGATGTTCTGGAGTGGCACTGAGACAGTATGTCTGTAATACCAAGAGAGACAAACAATAATATTGTCAGGAATGACGTTGGTCCAGTACAATGCAAAGAATGATCCGGTCGAGTGCAGGACTGAGACAAAATTTGATGGAAGTGACTATTGTACCAGCATGTTCTGCGCGCACGAAAGGGCAATACGAACTAGCTAATTACCGCTCATTACTGTGCTGTTGACCATCAGTAGAGTGATGCAGTTTGCCCTCAGCAGTGATATCAAACTGCCCACGATTACCAATAATTGTCTCTCTAATGTCCAATTGGTTTCCACCAGGGCACCAAAGCTATGAAAAATAGCGTACTTAACCACCACTGTTTTATGATCAACAGCATTATCAACAGCATATCCACCATTGCTAACGTCTTGTGTAAATGTTAACCAGATCCTGCAATGGGTCGGCCATGTAAGAGCTGTGGCTACGAGAGCAGAAGACAGGCTAAGAATCCTGAAGTGAGTAAATCAGAACTGGCTGCACAAATCATATCTACCATAAACAAGGCACAAGTCGAGAGTCAGATGGAGAACGTCACACTTGTCTGGATGAGTACAACTCCAACAACACTTAAGAAAGTTGTCACAATTCAGAACAAAGTAAACCATCCTAGTTGGTACCACTTGCACAAATATCTACTCCCTACGTTATCACCGCTCAGTGGCAGAAGATACTGCAATGTAAATGTGCAAAGAAAGAATTGACCAAGGCCTCTTTGACAGCTCCTTCCAAACACATGATCATTTCCATTTGAAAGGATAAGGGCAGCAAACATATCAGAAACTAGAATATGTAAGCTCCCCTCCAAGCCACTCACCACCCTGTCATCGAAATATACCACCATTCCTCCAGTGCTGTTGTGTCAAACTAATGTAACTCCCTAACACAACAACTTCGTTGGTCAAGCTATATCAAACAGACTTCAGTGATTCAATTGGCAGCCTATCATCCCTTTACGAAAGCAACAAGGGATAGGCAATAAATGCAGAGGTAGCCAGAAACATCCACAACAAAAATGAATAAACATAAAGTACAAACAAAGACAACATTTAGTTGAGTACTTCTACAGATGGAGCCGTGAATAACATAAACGGGCAATGCGTAATTCATGTCCGAGACAGAGTCGCTTTCATATGGTTCATTGCATTATTGTTTGAAATAATCTCAAATTAAACAAAAAGAAATATGGTCCAATGCAGGATTGAAACAATCTTTTGTAGAGCATTCAGAGTATTGGTATATTGCAGATCTATCTGAAATAAGGCCTATAATAACTGGAAATCGACAGTCAGATCATTAAAAACCAAAAGAACCGCAGATGCTGTAAATTAGGAACAAAAACAAAACTGCTGGAAAAGCTCAGCAGATCTGGCAGCATCTGTGAAGGAGAGAACACAGTTAACGTTTCGGGTCCGGTGACCCTTCCTCAGAACTGAAACATGTTTTAGTGTAAAGGAAACAACAACAAAAATCCTGTAGAACGCATTTCTGACGTAGTCAGGATCTGCTGCCACCTAAATGTAATCATTGTTCAGCATCGTGTAAAGAGAGCGAGGATCTGTTATTATATGAGCAGTAACAACAACTAGTACAAAAAAGAGACATGTCGCAATTTAACAAAGTAGAATCGTGATAGCTGAGCTGAAATCTTTGCATCCACCATCTTCGTTAACCAGTTATCAGAGCGATGGAAACTGTTCCTGTCTTACACTTGATCCAAATGCCACTATTGCCTATTATCTCAAGAAGCTTAGTATTTTTTGCAACTGAATGGCATTTATTTGTGAAGTCAGGGATCAGAAAGCCACATAGCGCAGGCACAGCAAGAGTTTTATACGGACTCACCTCAGTCGTGTGGTTCTGTCCAACATGCCCAATTTTTGTAAGGGGTTCTTTACCCTTATTTTTAATTTAAAGCAATTTAGCTAACTTCCTTTTAATTCACCAATTAAGTAACCTTCTAAACTGTTTCAGACAGACTGTTCGAGATCCCTGCAAATCTGAGGGCCACATTTCTCCTAACCACTCATCTGCAGCTGTTGAGAATTTTTTTTCCATTTATCACCTGCGATCATTGATACGATCCACTGAGGAAGTGATCATTTTCCATGTACTCTTGTCAAAATCCTTCGTTATTTCGAAAATATATGCTGCAATTCATTTTTTTCTGTCCCAGACACAATGGTATTAATTCTATCAACTAGCAGGAAAAAAAAATCTATCCCTGATTAAGAGATAATAGGAACTGCATATGCTGGAGAATCCGAGAGAACAAGGTGTAGAGTTGGATGAACACAGCAGGCCAAGCAGCATCATAGGAGCAGGAAAGCCAAGATCTTAGTAAATTTTACATAGTTATAGATACGCATGGTACTCTTCGTATCAATGATGTTTGAAAATGACCAGTACAGTTTAAGAACGCTTCTCAGTTCTTAGGCTGTTCCCTAGTTCAAGTGGATATTCGATATTTGTTTAATTTGATAGATACAGCATCCATTACACATGCAAGCAATATTTTCATGGCCTTCACTGTGTTTTGAGTGGAAGTTTGCCTCCGCTCATTCTGCCAATTGCTTTGAATCTAAAATCCCTGATTTCGATTTTCTTTTTCTCCTGAGGCAACTGGGAAAAGAAATATAATCTCGACGCTGTATGTATAAACGTATGTGTGTTAAGCACAGAATATTTAATGGATGGGCAATTTACCATGTGGACAAAAATGCTGTGCCTTCCACGTAGACTGCACTGTCGAACACACTGTTCACACATACAGCAGGAGCTGGGAGCAAAGATAAATCTACCTGACAAATTTCATTCAAGCATCCTTATGTTAATAAATGCTGAATGTACGTAATGAAGTAAAGCATGCGTTATGGATGCCATTCTATTTTGTTAGAAAACTATGATACGAGTTGACAGGATGTGTCGTTTAGACAGTGGCTTCGTTTTGTGGGTAAAGAGAATATCCCATTGTTAAGTGCATTATTTACTGACAGAAAGTCAGTAAAGGAAGAAGGACAGGGAAGGATAGGATGTAGGAAGCATCCATTTTTACCCATTCTCTCTTTAAGAAGGCTTTGGGATTCAATGAAATGTTTCGATAATTTCAAACAGGTAACACATTTACTTTATTCTCCCAACTGTTAAAAAGACGGTTTTCAATGAGTTTCTATTGAAGTTCATTGATTATTTGCACATTTGACTCTAATTCTGTGTCAGTGGGGAAATACTTGTAATGTTTTTGCACTCAGTAATATAATCTGGGACTTTCATTATTGTCCTTATTTAAATAAACGCGTATTTCATTTCAAAGAAGTGGGCAGGGCATTTCAATCGAGCTGTCAACGTTAATGATTAATTTCAAATTTAAAAAAGGCTTAAAATTTTGGAATATTTATAGTTGTTTCTGGACAAAGCTGAAAGCTTTAAAAGAAATGAAACATCATTCTAAAATTTTACGACATTGACGTGGAGGAAGAAATTGCAGGCATAGATTTTTTTTTCACTATAACAGAATGTCCCAAAGTACATTAAACTAGTTATTGTATAGTACGGATCTTCAACCACCGTTATGAAAATAGTAATTGTCACACAGAACGAGGCCCCTACATTCCATTCCCCCCAATAAAAAGATGTGATAACCAATGAGATTATTAATGATTTCAGCTGATCCAGAAATATTAGACTAGAAGACTGGAAGAAAGTCCCCCGCTTTTCAGAATGTTGTCAAGGGAGATTTTGTGCATTTCACCCAAAGAATGTTTCTGTTTCTCTCTCGTTATGTTGCTGATTGGTCAATTGACTACATCTTATTTCGTTTGTCATCTTTCAATACTTTCTTTGTATTTCCAGGAGACGACCTAATTTGGAACACCGCTCATCATTCTTGTATATGAACCTCGCTGACACGACAGGCATTAATTTCCTAACCCGAGGAGGTGGCAATGACATGAACCACTTTCTTGAAATTCTGCCTTCCATTTGGTTTCACTTACATTCAACTGTCTGTATACAAGTGGAGGACTCGCGAGGCACTCGGTTAGGCAGCAAAAGATAAGCACATCTATGTGGAACAGAAAGACCAAACCGGGTAAAGAGACCAGGTTTGTTCCCATAAATGAGATAAGTAAATGGAAAAACCCTATATTTTGCATATTATTATATAAGTACGCTAGCATTTTCATTTTACTGGTTCGCTGAATGCAAATTCTCACAATTAGTGTGGCGGAGTTTGAACCCCTGTCTCCAGAACATTATTCCAGATCGCTGAATTGTAATTTTATTAAAAATAATGCTGTGCTTCACTAAGACTGAAATTGGGCAGGAATCACCAAAATGGACAATAGCACCACTAACCAGGCAACTGTCGTTCAATGCTAAATTTGCAAATGGCTTCTTGTATTTATTTGATCAGATCTTACCGTGAAAGCTGGAAGTTTACATAAAGAAATTCGCAGAATTTGAGTTTATGTTTACTGAAGTCACCATCAGTTAAGATGGAAGCAGAGAAATTGCATAGAAGAAACTATTACAAATGATCAAAATTCTAGATAGTTTTGATTAAGAATTAAAGGTGATTTGTTTCCATTGGCAACACAATCAGTAACCAGAAAACACGGATGTAATAATTAATAATTTCTTAACCCACCAAACCCCCTCTCGTTCTATGACACAATAACTTGTATTTTTGGTGTTGTTGTTGTATATGAGATATCGGGATCTATCCCTCTATCTACAACTTTAGGGTGTACTATCTACTTCTAGTCTCAACTATGCATCTAAGTATTTTTACGTACCAGACCAAACACCCTCAAAACACTTCAAAGAGTTAGCCAAGACTCTGGCATTTTTCTTATTTTAAAAGTAAGTCACAAGTGTTGCATGCTGGATGTAATTTGATTTGCAAAACTACCAGGCCTGAAGCAAAATACACCTTTTTCACACAGTATAGTTAAACCACAAACAAAAGAAAGGATTGGAACAACTTCTCTATTGGAAAACTTAACAGAATAATAATTTATTTAACTACTGAACAGCAACTGGTCCAAATATAGTAGCATCCCGTAAACACACCTTTGGCAAAGGAAAATTGATTAAAATAGATTGTCTCACATGCAATTCTAGCAGCAGGAAGAGAATCCAACCTTTTAGATAGAGAGAGAGAGATAGAGAAAGGTATCAACTTTCACAACTCCAACAACTACTGAAAGCTAAATGAAAGTTTATGGTACTGTGGGAGTTTGCCCCATCCAATCAGGCTGTTTCTTTTGTGGCAGCTTAGAACAAAAGCAAGGCCTCACAAGCTGTTTAATTCATTTATTTGAAGCAAACCATTCTGCGTCTCTGTCTCAACCTCTCTTCAAAAAAGGGACAAAATATACCTCTTAAAGCCATAGTATTATCACAGCATATAGAATCAGATACTATCGCAGCTCCAATTCCACAAGGGCTGACTTCTGTTTATACTGCAGTGTATCATATTCCTCATGACTATCCAGATATTATTAGTTATGACGTACATTGGTATTTCTGTGAGAATGAATTAACTCTTTGGTTGGAAGCTTATATTTATTGTTGTTTGCATTATGCACCTGTGCGAAATTTCAAATTGCGAGCACATTATGTGGGAATGCATGTCTGGGAACGTTTGACAGAATCGTCTATGTTCCAGTGATTAACAGAATTGATAAATATGTCTATGTTTGAGCAAGTGTGCATTGAACTGCGAAACAAGTCAGTTAATCTCTGTCACATTAACCTTTATGAATTCAGTCGTGTTTTGCACAGCGCCAACTTGTCAAAAAAAAACTGAGCTGTGCTCTTAAAGTGCTGCAGTCGACCTGCTGTCAGTTGACCCACAATGCCATTAGGGAGTGAATGCCATGATTTTCACCCAGCGACAGAGAAGAACGGCGATATATTTCCAAGGCAAGATGATGAATAACTTGGAGAAAAAGTTGAAGGTGGTCTTGTCCCCATACACCTGCTGTCCTTGTCCTTCTACGTGGAAGAAGTCGTGGGTTTAGAAAATGCTGTTTGGAGATCTTCAGTGAATTTCTTCAGTTCAGCCTGTAAAGAACACACAATCCTAAGCATCGGCTGTGGAGGGAATGGGTGCAAGTTGTTGTGGTGCTAATCAAGAGGGCTGCTTTGTCCTAAATAGTGTCAAGCTTCTTGAGTGTTGTTGCAACTGCACTCATTGAGTTAAGTGGGTAGTACTCCGTCTTACTCCTGACCTGTGCCTTGTCGATGGTGGACAGGTTTTGGGTAGTCAGAAGGTGTGTTACTCATTGTAGTATTTCTAGATTCTTACATGCTCTTGTAGCTATTGTTTTTATATGGTGAGTCCAGTTGTGTTTCTGGTCAATGGGGATATTGATAGTGGGGGATTCAGTGATTGTAATACCATTGGGTATCAAGCAGCAGTGGTTGGATTGTCTCTTGTTGGTGATGGTCATAGCCTGGCATTTGTGCAGCGCGAATGTCACTTGCCACTTGTCAGTCCAAGCCTGAATATTGTCTAGATCATGTTGCATTTTAACGTGGACTGCTTCAGTATCTGAGTAGTCATGAATGATGCTGAACATTGTGCATTCATCGGTGAACATCACCATTTCTGACCTTATGATGGAGGGAGGGTCATTGATGAAGCAGCTGAAGATAATTGGGCCTAGAAGACTACCCTGATGAATTCCTGCAGAGGAGTACTGGAGCTGAGATGACTGACCTCCAGCAATCACGACCATCTTTCTATGTGTCAGGCATGAATCTGACCGCCAGAAATATTGCCCCCGTATTATCATTGATTCCAATTTTTCCAGGGCTCCTTGATGTCACACTCAGTCGAGTACAGCCTTGATGTCAAAGGCTGTCAACCTCACCTCACCTCTACAATTCAGCTCTTTTTTCCATGTTTGAACCAAAGCTGTAATGAGGTCCAGAGCTAAGTGATCCTGGCAGAACCCAAAATGGGTGTCGCTGAGCGAGTTATTACTGAGCAGGTGCTGCTTGATCGCACCGTTGATCTTCTATCACTTTACTGATCTTCGCACCGTTGATCTTCTATCACTTTACTAATCGTCGAGAGTAGATTGATGTGGGCGGTAATTCGCTGGGTTGGACTTGTCCTGCTTTTTATATACAAGACATATTTGGGCAATTTTCCATATTGTCTGGTTGATGTCAGGGTTGTAACTATCGGAACAGACCGGCAAGGGGAGCCACATGTTCTGGAGCGCAAGTCTTCAGTACTATTTCCAGAATGCCTGCAGCCTAGCAATATCCAAAGTCTCCAATGATGGTTGCAAGAAAGCTGGTTCTCGGTGACACGGATGGCTGTGTAGTGAGTGGGATCAGACTGTTTGCTTGTCTCCACGATGAATGCCACAGCCTTTATTTTGGAATAGTAAAAATGATGGAGGACAATTATAATTCAGTTTGAATCACATTCTGAATCTGAAACCTGATCATGCTGCTTCCCTAGTTTTGGGGATTGTGCATCATTCATTGCAACTAGTTTCTGTGCTCCAATAGGCCCGCGTGCTCGGCTGTGAACTGAAACGTTGGTGGCTCGAATCATCCGAGGGGATGGCTTTAGTGTTTACCTTGGCCAGTTGGAGCAGTCACTTGGGGGGGGGGAGGTGGGAGAGGGAAATGGCTCCAACAATATATTGCCCAAACATTGATAGCTCTGAGATTATTCACGGACACCCCACCATCATCAAATCCCACCCACCCTCCCGACATTTATCTGACGATTTCTTCCAAATATAATAAGTAAACAATTGGACACACCATGTGTCCAATGTTCATGTCCCTAACCCACTGAAAATCTAGGAAGTGATTAGATTCAGACAACCCCAACACCACTGGGAGTGAGACCAAGAAAAACAGATAAACAGCATTATCCCAGCCCTGCACTCCCCAGTCTCCCGCTGCCTGCTGAAAGCAGGATTGCAGCATCGCTCAGTGGCTCACTGCTCACCCCTAGTAAACAGGGCCCTCCAACCTGGAGGTTCTGCCAGTACACTGAGAACAGGCGTAGGAAGATCCAGAGTGATCATATCTCAGTGACTACACTGAGTGACTCAGTGACTACACCTTTTAACGGCATCAACAGGGCCACGGAATGAGACAGAGACAAATAAAAGTCAAACAAAATTTCGAAACCATGTCCCAGTGAAAATTCTTCGTTTGTAGTAAATCTGGAACTGAGCTGAACGCTATTTGTGTCAGTGAGTAACTTGTTCTCCATTGTTCGTCTGTCAGGTTTGAATTCAGTTTATGTTGGATACTGAAGTAAATGTGATTTCAAAATGAGGGCAGAGGACCATGACAAAGAGGTAGGTTGCCTCTTTGACTGATGAAGTCCTTTGTGAATATGTGTGAGCTGGTACATTTAGTTAGAAATAAAACATGGACATTATAAAGTAAAAGATGCTCCCCTAGAGGATGTGTGGGAGCAGAAAGACCTGTTGTACGTGTGAACATGAATGAAAACTCATATTCCATACGTTTTTTTTTGGAATTATAAACGTTTTCTATCAAGTTGATATTACCTCTAACTTCTTTCCTCGGGGATGTATTGTACCTTATTCTCTTTGAGTCTTTATTTCTCACAGGAATATATCTTATCTGCGTATTCTGAAATATCTTCTTAAACTTCTGCCATTGCATCTCTACAGACCAACCTCTTAACCTGATTTTCCACTGCAGTTTGTCCTTGATACTGTTATCATTGTCCTTATTTAGGTTTCAAAGGCTAATCATATATCCATGCTTCTCTCGCTCAATCTGAAGTAAAATTCGATGCTACTGTCATCACTGTTCCCTTTTGACGCTTTCACTCTGAACCTATTAATTAATAATAGGTTAATATAATTAATAACTGCACATAACCAGACATTCTGCTCCTTGATTGTTCTCATAAACTGTCCCTCCAACGCCTTATTACTAATTTGGCCAAACTGATCCATCCAATCTACATACATATATTGGAGTCGCTCGCGATTATCACCACGCCTTATCTTAAACAGGAAGGATTATTTTGAATGTTGCAGTGGTAGAATGACAAAAGTTCAATGCACAACAGTTGTTGGTGGCATGCACTTTGATTCAGTTCATGAATTGATAACAAAAACGTAATCAGGTTTTCCAGAACGCAAAACCACAATTTCTGGTGTGTGAGATTAACGACTTTCCATTTGGCCACCACGCGCTACATTTGCTGTGCTTATTAATTGACTAAGCTATGACCTTTTATTGGTTTGGTTCAAGCAAGTTAAATTGTTTGAAACAGTTTTAATAATGAAAAAACTAAGGAAATGCAGGATGTTAAAATGACGGACAGGACGATAAAGAGAAAGTCAAAAATGATAACATTCAGGGAGTTTAAATGTTTGTTTGTGCGATTCTGGAAACGTTGTCATCCACAGGCAAATGATCATGAAGAAAATAACTGTTGAGGTGGCCTGTTTCAGAATCAGATCTGTTTCACAAGGAGAGCACCTTGTGAGCAGTGAAAGCAGTAGGCCAGATTGTGTGAAGTACAGGTAAAGTGCTGCTTCACCCAGAAGGTATGCTTGGGCCCTTGAATACTGAGGAGTGAGGAGGTTAATAGACAGCTGTTACAGCTTCAGAGATTTCAGGGGAAAGTGCCATGGAGCTATGCAGGTGCGTTGAGAGTGAATAATGACTGGACCAGGGTGTCATGGAGGGAGTGGCCGCTACGGAAGGCGGAAAAAGGAGGGAAGGGGAATATGTCACTGGTGGTGGCATCTTGCTGGAGGTGGCAGAAGTGACAGCTAATGATCTTCTGGATGTGGATGCTGGTGGGATTGTAGGTAAGCACGTGGTAACATTACAGCTGTTACAGGAGGGAAGAAATGTGGTGAGGGCCAAAATGTGGGAGATGGGTCAGACCCAGTTGAGTGTCCTGTTGACAATGGTGATGGGGAATCCTCGATTGAGAATGAAGGTGGACATTTCAGAGGCTCCAATGTCGAACTTGACCTCATTGTAACAAATGTAATGGAGATGGAGGCACGAGGAGAATTGAATCGAATCTTTACTGGAAGCAGGGTTTAAAGATGTCGAGCCCATGTAGCTGTGGGAGTCAGTGTGTTTATAATAGCTATTAGTGGCCAGTCTATCCCCAGGAGTGGAAACAGAGATGACGAGGAAGGGAAGGGAGAAATCAGAGATAGACCAGGTGAAATTGAGGGCAGGGTAGAAACTGGAAGCGAAATTTTCCAATTCTGGACGAGAGACGGAATCAGCACCGATTATATCATTGATATACAGAAGAAAGATTTGTGGGTAGAAGCTGGAATAGGACTGTAACAAGGAACGTTCCATGTTTCCCATGAAGAGATGGCATAATTGGGGCCCATGTGGGTATCCATGGCCTCTCCTCTGACCTGAATAAAATGAGATGAGTTAAAACAGAAGTTGTTGAGGGTGAGGTTAAGCTCATCCAAGCGGACGAGGGTGGTGGGTGGGGACGGCTTAGGCTTTGCCAAAGCGGACAACCCTGAGACGATCCTGGTTCGGGATAGATGTGTAAAGGGTTAGGGTTAGGGTTAGGGTTAGGGTTAGGGTTTCTGATGAAGGGTTTAGGCCCGAAACGTCAAGTTTTCCTGCTCCTATGATGCTGCTTGACCTGCTGTGTTCATCCAGCCCCATGCTTGTTATCTCGGATTCTCCAGCATCTGCAGTACCTTTTATCTTAGATGTGTAAAGGGATTGTACGTCCATGGTAAAGAGGACGCGGCTGGAGCCTGCAAACTGGAAATTCAGAAACTGGCGTAAAGCGTCAGAGGAATAATGGATGTACTTGGGTAGGCTCGCCGTTTACTGCTTTTCTCCTCCAAAAAGTCTTGTATTGTATCTACTTGCCAATATTCGCCGTTGTGGCGAAAAATAAACCTATTCGAATTAATTGACGGTGAAACCTTGTTGAATGTCTCTCTCACCTGATTCTGAATGTCAGCAGAATTTACCGAATAGTCCGTCGTATTTTCTAAGAGTGCAGCGTGCCCTGTTTCATTTCTGTCGTGTGCTAGTTATTGCATTGCTTTACACTCCAAAAGTGCCCTGGATCAGAGCCAATCAGCAGTATGACTTGCTGGTGTCACAGTGGATAACCAATTCCTGATTTACTCTCTCTGGTTAATGTAATCTGACAGCAGTCTCTGAAAGGCCTACTTCTAGCTTTGTCTGCTAGAATCACAAACCAGACAGCCCTAATTATCATTCTGAGCAGATAAATGTGTTTGCGATTTGAAGTGCCTGGCTTATTAGCTGCTCATTCAGTCAACAACAGAAATAAATGAAATGACAGATGCAAATGAAACTCTTGACTCGCTCTGTCGTAGACTCTCTAACATTAAAGCCTGCTTAGAAAGACAGAGCTAAGCCACATTGCACCTGAAACTGAGAAAATGACAGGCAGGCTACACATTGCATTGTATCAGTTTTGTTTTTACATCACAGAGACAGTGGAAAAATAAGCAGGGATGCAGAGAAAAGCCAGGCACATGCAACTCTCGTGAAAGTACAAAAACCTTCTTTCTCAATCCGTCAGTAAAAAGAGGCAGGAAGGTGACTCAGACACCAGGGGTTTTCACAGCTGGAACAAAAATCAACCATGAATAGTTAGCTCCCCATTGACATCTCTGGTAGCCTTTTAGGTTCTTAAAATATCTTTAGAAACTGTCTTTTGTATATCTCTAAACATGCACTGTGGAATTTCGAATAATCTAATAAATCGCTCTCTTTCATTTTCCACACAGGTTTAATGAGGTGCCAGAAGAAATGGTGGAGGTTGGTACAACTACAACATTTAAAAGGCATCTGGATGTGTATATGAACAGTAAGGGTTTATAGGGGTATGGTCCAAATGCTGGCAAATGGGACTAGATATATTTAGGATATCTGTTCGGTATGGACGAGTTGGACCGAAGGGTCTGTTTCTGTGCAGTACATCTCTATGACTCTATTTGAAAGACGAAGAAGGAAACGCACGCTTTATGTTTCATTCAGTGGAGACAGTTTACCTGCTCTGTACCGATTCGTTACAAAGTTCAGGATAATCGGAATGGCAACTGAGCAATTTCTGCAGTCAGTATTAATCATGTTGCTCAGGTTGGTCCTGTTGCACAAGAACACTCCCACCATCTTCCCAGGAATACTGGGGAGGGGCAATAAATGCTGGAGTTCTCCTCACATTCAAGGGAAGAATTAAAAAAGACAAGCTCAAAGAATATTCACTGTCCACTCCTGACCAGATTGATGTATATTCTAATTCAGTGTCAACACTTGCCATGACAATTGCTGCTTTGTGTGTTGCTTTGTGTGGCCGAGTAGGCTAAGGTGCTGAGTTTAAGCTCCAGTCTCTATTGAGTCGTCGACTTGAATCCCACAGCTACTAATGTCACAGGTCATATGCCTTAGGCAGTCACCTTGATAGGGCTGTGGCAGTTTCAAGTTTGTGCTAATCGAAATGATTGTCGCACCTCAGGCCTCTGGCACACCTAGTGGTGAAAGCTGTAAAACTGGCGACAGCTTCTGAAAAGAGTGAGGACTCCAGCTATACAATGCCTCTTGATATCTCCGCCGTCACCCTGCTTTCGCCCCACTCGAGTCCAAGTACTGGCATTTTAACAACCTGCTGTTGATGACGAGCGGTTCCAGGACTCGTTTAATCGATTCTGGGCTGACTGAAGAAAGGAGCAGGGGAACTTTCTCTCCTTGAGGATATGGAGGAACTTGGGCAAAGCTCACACCCACGACTTCTGTCAGGAGTATGCGAGGGTGTCGACAATGAGGCAGAAATGTAGGACTGAAAAGTTGGAGAAAGAGGTGCTTGACCTGGTGTCACTTCTCAGTCAGACCAATGCGGACCCAGCCCTGCTAGGGGTATACGAATGGAAGGAGGATGCTCTCTGTGACCTGCAGCTCCCTGGACCCAGAGCATTTATATGAGGTCGTGGATCCGGGTCCTGCAGGACCACCTCTTCTACTAGCTGGAAAGAGGTGTGGCACCCGTCAGCATCTCCTTGTGCTCCTAACTGATGACGGGTCCCTCCTCTCGAATCCAGAGGGCATCAGGGCCCATATTCACACCTATTACGTGGCTGTTCTCTCCACATCCGTCCAATGAGGATGCTCACACAGTTCTGCGGGAGGACCTGCCACAGCTCAGCCCGTAGGACGCCAGATTTTTCAACACTTCTATCACCTTTAAGAGCTAATTGGCATCCTCATCCGGCCCTTGAGGGGCAATCCCGGGGACTGAACATGCTGACTGTGGAGTTCTTCAGGGCATTTGGGCGTCCTAGGGGCCAATATGCAGAAGCCCTGGGGGAGAGTCTTACGTCCAGAGAGCTGCCCCTTTCTTGGTGCAGGTTGGTCATTGTGCTGCTGGCAAAGAAAGGACACCTTTGTTTTCTTAGAACCTGGTGTCTGGTCTACCTCCTCAGCATGGATTATGAAATCTTCACCAGGATGTTCGCTTCTTGCTTCGTTTCCGTGCTCAACCATATGATCCACCCTGACCAGTCATGCATGGTCCCGGGCTGGAGGATTCATAACAACATTAATCTGGTCTGGGGCCTGACTTTGTTTTGGCAATGGACTCGTCTGTCGAGTTCTGTCTCACAATCAGGAGAAGGCATTCAACAGGGTTGATCACAAGCATCTACTCGGGACTTTGAGGGCATTCAGGTTCAGGACGCAGTCCGTCATCCGGATCCGATTTTTGTTCACCATTGTAGAGTGTCTGGTTAAAATTATCGGGTCCCTGATGGCGCTCCTTTTCTTCGGAAGGGGAGTAGGTCAGGGCTGCCTCTTATCCAGCCAGCTGCATTCCCTGTACGTGGAGGCCTTCCTGTGCCTCATGTGCAGGAGATTGTCAGGGCTGGTT
This sequence comes from Ginglymostoma cirratum, assembly GCA_024137785.1. Taxonomy (NCBI): domain Eukaryota; kingdom Metazoa; phylum Chordata; class Chondrichthyes; order Orectolobiformes; family Ginglymostomatidae; genus Ginglymostoma; species Ginglymostoma cirratum. Next base: position 6,976,044 of record JAHRHZ010000101.1, read on the forward strand.
CTGAGCGGGCATGGGCGTGGTACTTTCTGCTTACACCAATAATGTGCCCCTCATGCTTGCCGACCCGGCCGACCTGGAGAGATTGTGTGAGTGCCAGCTGGTGCACACGGTGGCATCTTCTGCCAGGATGAACTGGACCGAATGTTCTCAACTCCTGGTCGTTCCATGGTGCCTGGACTCTCTGCCAGAGGAGTTATGGGGGTTCAGCTGAAGTAACACTCATCTCCTCTATCTGGGGATCTACCTTAGCCCGGCTTAGGAACCCTGACTGACAAATTGTCGGGAGTTCGAGGCCTAAGTCTTGAATTGTCTTGGCTGCTGGAAAGGACTGCACCAAGTGTTATCTTACAAGAGTCAAGTACTGGTCATGAATAAGATGGTGGCCTCCAAGTTGTGGTAGATGTTGGTCACTTTGGTCCCTCCTCCTACTTTTGTCGCTGACATCCAGAGAACGTCGGTTGACTTCTTCTGGGACAAAAAGATGCATTGGGTCACAGCAAAGGTTCTGAGTCTTCCTGTTGAGGAGGGCAGTCTGTCATTAGTGCGCATCCATACACTGGTGGTGACTTTCTGCCTTAAGACCTTGTAGCAATACCTTTATATTGAACCTCCTCCTGGGTGGTTTGCCCTGGAGATGTATTTTTATCGCCAGGTTCATAAACTGAAGTATGATGAGCAGCTCCTGTTTATCAAATGTGCGAGTTTGGAAGTTGCCCTAGGGAAGCTGCTTGTCTTTTACCAGGACCTGGTCATTGTCTGGGACACGGTTGACAAGTGTTTGATCTACCCTCTGTCAGTAGCGGCAGCTAGCGTTAGACAGCCATTTCTCGTCAGTAGCGGCAGCTAGCGTTAGACAGCCATTTCTCAGAAATCCACATCTGCACAATCACAGGTTCGAGGGGCTGGTGGAGAGGAGACCACGTCTGCAGTGGTGATCAGGGTCGGGACCTGCTGGGTGTTGGGGGCCTTTCTGGATTCTACGGCGGAAATGGGCGCAAAGTGCGGCGGTACGCATATGGCTCATGATAACTGCCATCCAACGCCTTAAAACAGAGGAGCTCAGACCCGACATTCTGCACCAGCTGGAGGATGCTCAGGTGTGCGGTGGAATCCCATATACGCGTATCCCCGCTTGGACAGAAGTTCACATCGGCCCTGGATCCCGGACATCTCCCGGGAGCCTGATCCCCAACCCACGCCACCTCCACAACAAAGATGGAATGGCCTTTCAATGTGAGAAATGGCGGCAACTGTACAGTCTGCTGCTGCACACCATCCACCTCCTCTCTTTCATTCAGCACTCAGACATGCCTTGGTGTGCCCATTTACCACGTGGCGGTGGAGATCCCCAATGGAAGGCTCCCTACATGGGAGTCCATCCTCTTTTCTTCAGGGATCTGGGGTGGTGGATGTTGCGCGCAGCAATCCCGTGCAACCACACTTTGGGCTGGTTTACAGGCTCGCAACACAAATGTTTGTTTTGCAGCACTGTGGAGTCCGTGGACCATGTGTATATTGCATGTATATTTGCACTCTCTTCTTAATTATTCAAACACCTTCTTTTGGTTGCATTTCAGCACCACGCTTCCGATCTTTGGGCATCAGTTGCGGAGGGGAGTGGGCAGGTCAGAGTGTCTCCTTGTGAGTCTGCTCCTGGGCCTGGACGAAGCTGGTCCAGGTAGCAAGCCATGGAGGGGCATTTATGCTGACTACATGCCCCTCTTCTGCAGCTATATTTGAACCCGAGATTCCTTGGAGAGTGAGCACGTGGTGTCTCCCAAGCTCTCGGTGCGTTTCGGCAGAGTGGGCACTGCCGTGGGTGGTGTGCTTTATTTCCTCCTCCAATTCTATTTTGAATTGATCCATACCCTCCCCTTCACTTTTTTCTTTCATGTAAGTATTGCCCCTGACAGACTTTGCTTGACACTGGTTCCCTGGCCACATTGGTGTTTTTCCTGGTGGTGGAATGCTGAATAAAATTATTTACGCCACCGGAGTTTTCTCTGAGTCCATGCACAGAAGAACGATTGAACGGTGACGCACAGACCTGACGTCTTCCTGCAGTTGGAGGATGCTCTGGTATGCGGAGGAATTCGGTCTGCATGTACCCCTGCCTGGATGAAATTTCACATTGGCCCCAGGATCCTATGCTTACCTCGGGCACCTGTGCCCCACAGGCTGAGGTGCCCCGTGATTTATGTTGTATGCCTTTTCAAGAAGCAAAAAGATGGGGCATGTATAGACTTCTGCTGCACGCAATTCTCCTATTTTCCATCATCCACTGCCCGGACATGCCTTGGCGTGCCTATTTATTTCCGGGCGGAGGGGATCCCCAGTGGAGCGGGTCTCTACACGGGAGTCTCCCCTCTTTCCCTTGAGGATTCTTGGGTGGAGGGTGCTGCATGTCTCTTGCAAACACAGATTGCAGTGGTTCATGGACTTCTATCCCAACTGCTTTTTTGTGGCAATGCAGAGTCCGTGGACCATGTGTATATTGGTTGTGGGCGTTTCCACTCCCTTTTCATTTACCTAAAGAAACGTCTGCCTGTTTTTGATTGCCCTTTAGTCCCATGCTCCTGATCTTCAGGCACCCGGTGTGGATGGGTGCGCGAAGATGGGAAGATCTCCTCATGGGTCTGCTCTTGGATCTGGCTAGGCTGGCGATAAAACAGGTCCGGGCAGGAGGCCATGGAGGTGGCCAATTCAGCCGACTGCTGCCCCCCTTTCACGGCTATGTTCGAGCTCGTGTGTCCTAGGAGAGGCAGCATATGCTGTTCACCAATGCTTTCGGCGCCTTTCAGGGGAGGTGGGCACCACGGAGGGATAGAGTGCTTTATTCCCCCCTTTAATCACTGCCATCCCCATTCACGTTTTTTAACGTAAGCATTACTCCTATCGGGCCTGGTTTGTTACTGTTTCCCTGGACACCTGAGTGTTTTTCCTGGTGGTCGAACTATTGAATAAAACTATTTACACAAATGGTGCCTTCATTGAGTTCCTACACTTACACACAGACAACACGGGTGCGAAGGGAAAAAAAAATATAAACAGGGGATTTGTCATTTCTGCAGTAAAATGAACTGACTGAGAAGAAAAAAAAACAACAAAAGAAACAAGGGAGTCAGACTCTCCTTACTTCAAGGCCTGACTCCGAACTGGCTGGCTACAGCCAGTGGACTGTGCACATGTAAATAAAGGGTGACTTGACGGGATACTGGCCTCTGTGCACTTATTTCAGTTGGATACAGAGTAAAGCTGCCTCTACTCTTCTCAACCGAAAGTCATGTCTCCTCTTGTTATCCCATCAAACACTGCCAGATCAGGGATACTGCGGGGTGAGAGACAGACTAAAGCTCCCTCTACACTGTGTATACATCTGAGTGCACCTTTTGTTTCTGGCAGTTCTGGCAGTCTCTGCGGTGTTTAAATTGATGAAATTCAACCCTCTGCTGACCTGCCTACGCCATTGCCCACGTACAAATGGAATGTCGACCCCACTAAATAAATCGTCCCTCCACTCTTCTGTTTCTAACTTTTCTCTTATCTGTCTTGTATCTTTCCTTGGCCTTTGATTTCGATCTTCCTGAACCACCAGGTTCCACCATTATGAAGCACAGAAACAAAACAAAAGATCGTGGCATGCTCGTTGTGCAAGATTAAAGCGTATGGGATTAGTGGAAGTGCACTGAGATGGATAGGAACTGGTTGGCAGAGAGGAAGAAAAGAGTCAGAATTAATGGGCCATTTTCAAATTGGCAGGCAGTAACTAGTAGGGTGCCACAGGGATCAGTGCTGGAACCCCAGCTATTCACAACATAATAATGGTCTGGATGACAGAACAAAATGTAGCATCCTTAAGTTTGCAGATGGTATCAAGTTGTGTGGGAGGGTGAACTGTGACGACGATGCAGAGATCCTTCAACATTACCTCGAAAGGTTGGGTAAATGGGCAAGTCAGTTGCAGATGCAGTATAATCTGGATATATGTGAGGTTATTCACTTGGGAAGCAACAACAAGAAGGAAGATTACGACGTGAATGGCGGTTATTTTTAGAAGGAAGTGTTTGTGCAGCGGGACCTGGGTGTCCTTGTGCATCAGTCACTGAAGGCAAGCATGCAGGTGCAGCAGGCAGTAAAAAAGGCAAATGGTATGTTCGCCTTCATTGTGAAAGGTTTCAAGTACAGGACCAGGGATGTGTTGTTGCAGTTGAATAGGGCCTTGGTGAGACGACAATTGCAATGTTACGCGCAGTTTTGGTCTCATTTTCCGAGGAAGGATGTTCTTGCTCTCGAGGGAGAGCAGCGAAGGTTAATCAGGCTGATTCTGGGGATGGTGGGTCTGATTTATGCGAAGATATTGACTAGGCTGGAATTGTTTTTGCCAGAGTTCAGACGAATGGAGGATGGGGGAATGGACTCTCATCGTGACTTATAAAATGGTTGTCCACTGAAAGCCTGTGTTAGTCATGCTCTGCTGATCATGTCTTCAGTAACAAAAGTAATTATCTCGATTGTTATGATTCAGAAAAATCTTCTAACTTGTACATCAATGGAATTTAACTTGTCTGGTAGGAAAATTTGTGGAAATGCTGGGGAAATTTTATTGGAGGTTGTGTTTTAAACTGCTGTGGACATTCAGGATGACCAGAGGCTTTGGTGATCCCCTCTGGATGAATCATGCCGACTGTAGTTACAGCTTCTGGGTCTGCAACATGATGAACGAATGGAGCACAGGCTGCAAGAGGGGAATCTCTGTAAAATGGAAAGGGGAGTCACAATCAGATCAGCTAAGATCTTATTGAATGGTGGAGCAGGATATAATGGCCCGCTCATGCAACTTATTCATATATTTTTGTTTGTAACTAGCCAATTCACCTTCTCTTCCAGTGTATCATATTGGTAGGCAGTGAGTTGCCTTTTCTTGTTTCTGGGTAGAAGCACCCTGGGGGTTCACTAGCCTCCAGAATTTCCTGTGTAACAGTCTTGAGCGGTTGAATGAATTTGTCCTGTTCCTGTGCACCAGGCTTGAGAAAATAGATGTCATTCTTCTGCCCCTGAGTAACAGGCTCGAATAGCTGCGAGGTTTCCTGCAGCTCCTGTGGAACGGAATTGAGGGACTGATTGGCTTCTTCACATTCCTTACAGCTTCTATTGACTGAAAGCTTTTCTCCTGTTCGTGCAAAACACCCTCAAAATCTGAATGACGTATTTGTGCTATTTTTTTCACTGTCAGTAGTTGAGCAAGCAACTTGACTGGTTATGCTTTTGTATGGCAGATATGAGAAGATGAATGGCGTCCTCCTGTTCCCCTCTAACAGACTTGATAGACTGAATTGCCTACTCCTATACCATTGTCACAAGCTAGAGAGGGTGAATGGCCTTCTCCTGTTCTTGTGTAACAGGCTGGAGAGGCTGAATAAACTACTGCTCTCCCTTTGTAACAATAAATGATGCAGCAATCCGTAGATTATGAGAGGCGGCTAAACTGTATCTACTGGAGGACCCTCTCTTCTCAGTTACATAAGCACAAACAACACAATGTACTCCAGGTCTCCCCTCAGTAAAACATCGTACAGTTGCAGCAACCATTCTCTCTGTTTTGAAAGATTCCCTTTGCAAAATGTGCCAACATTTCAACTTTCCACCCCTTAAAGAGACAATAGGCTAGTGTGGGCTGAATGGACTCCTCTGATCCCTCTGTTGCAGGCACATGGGGACCGAATTGTTTCCTCTGTTCTTGAACAGCAGCCTCAATGCTTGAACAATTTCTCAATGTCAAGAAAGGGTTTGATAACAGGACACTTTACAATAGGCAGAGCATTACACAAAGCCAATGAACAATAAATATTGTTACCCTGGTTTATGATCCCTACAAATTTCCCCACTAGTCTTTTTATTCAGCTGGTCTGTTGTTTTATCCCTCTCTCCTTTTATAAACATAGTGGAACATATACAACCTTGCAGTGTTCTGGCACTACTCCCATGTACAAAGAAGAAAGATTAAAAAGATTGGAAAGTTTTATGGTCCATCCCTCAGCAATCCTCGTATTTTCTGTCCATACCAAGTTAATGCTTTCTTTTCTTGTGACATGAAATTTAATGTAAGGAAGGGGTTAACCGAATATGTTTGTTCAGAGACTGTGATTAATGACAGTCTCCATCGATTCTAATTATCCCAGTGGAGAGTTTCCAACTTTTAATGATAAATGGGCTACATTCAATGTGTTATGCCATAGTATGAGTGGGAGCATCACCCATAGCACTAACAGGGATCAACAGCTCTAGAGGGAAGTGGAAGAGAGATCAGAATCCGAGAACACTCGACTGGAATTTTCCAACAATGGATCAGAATCTGAGAACATTAGACTGGAATGTTACAGCAATGGATTGGGGTTTATCCAAGGATGTTTGGTATCTTTCTACATATTATGATCTATGGTCATTATCAGTGAGGATCCTATATGCACTTCACATTATTCAACGTTTTTATTATCCTATCTTGGCTATTGTTGGTGTCCCTGGTAAGTCTCACTTTCGAGTCATCATTACTGTAATCTTTGTGTAGTTGCATTACTATCTTTTAATTTACTCTACACTCCTTGCCACTGTTATTGTTCCTGCTGAGACTCTGAATCCATTTATTCACTAGTCAACCGCTATTAACTGTGTCAGTGAACTTGTTCATTCACTCTCACGCTCTTTGCTTCTGGCAGTGTCCCTCACCGGTCTCTCTCTGTTGACCCACTCAATTTCAGCTGTGAACCACGATTCATTGCATCACTGTCTTGTTATTCAAATATTCGGTGCACGAATTATTCTGTTCTGGTTACAAATTTCATTTTGTACCTTTGACTCCATCCCATCACTGGCCAATATCTGAGGCTGAAACAGACGGTGCATAACTTTGATGATCTCTTTGGTCATGAGCTGATTCCTGACAGCATACCCTGTTCATTCTTAATTTTAAATACTAATACCTCCATAAAATACCTCACCGGCTAATCCCATCTACTATTTGAACCTGAGCTATGAAATGCAGTCTCAAGGATACCAATTATCTGCTGCTGATACTCCCAGCTTCAAATATACATAAGCGAATCTTAGTCGATACTCCACAGCTTTACACAAAAATCCCATCCATCTGTCATTCCTATGTGCACTGATCTATATTGTTAGTGGGTGTTCAAATGCCTTTATTTTAATATTCTCAAGAATGTCATCACATTCCTTAGTCTCTCTCTGTAAATTAACCAAACCCCCGTCAATTGTTCGTATTTAACGTGGTTTCCTTCATGTGTGGTCTCTCTCAAACAATGGTTTTCACATCTACCACCACCCCCTCGCCTCCCACTCTCTCTCGCTCTCTATATCTCTATCTCTATCTCTCACACACGCAAATTTGTGAGAGCCCCATTTAATGTCACTTACAGTACGACGTGAAACTTCCCCATGCTAGGCAGTTATCGAGAGCAAGAATAGTGCCAATATACTGGCAAGGTTTAGTTATGTTTGCCATTCTGGGAAGACAGTCCAGTGAACTGAGCAATGCTCTAGCATTGTCTGCAAGGCTATCCATGCTGGGTTGCTAGGTTTTCTCATTTTCTGGGGTGTGGGCTGGTTCTGTGCAGCAGATTCAGAATTTGATGCAACAAACCGCTTCAACTGATCTGACAATTCCTTTATTCGATTTTCTTATTCTTTTGATTGGACCGTCTAAGATCTCACGCCTCCAGTTAGTCCAAGTCTTCTCCCCCATGTTTCCACAATCATGTTCTCAGTTAATTAGTTGTCTAGTTCGATCTTTAATGCGAACCTTTCTGGCCCTCAGCCCTTTTGCCTGACCTTAGTTTTAGGCTCCCTACTGTGTTGACTGCCGGCAGTGTGAAGATCAAAAACAATGAAATGATGGATGTTGGGCTGTTGATCACATCCCGGTGCTTCCCATGTAGTGCTCCAAGTTGGACATGGGTTTCAGCAGCTTTGACTTATGTCTTCCAAACGTGGCCTGTGCCTGTCCACTGTATGTCTCTGTTTGTCCCTCTCAGTTGATCATGTGTTCAATAACACGAGGAAGCTCCTTGAATACTGTTGTGAAAGACCAGGGGACCTAAGTTGTAGCATAGGGACTTCTGACAGACTCTTATTCCTGTAAATTTAGTGTTGGTGATAGGGATGGTTTGCTGGATGTTGAGCTGTAAGCTGCTTCAGACATTCACGGAGACCTGGCATTTTGGCGACCCAACGCTGGATGGAACATAGGGCTGTAGTTATAGCATCTGGGTGTGCAACATGAGCAACAAATGGAGCAGAGCCCGCAGAGAAGGGAAGCTCTGAAACCACGGCATGAGTGTGTGTTGGGAAACGGATCTGCCATATCCGCACAGGTTTTTCAAGAACAGCTTCCCAACTTACACTTAGCCCTGGAGCTGCATGTGAGGGGTCACTGATTGAACAAGGAGCTGGTCACAGAACGGTGTCACCTCCTTAACACGACTTGCAGCTTCACACCAGGGTGAGGACTCTGCTGCCAGTGAATGCTGGAATCACAATTTCATTCAGCTTCTATGAACCAGAACTTACCAGACATGATTGGGTGACATGGCCATCATCTTCCAGTGTATCAACATGAATGCCACCTTTCGGTAACGGAGGATATATATGGTAGATGAGGTGAATACAGTATTTTCCCCCTCACCCGGGAGCTACCTTAATGTATACTTGTTTTCCCAGTGTAGCGGGATTTCCGATGGTTCTGCAGGGTCCCCTTGTCAAGGGGGCAAGGTAAAGGAACTGAAAGAACTCTCAGTCCATTGATGTTGCAGTGTGACCGTGCACAGTACATCACGTTGGTGAATACCCTCTCTCCTGGCAGCAGCCTCTTCTTTTAGAAGCAATCAGCCGTTCTCGTTGTCTTTGGGTCTCGACATGGAAAGAAAGGATGGCGTCTTGGATAAAGGCCACTCCCTTGATACACGGTTAAAAACACTTTACCTCTCACAATACATTACTGCCAAGAAACCATGTCAAAATATTCTGTGTGCGCTGAAAGCAATGGAACCACTAGGAACATCAGAGAGCAGATGTTGCAACACTGCAACGATGTCTGAAGCGGTTCTTCTTGAAAAGGATCAACAGGTTCACATTCAGTCACATTGTAATCCATTTGCCAAACGATAATCATTTGACTTAACCTGTTTACATCCATTTGCCGACTATCCGCCTTCTCTTGATAATTTAACTTCCTGCTTATCTTAATGTCATCGCCAAACTTAGTTATAGTACGATTGATCCACACCTCCAATCATTGATATAGATTGTAAATAGTTGAGGACCAAACATTAGTCACTGTTTTGATTCTGTCAAACTGAAGGCTGATTAATCTCAAATGTCCGCTTCCTGTTTGATAACAAGTCTTCGCCCATTCCTGTATAGCTAAAGGTCGACGGGCTCAAAGTTGCATGGAGACATTTGAACAAGGAACATCAGTAGGCAACACAGCTCCTCGAGCCTGCTCCACCATTTAATATGATCATGGCTGATGTTATCTCAGCCTCAGTTCCACTTTCCTGTCTGCTCTCCGCAACCCTTTACTTACTCAATGTTGCAGCATCCACTGCACTCTCGGGCAGTGAATTCCTAGATTCCTAGAGAAGTAAGTTCTCCTCACCCCGGTTTTAAATCTGCTTCATCTTATCCTAAAACTAAGATCTCTTGCTCTAGATTGGCCCACATAAGGAAGTATCTACTCCACATTTACATTGTCAGTCACCTTTAGCATCTTACATACATCAATAAGATCTCCTCTCATTCTTCTGAACTCCAGAGAGTATAGGACTGAACTGCCCCATCTCTCCTCACAAGACAAATTCCTCATCTCTGGAATCAATCTGGTGAAACTTTTCTGAACTGCCTCCAATGCAACTGCATTGCTTCTCCAGTTAGGGCTTCAAAACTGTACATGTACTCCATTTGCAGTCTCACCAATGCTTCGCATTGTTGCAGCGTCCCTTCCCTACTTTTATACTTTTGTTCTAGAAATAAACACTGAAATTGCACTTGGGTTTCTCAATACCTGATCAATCTGCATACTAGCTTTCTGTGTTATGCAGAAAGGTATCTAAACCCCTCTGCACTTAACTACTGTAAAGATTCTTTCCATAGATAACAAGTTGCCTTTCTATTCCTCTGACAAAAATGGTAATCTCATACTTATCCACGTTAAATTTCATCCGACAAATGTTGGTCCATTCAGCTAACGTATCCATATCCATATGTAAGTTTCTTATATCTTCACTGCAAATACTTTTCCAACAATTTTAGGGAATATTTGGCTATAGAATTTATTATTCTTTATCCAAGTAATAAGCTTGATTGCAAAGAGCTGAGGCCTGAGGACCAAACTCCATGGTATCATACATGTTGCATTTGTCAACCAGAAAACGAGTCATTTATCCCATCTCTCCGCATTCTGTTGGTTCACCAAACATTTAACTAAGCTAATAAGTTACTCCTAAAATCATGATATCTTACCTTATGGATTAATCTTTTGGTTGGCACATAATTAAATGTATTCTGGAAGTCCAGATACATTACATTTCCAGGATCCCTGCTATTCGCTTTGTTTGTCACCCTTTGAAAGAACTCAGGCAAATAATTCAAACACGATTTGCCCTTTATAAACCATACTTACTCTGACATTGCAAGTGTCTTGTTATTTATTCCTTAATAATGAATTATTACAATTTCCCTTAATTCCACATAGTTTGCTAATTACCTTTTATTCCTCAGTGAAGGTGTTTATTCCAAGGTCTTTCCTTTCTATAATGTCTATGTCCCCTTTCAATTTTTGTGTAATGGGCACAAGGCTTTAAAAGACCTCCACTGATTGTTGCATAAGAAGGTGAATGGCCTTATTCTGTTCCTAGTTTACAAACTCAACGGTCTGAAAGTCTTCCTGGTGTTTCTACATTATAGGCTCACTGGCCTGAATGTCCTGCCCCTGTTCCTGAGCGATTTACTCAAAGTCTGAACGTCCTCCTCCTGTTGCTTTATGAAAAGCTTGAGGACTTATGGAATCTTCTTGTTTCAATGTAACACTGGAGGGACTGAACGGGTTTCCTCGTGTTCCTCCATAACAGGCATGAGATGGTAAACGATCACCTTCTGAATTATTGAAGTGGGATAGAGGGAGTGACTGGTCTCCACCTGTTCCCATACAGCAGACACATAGCTAAATTGCCTTTTCTGAAGAAGGGTCTAGGCCGAAACGTTAGCCTTCCTGCTCCTCTGATGCTGCTTGGCCTGCTGTGTTCATCCAGCTCTACACCTTGTTAGCTAAATTGCCTCCTCCTTTTCCATAGAAAAGCATTAAGCTGTTTCGTGTCCTTCTTCTATTGTTGTGCAACAGGCTCCTCGGCTGGATCGCCTCATTTTATCCTATTCCAACAATTTTGAATCACTTTTTGGCCTCCTCCAGTGCTTGTGTTTTAGAATTGAGCAGTCTGAATGGATTCATCCTGTTGCTCTTAACAGGATACAGGTGCTTCATGGCCTACTCTGGGGCCAGCATTATAGGCTCGAGGGGCTAATTGGCCATGTCCTGAGACTGTACATCAGGTTCGAGAAGCTGAATGGCCTCGTCCTGTTATAGTGTAACAGGGTCGAAAAATAAGCCAAGATGTGGAATGTCTCCCTCCATTAATGTGTCTTGCTTCAGTTGCTGACTCCTTGAGATCTTGTGTGCCAAATAAGATCATCTGTCATGTCTGTAAACTCTGATGGATCAATCTGCTTATCCTTTCCTCGTTACTTAACACCTTCCTTGCAGCAATCAGTTGAGTGAACCATCGCTGTGTTGCTTCAAGTGCAACAATACATCAGTGAGCAGATTAAATCTGTACCCAAATGTGACCCCACTAAGATCCTGTACAGTGGCAACAACACTTTGTCAACCCACCAAATATCTTGTCTGAATATTCCATTCATCTCCCCAGAGCACACATCGCTTAGATTTCACAGAATCTGGTAAGGTGGAGCTAAGAAACAGCAGGAGAAGCAAACATCGATTGGAGTTATATATCAAAGTTAAAACTGTAATACAAATGTTGGGCATGCCATAAACAGGATATTAGACATACAAGTTAGTGGGCATTGTAGTAATAATGGACGAAGTCAAGTTGCATCTAAACTGCATTAGTCCAAGCGAATGTTAAGGCTGAGAAAAATGGATTTCACGCACATATAGGTGATTGTTTGTTTTTAACAGTATGTTGAGCATCAAGCTAGAGATCAGGATAGTTTGGAACTTGTGTTGTGCGATCAGCAATGCTAATTGAAAATATTGCTGTAAAGGAGCTTTTGGAAACAGTGATCATAGCATATTGAATTTTACTCTGCACAATAATACTTCCAACATTGTTGATTGTTTAATGAGAAGTGATTTCTGTTTAACTGCCAGGCATCTTTGTTGCAGCTGTATCCAATACCTGTGCAATAGTCATCCAGTTGGCTAAGTGTTTGCCTCACATACTATGTTGCGGACCTGCTGCATGGGATGTACAGCATGGAGATGGGCCATTTTTCCCCTTTGGTCTGTGCTGCTGTCAACGTTCCACATGCTCCTCCTCCCACCTACATCATCTAAAACTATCAGCATATTCTATTACTTTATCCTTCAGACACTTGTAGATCTTCCCTGTCAAATGTATAGCGTCATTAAAGCAAGAGGAAGGCTATTCGGCCATTGTGTCCATATTGGCTGTGTACTTGTCAAACCTGCCTTCTCTACTCCATGCAGTAGCAAGCTCCACTGTATGGACGCTCGATGTGTAAAGCCCTTTCTTGTGATTCCCTCATTGTTTTTATTGATGGCTGCAATTCATTAGTAACCCCGATTCCCCCACAAGTGGAAAACACCTTCCTTACATCTGCCTAGCCAATTCCTTTATAAGTTTTAAAGTACCTAATTATTCGCTTCTCCGTTTTCTCTTTTCTGGAGGAAAGTGCCTCAAGCTGTTCAGTCATTTGTGAAACGTCAGAACTTCCGTTTTTAGTATCATCCTGTAAAGTCTTACTTGAAATGCCTATAACATCCTTATTTGCAACACACACCAGATATATGCGCAGTGACCCCAGTCTGGTCTGACCATTGGAAACGAGGAACAGCCTGCTGTGCAGTAACACGTGAGATCCAAAACGGAGGATTCCGTTCTCCCTTCATTTCCCACATGCGTTTAGCTGTGCAGCTCTCTTAACTTCAGTGGTATTTATAGGTTGCATAATTTGGGGCTGTATTGCTTGGAAAAGCAGAAGTTGAGAGGAGATATTATGGAGGTGCTCAAAGTCCTGCAAACGTGAACAAAGTAGAGAGAAACGGTTCCAAAATGATGGAAGGGTCGAGAACCAAAGACCACAGGTTTAGGGTGATTGGCAAGGGAAGTATTGGCAATGCGAGGAGAAATGTTATCTTGCAGCCAAAGAGTGAAATGGAGTAGATTCACTCGAGCAAGAGCGGATTATTGTCTGCAAAGGAATAATGTGCAGGATCACTGGAAGTGGCAGTAGGTACATTGCTTATTAAGAGTGTCAGCAGAGAAACAATGTTATTCCCTCGCCTTCATTGCTCGTCTCTCCTTCCAATCAACTCTGGCCAGCTCATCCGTCATATCTTTATCACTCCTTTTAGTCAACGGTACTGTAAGATCTGATTCCAGCTTCTCCTTCTCAAACTTCTCATATTGTGTTTGCTGCCCCCTAGGGGCTCTTTCACCTTCAGCTCTCGCATCAAGTCTGCCTCGATACACATCACCAAATCCAGGATTACCTATTCTCCCCAGTGGGTTCTACCACAATTTGTCCAAAAACTCTCCTTTTTTTGGAATCCGCTATCAACCTGATTTTCCCAGTCCACCTGCATATTGAAGTCCCCCATGATTATTGTAATAGTGCTTTTCTAACATGGCTTTTCTAACTCCTGATTTATTTTCTTCCCCAATTGCTGACGACTGCAAGGAGGCTTGCATATAGCTCTTACAATGTATGTTTCCTCATCTCTGCCTGCACGTATTCTATTCCTTCTGACCATATATTATTTCTTGTTATTACTAACAAGATCTCCATGCCCGCTATGCCTATCTGCTTGTCATTTTGATCGGACATATGCGCTAGGATATCTATTTTCCAACCCTGATTTGTTTGGGGCTCACGTCCCTGGGATACCCACAACATTGTACCCGCTAAATTTAATCCGAGCTCCAAGCTCCTTTATCTTGCTCCCCGTACTGCATCAAACTCAATACTCCAAACATATATTGTTCGGAGAGTCCGTAAATGTAGAAATGGGTCCCGAAATCTGCTTGAAGAAAATCAATGCAAAAAGAACTCGAGTGTCATCCAGTCCGTGATAGGAACTCAGGAGTTGAATGACAGAAAACCCCTGTTACATGGAGCTCAGGGCGCAATAAGACCAGCCACTATCTTATTGAATGGTGGAGCAGGTTCGAAAGGGCTGAATGGCCTCATGATGCAGCTGCACTGTATACACCTGTGTTTTTGAAACACAAATGACACTGCACATCTTCGTGTGCCATATACTGGGGCAAACTGCCCTTTTCTTGATCCTGGGAATTGTTTAGACCATTACCTGGAACATTCTATCAACGACATCATCTAGGAAATTATATAAGTGGAATTTTCCAGAATATTCTACAACTAAATTTCCCCAGAACATTGTATAACCAACATTCCCCATTTATTCTATAACTTACATTTCCGAGAACATTCTATAACCGGCATTCTCTGGACCATTCGATAATTTACATTCTCCGGAACATTCTATATTTGACACGATCTATGAACGGCCAGATGCTAATTAATTGAATGAAAGATAATGTCCTGAGGGAAGAGATCCCGTTCCAGGGAGCAAGAGACGCTGTTTTGAAATCCCCTCAGGCAGTTAAAGGGGTGAATATGCTTTCCCTGCGTCTACATTTCTTCACTACAGAGGACTGATCACAACTTAGAACAAAGGCAGAAATTTCCAACCTCCGTTTGTCTTCAAGGAACTGGGAGAGAATCCTTCAAGACGGCAACGTTTTCACTCGCCATATTAGGAACTCTAAAGAAGTGACCTGTGTCTGCTCTCAAGTGATTGAATGTGTGGAAATGTTCTAGAAATCATCTGTTCTTATGGATGTGTGTCTGTTTCTTTGGGCAGGAAGTGTTTCTTGTGTTTTACATTGCATTTTTGTAAGTAATTGGGAACTTCCCATTTGTTATTTCAGCTCCAATTATTTAAATACTGTTTAAAATGTATTTAAAATAAATCTCTGAATATAGTGACACATTTGAAAATCTCACTCTGCTCTCAATCGAAGTGGTAACTTTGTCTTCAGGCTGATGTATAATTTAAAAACCGAAAGAACTGCGGATGCTATAAATCAGGAACAAAAACATAGTTGCTGGAAAAGGAACGGTTCCTCTGATCTGAGGGTCACCGGACCAGAAACGTTAACTCTGCTTTTTCCTTCACAGATGCTGCCAGACTTGCTGAACTTTTCCAGCAATTTTGTTTTTGCTCCTGATGTATAATTTGTTTGTTTTCCATCCTCAAAGTTAACATAGTGACTACCTTCGTCCTGCTTTGTAAAGATTGTGGATTGTCTCCATGTGTTAGTCGTTACCTGGTGGCCATGGCAGTGGCGGATCTACTGGTCATTATCCTCGACCTGATATTGAGACACATTCCCATTGTATATCAGGAACAGTTTTATTTCCAAGTGTCGGTCCCTTTGCGTAATATCCACGCCGTCCTGCTTTATGCAGCCATTGACTGTTCGGTGTGGTTCACCGTCACTTTCACCTTTGATCAATTTGTGGCCGTTTGTTGCCAGAAGCTGAAAAATAAATATTGCAGTGAGAAAACGGCATCTGTGGTTTTGGGAACAGTGACTGTGCTGAGGTTTTTAAAGAACATTTTCTGGTATTTTATGCTTTCAGGTTGGTATTTACTGGAGAACTCCCCCTGGTTTTGTTATGTAACAATTAAAGTTCTTTACTCTCGTGTCTGGATCACAATCGAGTTCTTCCACCACATTCTAACCCCGTGTCTCCCGTTTTTCATGATTCTGTTGTTCAATGTTTTCACCGTCAGACACATTTTAGTGACCAGCAGAGCCCGCAGGAGACTCCGGGCTCACACCAATGGGGACGGTCAGTATGACACTGAAATGTAAACTCGAAAAAAAATCTATCATTTTACTGTTTGTGATCTCATCCAATTTCATCCTGTTATGGTCAATGTTAATGGTGTGTTCTATATGGTACCGGATGTGGTTTATTGGGTAGCAATCCGTGTATCTGGATGGCTTTGTGCAGGAATTGGGCTTCATGCTGCAGCTCCTCAGTTGCTGCACAAACACCGCGATTTATGCCGTGACCCAGACGAAGTTCAGGCAGCAGCTGAAGAATGTGCTGAAATATCCCTTCACGCAAATTCAACAATCAATCAAATTAATTAATCAATCAATCAATCAATCAATCCAGGATTTTCTCTTTTCAGTTCAATTTTTCAGCAAGGAAGCAGCTTATTGCTATGGTAACTGAACGAGGACAGAACTGGTTTATTTCACCGTATCCCACAGCGGGTTACAGGGACATATTTCAATGTTCCTCTCAACTCAGGAGCCAGCGAGAAAAGGCACCATTCCACTTCCTGTATCTGTAACTTCAATTTGTAAGGAATAAAAATGTTCACTAAAAATGTCAAGCAGCACAGCAAACCATATTTCGTTTGTCTTTTTGCTGGAGGAGCTGAGCTGGAGAGAGACGGACTCGGCCCAGGTTTCAGTCCTCAAGAACGGGGAACAAACACAGGAGTTACGTTTAAGTCACTCTGTCCTTGCTTTCACTTGTGTGCCACGTGCTCTGACCTGGCTTCAGCAGAATTCATCTCTATTTCTCTCTATGTCCCTTCAACTCTTGCAATGTCCCTTCCCCTGTGATAATGTCCCACTCTCCACCACCTCTCGCTCTTTCTTCCCACCACGGTGCGCCTTCTCTCTCTCCCCCTGTACCGGACTATATCCTCTCCCCTGACACTCCTTTATCTCTCTCTCTATTCTCTCTCTCACTCACACTCTCTCTCCCACTCCCACTTACCTTCTGTCCCCCTCTCCCTCTCTCTTCCCCTCTGTTCCTCTCTCTCTCGCCCTCTGTCCCCTTCTCTCTCCCTTCCTTTGCCCCGTCTCCCTCCTTCTCTCCCATTCTGCCACCTGTCTCTAACTCCGTGCCCCGTCTGTCTTCCTCTCTCTCCCCCTTTAGTCCCTTCTCTCCCTTTCTCTCTCTCCCGCTCTGTCCCCTTCTCTCGATCTCTCCCCTTCTCTCCCTCTCTCCCGTTCCCTCTCCCCGTTCCCCCCTCTCACTCTCACACTGCGTCAGCCCCCCTTCCTTTTTTTCTCCCTCTGTCCCTGTCTCTCTATTTCTCCCCCTCTATCTCCCTGCTTTATTTGCCCCCACCCTCTCTCCCTCTCTCTCTCTCTGCCTTTGTCCCACATCTCTCTATCCCCCGTCCACCCTCTCTCTCCATCTGCCCCCCAGTTTTTATGCCCCACTGTCCTACTATTACTCTTTGCTCCTCTGTCCTTCTCACACTCTCCTTCTCCCTCCACTGTCCCCACTTCTCTCTCGCATTCCCTCTGCCCATGTCCTACACTCTATCCCCGTCTGTCCCGTTTTCTATCTCTTCCTCTACTCGAGTCCCACTCCCTCTGTCTCTCCGCTCTGTCCCCCCTTCTCCCTCTCTCCCTGTCCTCCTCTGTGACTCCCCTCTGTCCCTTTGACCCCCTCTTTCTCTTTGTCTCTGTCCGCCTCTCTCTCTTCGCCCCTGTCCTCCTTTGCCTCACTCTCTTTCTCCCTCGCTCCCTCTGTCTCCCACTCTCTCACCCTGTCATTGCCTTTCACTCTGTCCCAACTCGTCTCTCTCTCTCTCTGTCCCTCTCTCTTCCTCTATCGCTCCCTCTCGCTCTCTCTATCTCCGTGCCTCTGTCTCCCTCTCACTCTACTTTCTCTCTCTCCCTGTTTCCCCTCTGTGCCCCCTTCTCTATGTCTGCCTCTATCCCCTTCTCTCTTCCCCCTGCCACGCCTTCCCGCTTTAAATCACATTCTCGCGCACTCACTCGCTCTCGCCCGATCTGTCCCCCGTCCCTTCTGTCACGCTCTCTGTCTCTTCTACCCGTCCTCCCTCACTCTCCCTCTGTCTTCTTCTGTCCCTTCTCTTCTTCTGTACATCTCTGTCCCCACTCTCACTCCCTATGTTCCCCCCCCCCACTCTGTCCCACTCTCTCTCCCCCTCTGTCCCAGTCTCTGTCCCTCTCTACCCCTCTGTAAACAATACTGTCTGTCTCCCCATCTGTCCCCTTCCCTCTCTTTCTCCCTCTGTCCCTTTCACTCTCTCTCCATCCTGCCCCACTCTCTTTCTCCCTGAGCCCTCACGTCGCTCTATGTCCCTGTCCCCTGCCCTTCTTACCCGCTCCATCTCTCCCCATATCCCCTCTCTCTCATACCCCTCCCACTCTGCCTCCTTCACTCTTCCTCTCCTTCCCCTCCGTTTCTCCTTCAGTACATCTCTCTATCCCTCTCTCTCTCCTTCTGTCCCACCCTTTCCTCTCTATTCCCCATTTAAGCCCCTCCCCTCCACATGCCCCCCCTCACTCCGTCACTGTCTGTCTCTGTTGCCCCTCCCCATCTGCTCCCCTCCCTCTCTTTCACCCTCTCTCTCTCTTGAACATTTGCCTTCTTGCTAAAAATTAGGGTCACTAACGCTGCATAGCAGAGCCCTCCACGTGGCTAGGTATTCAGTCAAGGTGATCTTGAACATTTGTTGCCCGTGATCTTACTCAGACCAATTCCTCAGCACACATTATTCCCGTTGTTGATCTACACTGACTCCATGTACAGAAATAAAACTACGATTTTGACAATCCCAGATAAAAACTGAAAGAACTGCGGATGCTGTAATTCAGGAACAAGAACAAAGCTTCTGGAAAATCTCAGCAGGTCTGGCAGCATCTGTGAAGGGAAAAACACAGTTAACGTTTCTGGTTCGATGACCTTTCCTCTGATGCTCCCAGACTGCTGAGCTTTTCCAGCAACTTTGTTTTTGTTAGTCACCCCAGTCTTAATTTTCAAATCTGCCCCCTTTTTTACATGTTCTTGGTATGCATGCATTGCCGATAAGGTCAGCATTTATCGTCCATCCTTCATAACCCCTGGCGACGGTGGTGAGCGGTTAACTATTAGAACATAGAACAGTACAGCACAGTACAGGCCCTTCGGCCCACGATGTTGTGCCGAACTTTTACCCTAAACCTAAGGTCTATCTAGCCTCCGCAGCATATTGTCACTACAGTTCTTCGTGTATAGGGACATTAACAGTGCTGTCTGATACATGGAGCATATAGGTAAACGATCATGACTAGGCCACTCAGTGTATCAAACCAGTTCAACCAATCAATATAATAATAGCTGATACTTTATCTCAACACCATTGATCCCCTCTCTCCCCATATTTCTTGATGACTCTAGTACACAGAACTCTATTTATTTCGCAAGTAATTCAATAGTTTAGCCTCCATCGCCTTATGTGCCAGAGAATTTCACAGGTTCACAACCCTCTGCATGAAGAAATCTTTCCTAATATTGTTCCTAAATGATGTACCCTGTATTCTGTGAAGGTAACTACATGTTCTATCTCAACCATCCACCTCCACCCACCCTCATCCAAACTGTTGCCCCTCTCAGAATTTTGTATGTTTCAACAGGGTCCTCTCTCATTCTTTGAAGCTGAAATAAATGGAGGGCCATATATCCTAGTCTTGCCTCAACTTGCAAATAAGCCATCCCAAGAGTCAGTTTGTTGAAACTTCGCTGCACTCTCTCTTTATCACAGATTTTATTTCCTTAGTTAATTTGTAAAGGAAAAACTGTACACAGTACTCCAGGACTCACGAGGCACTGTACATCTGCACTCACACAACTTTGCTCAATTACTCAAATGCTCATGCACTTTAGTTCATCACAGCATTCATTTTGCTAACTTCTCAAATGCTAATACTGGTTTCTCTCTCTGCACCTTCTTTGGAGCTGTACCACTGCATTCTGCACACAGTGTACTACCTTGATGCACTTAGTATGGCACGATCTGTCTGTACTGCGCGCAAATAGCACTTTTCACTGTTTCTCTATCCATGTGACGATAATAAATCAAATCAATGACAGCATGCTGTACCTGCATGCTTGCTGATTTGATTTTTGATTTGATTTGATTTATTGTTGTCACAAGTTCCCAAGCACAGTGAAGAAAAAAAATTTTTGCCCTCTGTACAGGCAGATGATAACATACAAGGACACACAATTCATAGGATGAACAGAGAAAAGCATAATCACAAGATGTGTACAAAAACAAGATCAGCATTAGACTTGAAATTTGAGAGGTCCATTCAGACGTCTAATAACAGCGGGGAAGAAATTGTTTTTGAAGCTGTTGGTACATGATTGTAAGCGTTTGTATCTTCTGTCTGACAACAGAAGTTGGAAAAGATTATAACTAAGCTAAGCATGGTATTTGATGATGTTGGCTATTTCTCCGTGGCACCGAGAATTGTGGATGGAGGCAATGAAATGAAGCTAGGCTTGTGTGATGCGTTTACTTTCAGGGACTGGTGTCCACGGCCACTCATATCTCTTTCTACATCAACGTTACAAAATCTATCACCTTTTAAGGAATAACCTATGATTCTGTTATTTTCATTTCTTCCCCAAAGGTGGATGACGTCACACATATCCACAATCTGCTGCATCTACAATGTGCTTGTCTACTCACTAAACCTACCAAAATTGCCTTCTTTTCTTCCACTCTCCTCTAAACCTCTTGTCTTTCACCTTAATCCTATGCTCCCTTGTTATTCACCATTCAACTAAGAGGAACAGTTGCTTTCTAGCCACACTTTCTGCACCCATAAAATCTTATGCACATCTATCAGGTCTTCCCTCAACCTTCTCTGCTTCAAAGAAAACAGCCTGAACTTTCCAGCCCGTCTTCAAAATTAAAGTACTCCAGCCAAGACAGCATCCTTGTGAATCTCCTCCGCACTTCCCCAGAATATTCACATCCTTCTAAGAGATGACCAGAACTGCACACACGAAGAAAAGTCGTGTGTTTCTCCAACATAAACTCCCTACAGTTATGATATATGCTTTGACTGGTAATGGCAAACGTCCTGTGTGTCTTCTGAACTACCCTATTTCCTGCCTTGCCGCCTTAAGGGTTCTGTGTGTAAGCACACTAAGTTCCCTTTGTTCCTATAAGTATCCTCATGTCAATAGTTTGTAATGGTATAGTAATGTGGATTGAACCGAGTTGGCATGTACCTTTCTCGTCTGTGTTGCATCTCAGCATACTTCCAATTCTGCACTCTATTTCTAATATAAATATCTTCATCAATTATCCTGCTTCCTGTAACTGTGGAGGATCTGGTCTCTGCAATTCCACCCTCAAATACTCTCTTCTCCTCCCTCCTTACAATGCTGCTTACAACATAATTAGTTGTTTAGGTCTTTCCTCAGTATCCCCACTGTCATCTTTTACCGCTTAGTATCAAATTTATAAGTCAATGGTCCAATGAAGCACACGACCATATTTACTTGCCATAGTTGAATACAAAATGTGTAAGTACACCTTCTCAATTTAAAATTACAGATGGTAATTTCCATGAATGAACAAAATGCAATTATCCAATTTCAAAGCCACATGCAGAAAACCTAACAGTAGATAACAAAATGAAGAATAGATTAAACACTTTTTTTCAATTACATTCACCTCTATCAAGAGTTACCATGAATAATTCTTAAGACTACATAATTTGGGGCTGCCCATCTTGTTGGAGCATACTATACCATAACTAATTCCAGAGTTTACATTGTAGATTAATATATTCAGTGAACATTGTTTTTCCAGCACAAATATTTAGTACAATGAGTCAAGAATTCTGGAAATCTACAAACTAACAAATATTATTTGATTCGAATCCATTACTTACGTGGGACACATACAGCAACAAGAATGGGGTAGTAAATGGCAAAGAAGATGCCTTTCACTGGTCCGTGCATCTTTGTGTCGTCTTTTGGAAAAGAATGGAATTCTCATAACTTCATGTCACGTTCAAAGTGTCCCAGTTTATTCAAACGGAGCCTCCAGAAGATCAATTACTTGACAACATGCAATTTAGTTACATTTCGGTGAACAAACAAGTTAACTCACTGTTTCATGCCTTACGTTTATCACATTGAAAAAGTGGATGACTCCATTATCTTTGTGGACGGACTGCAGCTGAAAATTCTGCGATCGCTCATCACAAATAATATATAACTGGCCCACCCACCCTGTGATGGTAGACACTGGGCTAAAATACCCCGTCCAACATAAATTGTCATCAATTACAGGTTCTGAAATATGTTGTCCTCTTAAGTGTCAGATTAGTTCATGCATGTGGTACTTTGGTGGTGTTAAATCAAATTATATGCATATATTTAGAGCTAAAAGAACTGCAATGATTGTTACCCGAATAGAATGACATCAGAAGGGAAGCCTGACTTCCTTGTCTGCAACAAACGTTTTCTGCCAAGTCACATTTGAAGAAACTCTGCTCAAATGGGCTTGTTTAAAAAACTGAATATTGAGGTGACTACAGATCACCGTGATACAAAGTACGGCGACAACTTTGCAGAAACCTGACTGCAGCGGTAGGACATCCGGGAATTAGAATATGCAGTATAGAAATATTATCTACGGTTTGATAATTTATTAATTATCAGGAAATGCGTTAATCTTCGGAATAACTCTGGGTTTTGTGGAAATTAGCTCATATGAAAGTTATTGAATCTTTGAAGTCTCTGCTGGAAAATGAACTCGTGAGGAAGATCATTTGTTCTATTTTACACAGGAAGTGGACAAAGAAAGCAGATTAACCAACAATTTACAACCTTGAATTGAAAGAATACAGGGAAAGGTCAAATGTGTGGGGCAATGGTGAAACAGCAAGGTTCCTAGGACGAATAATGTCACAGTTTCAGGGAGGAAGGACATACACAAAGTGTCGAATAAATTTCCTCCTGGTTATATAAATCTCTGATTTATAACTTATATATGTTTTCTTAGGGACAAATAAACCCAACGAAGCATACCAATATTTTAAATCTGGTTGGACAACAGTTTTCTATGGTTTAGTTTTTGCTATCATCCACGTTTGCTACTAATTAGTTTACGTTTAATGCCCACAAGAATATTAAAAAAGGGATAGATTCATTAATCGTTTCAGCTAAGAGCTAACTGATTGAGTAGTTGTCAAAAAATAAACATATTTTTGTCAGTTTAATCCTTCATGGTCGCGTTTGCCTACCTTTCATTCTATTTGTCAGTTTTCATCCATCAAGGGGTCGTTTGTATTTTTTTTACATTTCACATTCATTAGAATTTTCAGAGCAACTTCCATGTTACTTCTACACATATTCCGAACTGTTTGAGCTTTGTACTATTCTAAGAACTTATCCCAAAGACTTTCAGTTGTCAGTTGATTTCTTGCAGTTTGTGTAGGTTCTTCTGTAGTTTTACTGTTACTGACTGGTAACAGGATCTTCCGCATTTCTTACAGTTTCAATTCCATACAACGTATTGACTGATTCTTTCCTTGATCCCACTCTGTAGTTTACCCTGCATTTTACATTATACGCAATCTTCAAGGTAGTGACAGGTTTAACCAACTCGCAACTGGACAACATTGGTGTTTGCCCTCCACATGAGTTTCTTGTCACTCTAACAAGAATAAATTATTTCCCCTCAGAGTGCCGTGCCTTCTATTCCCTCTCACCACAGTTGTCCAGTTACCGACGTATGCATCACCCCAACCAGTTCCATGCACTGCGCTTCTCAGTGAGCTCTATATTCTGATGTGTTTCTCTGTGAAAAAAAAATTCTCCTTACTTTCTGTATTGATCTGTTATTGAACTCACGTATTGATAGAAAAAATAACAAAGAACTGCGGATACAGAAATGTAAAACAAAAAGAGAAAATTCTGGAAAACCCCAGCAGCTCTGGCAGCGTCTGTGATGAGGAAACAGATCAACATTTCAGTTCCAGCGACTGTTCTAAGAAGCATCACTGTACTGGAAATGTTAAATTTGTTTTCTCTACACAGATGCTTTCAGACCTGCTGGGTGGTTCCAGGTACAGGCATTTCTGATTTTTTGCCGCCCATAGATAGCTCTTAGTTCTGCACTCGGCTACAAAATGAAGATTTTTCACACCCACCCCTTTAATCCTTTGCATAATTTAAAAGATGTCTATGTAGTCAGTTCGTAATTCCCTATTTTCCTGGGGAAAGTGGAACCACCTAGTCCACCTCTTCAGGTCAGATTGCATCTTTATTAATTTCCTTCTCAGGCGTAGAATAATTCATAGTTGATGATAAAGTAACATAAAAAATAGAATCACAGCAGGACATGAGAACTTCAGCAATATCAGGGCAGGTCATCTACAAATATCCTACCGCCCCAATTCATTCCAAAACCAAGCATATTTTATGTTGTTTCTTCCCGGCATGGGCTCAGCCAAAATTTATTTTTAAATGTTAGTGCCCCAGGAAAAGGGGGTGGTGAAGTGTCTTTTTCAATCACGACAGTAGTTGTGTGTAGGAACACAAATGAACCTGCTTGGAAGGGTGGGATGGGGGTCCACGACTCTGGGTGAAGGAATAGCGATATAGTTCCAACTCCGAAGAGACTTGCAGAAGAATTTGCAAGTGCTGGTGATTTCATGAGTGCACGATCATTGACATTCTCAATGGTTGGTCGCAGCTTGGAAAGCGCTGTAAGAGGAGCCTTATGAGTAATGTTTGAGCACAAAGACAAAGAAACTAGAAGCAAGAGTAGTCTACAAGCCCATCGAGCATGCTCAGCCATTCATTATGATCAAGACTGATCTTCTATCTCAACATCACATTCCCACATTTTTTCCAAACACCTTGATTGCTTTATTTTTTTTAACTATATATGTCAATTTCACTCTTGAAGATACTCAATGACCGGGTTTGACAGCCTGCAGTGATCAAGAATGCCAGAGTGAGTGAATGTATGTTTCTCAACTCAGGCCTAAAAGGCCTTTCCCACATAATAAAATTGGAAGCAGTGTTATAGACTCTCCAATCATGGGAAATATTCTTCCTTTATCTAGTCAGTCAACACTTGTCATAATTTTGTAGTTTGCTTTCAGAGCCCCTCTCATCCTTCTAACCTCCGGTGAATACAGGCCCACTCAAATCTGTCCTCATAAAAGAACTCCTGTCATTCTCAATGTCACCCGAGTCAATCTCTACTGCAGTGTTTATATTTCATTTGAAACCGAAACCATTCCTACAAGTACATATTAAAGAGGCTTCGCTTCTATCAGAATATGAAAATACATAAAGCTCAGGGTGTACTGGGATTTTGCGTGCGTAAACATTTTGGAACACAGTTCACAAGTAAGGGTAACACCGACTGCCACCATGCACAATGAGAATACTGAAAAATAAACTAGAAAATGTAACAAAAGAAAAGAAATGTGAGGTTAAACGATCTGGTAATATGAAAGAAGATTGCAAGAGGCTTTTTTTTTAGATATATATAAGGTAAGAGAGAGATAAGTGTGGACATTGAACCAGTGGAAAATGAACCTGGTGAAGTGGTTAGAGGGAAAAAAATGGCAGAGGAAGTTAATTGGTATTTTTCATTGGTCTCCATAGTGGCAAACCACTAGCATACCAGAATTTAAAGTGAGTCAGGGCCAGTGGTGAGTGTAGTGTCCATCACTAAGGAGAAAGCGCTGGGGAAGCTGAAAGGATTAATCACCAGGACCAATAGAGTACAGCCAAGATTTCTGGTAAGGATACTTGCAGCGATTGTTAAGGTATTTGTGGTGACCTTTCAGCAATCACTGAGTCATGGAGGGTTCCAGAGTACTGGAAAATGGCTAATGGCACACCCCTGTTTAAGAACAGAGGAAGGTAGAAGACGGGAAAATGGTGGCTGCTTAGCCTGACATCGTTATTGTTAAGATTTTAGAGTCCATTACTAAGGATGACATTTCGGATTACTTGGAAGTGAATCATAAAGTCTGGCTGAAACAAAACAACGGGGAATCACGCCTGAAAAATCTGTTGGAATCCTTCGAGGAGGTAACGAACAAATTAGACAAAGGAGAGCCAGTGGATGCAAAGTATTTGGCTTCAACAAGGTACCGTGCAGGAGGCTGCTGAATAAGATAAAAACAGATGGTACAAGGGGCAAGTTACTGGAAAGAAGATTTCCTGACTGGCAGAAGATAGAGAGGTGGATAAAAAGGATCTTTTTTGGGCTAGTGACTGCTGCAATTCCGCAGGGTCAGTTCTGGGACCACAACTAATCATGTTATATATTAATGATCTGAAAGCAGCGCTAAGTGTGTTGCTGCTCAGTTTGCAGATGGCACAAGGATAGTAGGAGGGACAGGAGTATTGAGGAAGCAGGGAGGATGCTGAGGTCTTGTTCAGGCTAAGAGAGTGGGTAAAGATATTTGAATGGAGAACAATGTAGGAAGCGTGTAGTTATGCACGTTGGTAGAAATGACAGAGGTCCAGACTATTTCATCAATGAGGAAAGGTTGTGGAAATCTGGATTGTGTTAGGTTAACATGCAGGCTCAGTTGGCAGTTAGGAAGGCAACCACAATGTTAGCATTCATTTAGAGAGGGTTAGAATACAAAAACAGGGATGTACTGCTCAGATTGTATAAGAGTCTGGTCACACTGCATTTGAATACTGTGAGCTGTTCTGCTTACTATATCTAAGGAAGGATGTACTGTCCTTGTAGGGACTCTAAAGAAGGTTTATAATATTGATCCTGGGGGATGAAGGGCTTGTCATATGAGGAGCGGATAAGGACTTTGGGTCTGTGCTCAATGAGGTTTAGACGGATCAGTTGAGAAGTTATTGAAATTTACAGAATACTGAGAAGTTTGGATAGGGTGGATATGGAGAAGATGTTTTCATTGTTAAGAGTAACTGGGACCCAAGGGCACAGCCTCAGAGAGAAGAGAAGACATGTTAGAACCGAGTTAAGGAGATTTCTTTTCAGCTCATTGTTAGTGAATCTGTGGAACTTATTTCTGTGGAAAGCTGAGGAGGTTAAGTTATTGAGTGTACTTAAGACAGAGATATATAGGTGTTGATTATTAAGGGGATCAAAAATTAAACATGGCAGGAGGATGAGTTTGAGAAACATATCAGGCGGATTGAATGGTGGAGCAGACTTAATGGGTTGAGTGGACTATTTTTGCTCATTTATCTTATGGCCCGAACTTCCACTTCTGAGCTATACCATGTTTCAAACATTACCAGCCATTCTCTTCAACATTTTTTTCTGGATTTCATATTTACCTGTTCACTGCCGTCATTTTACACTCTGGTATCCAACACAAACCGAATTAAAAACTTCACAAACAATGAGGAAACAGGGTCACTCACTAGCACAAATACACTACTTAAAAGATAAATACTGCGGATGCTGGAAATCGAAAACGTGTTCATTCACCAAGATGATAACATAAGGCTGCAAGGGGAACAAAAACTTATTAGACATGACTGGTGACAGCTTTGTTTCTGCATATTTGGCTACTCAGAACTCCAACAGGCTCCGTGTGTATGTCTGTGTATCTCCCAATGTGCGTGCACATGTAATTCAGTTTCTCATTGCTACGAATCTGAACTTAATTCACATTAATCGTAATTAAGTACATATTAAGGCCCATGAAATTTATCAGAACAGACACAAGGCAAATAAGATTAACCATTCCCTTCAGTAACCCAGGGGATCAATTCTAGTGTAAGAATCAGGAGGTTTATCATCATCGAATCCTTACGGTGTGGAAACAGGCTCTTTGCCCAACAAGTCCACACCGACCTTCAGAACATCCCACCCAGACCCATCCACCTAATCTACACATCCCCGAACACGATGGGAAATTTAGCATGGCCAATCCACCTAGCCTGTACGTCTTTGCAGGTGTGAGGAAACTGGAGCAACCAGAAGAAACACATGCAGGCACAGGGAGGATGCGCAAACTCCACACAGTCGTCTGAGGGTGGAATCGAACCCAGGTCTGTGGCACTGTAAGGCAACAGGGATAGCCATTCAGCCACGGTATAGAGCGGATTTGAGCACATAAAATCACCCAGAGGGCATCTGCAAACCACTGCATATAAGAATGGCAGGAACAGGAAAAATGTATTTGAATGAGCTCTTGAAACGTCCTAGGTTACGGATCAAGTGTTAATCATTGGAATTACTGGAAAATGAGAATAAAATAATTGGATGTGTGATGACCAGTGTGGAAGCAATGGACTTCTGGATCTTCTTTCCTTGCTGTATGATATATTAGAGAACAGGAGAGAATATAATTTTGCACCAAACGTAACAATTGCCCCTTAACATTCTATTGCATTATCATCATTAAATCTCTCACGACCAACGTCCAGAGTCTTACCATTGACCATAAGACCATAAGACATAGGAGCAGAAATGAGGCAATTCGTCCCATCGAGTCTGCTCTGCCATTCAATCATGGCTAATAAGTTCCACAACCCCATTTTCCCGCTTTCTCCCCATAACCATTGATCCCCTTGATAATCAAGAAGCTATCTATCTCAGACTTAAAAGTACTCAATGACTTGGCCTCCACAGCTTTCTTTGGCAGTGGATTCCATAGATTCACCAGTCTCTGACTGAAGACGTTTCTCCATATCTCCGTTCTGAAATGTCTTCCCTTTACTCTAAGTCTGTGCCCTCGGGTCCTAGTCTCTCCTACCAATGGAAGCATCTTCCCAACTTCCACTCCGTCCAGGCCATTCAGTATTCTGTAAGTTTCAATTGGATACCCCTCATCCTTCTAAACTCCAACGAGTAGAGTCCAAGAGTCCTCAAATGTTCCTCATTTGTTAAGCTTTTCATTCCTGGGACCATTCTCATGAACCTCCTCTGAACCTGCTGCAGGGCCAGTACATCCTTCCTGAGACATGGGACCCACAACTGCATGCAAAACTCCAAATGTGGCCTGATAAGAGCCTTATAAAGCCTCAGTAGTACATCCCTGTTTTTATGTTCAAGTCCTCTCAAAATAAATGCCAACACTTCCTTTGCCTTCCTGATTACTGACTCAACCTGCAAGTTTACCTTGAGAGAATCCTGGGCTCTAACTCCCAAGTCTCTTCGCACTTCAGACTTCTGAATTTTATCCCCATTTAGAAAATAGTCCATGCTTTTATCCTTCTTACCAAAATGCATTCTCTCACACTTTCCCACGTCGTACTCCATGTGCCATTTCTTTGCCCACTCTCCTAACTTGTCCAAATCCTTCTGCAACCTCCCCACCTCCTCAATACTACCTGTCCCTCCTCCTATCTTTGTATCGTTTGCAAACTTAGCTGAAATGCCCACTGTTCCTTCACCTAGATCATTAATGTACAAAGTGAAAAGTTGTGGCCCCAGCCCTGACCCTTGTGGAACACCACTTGTCACCAGCTGCCATCCCGAGAAAGACCCTTCTATCCCCACTCTCTGCTTTCTGCCAGACAGCCAATCTTCTATCCATGCTATAACCTTGCCTCTAACACCATGGGCCCTTATCTTGCTCATCAGCCTCCTTTGTGGCATCTTGTCAAAAGTCTTCTTGAACTCCAGGTAGATAACATCCATTGGTTCACCTTGGTCTACCCTGTTCGTTACTTCCTCAAAGAATTCTAGCAGATTTGTTAGGCATGACCTCCCCTTGATGAAACCAAGCTGACTTTGCCCTATTTTACTATACACTTCCAAATGTTCAAAATCTCATCCTTTACAATGGACTCCAAAATCTTACCCACAACCGAGTTTAGGCTAATCGGCCTGTAATTTTCTGTCCTTTGCCTTACTCCCTTTTTAAACAGGGGTGTCACGGTAGCGATTTTCCTGTCCTCTGGGATCCTCCCTGACTGTAGCAATTCCTGAAAGATCACCACTATCACTTCCACTATCTTTTCAGCTATCTCCTTTAGAACTCTGGGGTGTAGACTAAGTCCAAATTGACCAGAAACTGATCTAGGCTACTCACATAAATACAGTAATCTCAAGTGAAGCTCAGAGACTAGAAATTGTGCAGGGAATTACTCACCTCCTGATTCCACAAAGACGGTTCTCTATCTCAAAGGTACAAGTCAGGCATATGATGGAAAATGCCATAATTCTGTATAAATGTACGACTCCCACAATACACAAGAATCTTGACAACATACAGAATAAAGAAGTCCACTGTGTCGACACTGTTTTCACAAGCATTCTCGACTCTTCCACCAATGTACAGCAGCACCGCCTAAAGAAGAGCCAGAGTGGCCATGAAACTTGAGAAACTGAAAAGAAGCTGTGGATGCTGTAAATTAGAAAGAAACCACAGAAATTGCTGGAAAAGTTCAGCAGGTCAGGCAGCATCTGTGAAGAGAAATCCGAGTTAATGTATCAGGTCACTTGACCCTTCCTCAGAACATTGAAACTTTTACTTTGTTTCTCTTTCCATAAATGCTGGAAGACCTGGTGAGTTTCTCCAGCACAGTCTGGCTACTTCCAGATTCCCAGCAACCGCACTACTTTGTTTTTACTCAAGAAGTTGTGTGTTTGATCGACAAAATACCCTGCAGGAATTCGTCAAATGCTTTTTTGATAACACATGTTGATAACAACTTTCTTCCTGGGATACCTGGGAACAAAACCACCTGTTAATTCCCCTGCAAGCTATTAACCAACCTGATTCTGA
>JAHRHZ010000101.1:7011951-7052643 GCA_024137785.1 Ginglymostoma cirratum
CTGTGGCATAAAGTCTATCTTTTATACTTTACCCATCTGGCAGGCCTGTGACTGGATGGAACACATCTTAACCCCTTTTCTCCCATTTCTCCTTATCCTGCTGCTCAATGTCTTGACTGTAAGACACATTTTAGTGACCAGCAAAGTCCGCAGGATGCTTAAAGGTGCTGAGAATGGCAGAGACCCTGAGATGGCAAACCATAAGCGATCTATCATTCTGCTGTTCACTATTTCACTCAGCTTCCTGCTGTTGTGGGCCACTGAAGTTGGACATTTCCTTTACATGCAGTTTAAAGGTGATGCATACTTCAATAACTTGAATTTCAGAGACTTAACCTACATCTTGCAAGAGACGACCAACATGTTCCAGTTACTCAACTCCTGCAACAGCGTCTTCATTTATGCAGTATCCCAGAACAGGTTCCACGAGGAGCTCAAGAAGGTGTTATTCTGTCCTTTCACCATGCTTGCAGATTGTTTTAAAACATAAAATACCAGGAAAACGTCTGCAAGCTGTTCAACATCAACTGAGGTAACTCTTCATGGAGCAATCTCATTCTCGATTCAGCAATTATTTTGTTGTAGTTGCAGCAACTAAGAGATGTAAGGCAAATAATCTGATACATTTGTAATGAAGCTAATCATTGCTGATGTTTCTTCAGAGATGAAATCAAATTCTGATTCTAGATTCTGCGGCAAAACTTAAATATCCCACTGTCACTGATACAAAACAGAATAGGAAATGTTCTCTTTGTCACCCAGGGTTTATATCTGCCATTAATTTAATACCTCTTCAAGCAGTTTTCTGACTATTTTTTAAAATTAGTTCTGTACATTACTGCTGGGCACACATCTCCTGCCACTTTTCTTGCAGCACATCAACAATATATTTAAATCCATGTAGAACAATTTGTGTTATCTCTGGTCATTAATAGAAAATCCTTACCTCCCCCACCTTCTTTTCTTCCTTATTTCGTTCTTGCCTTCCTTCCTTCATGCTTCCTTTCCTTCTTTCTTCGAAATAACAAACTGGTCAGGGTTTTAGCTGTGGCCAAGTAGTTATGTTCATGGATAAGACCAACAACTGAGGTTTACCAGCGCAGGTGTGAATCCTGCTGACTACATTTCGTGACTTTGCAGTTTTTAAATGTGTTCCTGTTCAATTAATCATAGCTGAAACACCAGAAAAGCCGCCGAAATAAACGGTTCATTTCCTTACATTCAGAAAACTCAGGTTCTGAAGAAGAATCATACTAGACTCAAAACATTAATGCTGCTTGTGTCTCTTGCTGTCAGATCTACTGAGTTTCTCCAGCATTTCCTGCTTTCATTCTATAAACTACAAGTCTGTTTACCATTCAACACCTTAAAGCTATCTGATAACAGCACTCCCAAACGAGTTGGCCTGGAGGATCTGTTTTCTTGTTGCATAACTCTGTAACTCACCCATCCCCATCGCTCCCACCCCCATCATTATACACAGACCCAGGAAATCTACAGTAACTTTCTTTGCTCCAAAGGGAACAATTCCGGTCTTGAGACTCTCCACACAAAATGGGATTTCCTCATCCCTGGACATGGTGCAAAGCGAAGGACTGAGAAGAGAATTTGGGAAAACATCATCAGTTGGCAGATGGAAAAATATTAAGGAAGCAAAACAGAAAACCCAGTCTCCAGCTTTGTAAGTTTTTAGAAAATCTTTGGGAACTGGCCTCAGAGGAGAACGAAGGGTGAACTGTCCAAGTGAGCAGAGACAGTCAAAGCACTTACCCCTTAATTAAGAGGGTGGCATGTTGACTCTGATGTTCTCGGGGACATGAACTGATTTGAGACATCCTGCACATCAGGAATTCAAATCTCATCTCAGCCCTGGGACAATGAGGAAACTCAGGAATAGACAAGGGCTCGAAGGGGTGGCGGCCGCTGTTGTAGGGGAGCTGGTTTTCGGTGACGAATATGTCTGCAGTGTGGCAATCTGAAGCTTGAACTCACTGACAGCCTGCTTTAGGTTATCATGCAAAGGTTGAAATTATCTGTCGCTCTGGCCCAATTGGTCAGCACATTGTGCTGTTAACCAAGAAGCTGACTATCCAGGATCCACTAGTCATAATCAGGTACTAAATGTGGTGCCTCGTACATGCAACCCTTGACCACTTTGCTAATCAAGAATCCATCTATATTAGTCTTGAATAAGCACAATGTATCGGTCTGTATAGCAATTTATGGCAATAAATTCCACAGATGCACCATTAGATTGAAAAAATAATCTCTTGACCTCAGTTGGAAAGGTTTTCCCCTTTCATGTGACATTTTGTTCTTAGGTCCCAGGCTGTCCTACGGGTGAAAACGCCTTCTTCACTTTCCACCCATCCAGGTATCTCGGTATTCCCCCAACACCCAAATTCTAGCAAGGACAGACCCAAAGTCCTCAACTGCTCCTCATATGAAAAGCTGATCATCCACAGGATCTTTCTTGTAAACTACTTCTGAACCCCTCTTAGGCCAGCACATCCTTCCTTAGATGTGGAGTCCAAAGTGGCTCACAAAATTTCAATTGAAATATGGTCAAGGCCTTATACAGCCTCAGCAATACATTCCATCTCGTCTATTCAGTTTCTCACTGAATGAATGCTAGCTTTGCTATTGCCCTCCTTACTGCCAATTGAACGTGAATGTTAGACTGAAGAGTATCCAGGAGAAGAACTCCTAAGACCCTTTTGAGCATCAGATTTCCAAAGTCTTTCCCCATTTGGAAAATAGTCTACACTTCCATCCTTCCTCCCAAAGCATATAATCTCATTTTTCCACGTGGTATTCCATCAGCCATTTTTTTTTCGTTCACTCTCCTAGTCAGTCCAGGTCTCTCTGCAGCTTGTCCTCTTTGTCAATATTACCTGTCCCTACACCTATCTTTGTGTCATCTGCAAACTTAGCAAAGATGCTTTCCATTAATTCCTTTAGATCCTTAATGTATAACATGAATAGTTGTGGTACCAACACAGACACTTGCAGAACTCCATTAGTTACCGGTTGGCATCCTAAAAAAGACCCCTTTAACCCTACTGTCTGTTGTCTACCAGTCAACTAATCCTTGATAAATGACAATTCCATACGCCAAGCACCATTCGCTCTTACCTTTTAAGCAGTTTCTCTGCTGCAATTTGTCAAAGGTCTTCTGGAAATTCCAATAGGTCACGATCACTGGCTCCTATTGCTATAACTTTCTCGTTGCATCTTCAAGCAATTGTAACAGATTTGGCAGGCATAACTTCGTGCTGACTCTAAAATCTTACGAATAACCAAGGATAGGCTAACTGGCCTAGAATGTCCTGTCCTCAGCCTCCCTCCCTTCTTAAACAGGGGTTTTACTTTAGCCATTTTTGAGCCCTGTGGGACCCTCCCTTATTCCAGTGGTACCAGAATGTTTACCACCAATTTCCTCTCTCTTAACTTTTACTTATACATAAAAACTTTTGCAAAATTGCATAGTGTCCTCTGATGTGAAGGTTAGCCATGGGGAATACAGGGTTACGGGAATTAGGTAGACGGTTGAGTCTGGGAGGGATCCTCTTCGGATAGTTGGTGTGGACCTGTTGAGATGAATGGCCTGTTTCCACACTGTATTGATTCTATGAAACCTCTCTTCATTAGATAACCCCCATATCTGTAGAATGAATCTCCTTGGAACTGCGTCCAATGCAATCATATCCCTCCTCAAGTAATGGGACCAAAATTGTATGCAATACTCCATGTGTGAGCTCACTCAAACCTTACATGGTGACAGCAGCACTTCCATACATTTATGCACTATTACTTTTCCAAAAAATTCTATTTGGCTTACTATCTGCAGTACTTGCATATTACTTTTTGGCAAATCACGTATGAAAATATCCAAATTCCTCTATGCAAGGTCACTCTGAAGTTTCTCTCCACTTAGAGAATAAGTTGCTTTCTTCTGACCAAAATGCATAACTACATATTAAATTCCATCTGAAAAATTTTGGCCCATTCAACTAATCTATCTCTTTCTATTTGTAAATTTTAATTCTACTATTGCAACTTACTTTTGCACCAAGTTTAGTATCATTTGAGAATTTGACTGCAGCATGTTCTATCCCTGCATCAAAATCATAAATCTTGTTAACAAGGACTATGGAACTGATTTTCCAATTTTCTCTCCGTCAATGTGCGTATAAAAATCAGGTAGCTTGGGAGCTCTGCGAACTGCATTTAGTCTTTAACTTTGTGACAACATCATGAATTATGTGGTGGATTTCCATCAAAGCACCACTCAATGTTGACATTTTCTAAAACAAAACAAGAAAGATTTGGAGAATCTCAGCAGACCTGGCAGGAAGCATTTTGTTGTTGCCTCTGTCCCAGAGGATTTTGATATATAATTTATGGCTTATCTTAAATTGTATTAAATTGATAAAAATGACCCTGAGTGTCTGAAGGGCAGTGCTGACTTCATTTCCTGCTCACACTACGGTCCGCACACACAGTGAAGGGTCTGTGTTGTTGGCAATATAGCGTGCAACATTTTTATGAGTCTCTTGTGGTGCAGTGGTAGCAGTCCTAAGCCTGGATCTGGAGGCTCAGGTTCAAGTGCCACCTGCTCCAAGGGCGTGGAATGACATCTCTAAATAGGTTCATTCGGAAAAAAATAGGTTAAATGGAACAAAATGTTCCAACCATTACCATGGACGTGCAATCCCATTATACATCCATCCCTCAAAAGGATGGTCTCAGTTCTCTCTGCTTCTTCCTAGGGGTAAGGCCTGAGCATTCCCCACCAACCACCACCCTCCTCCACTTGGCTAAGCTCACCCTCACCAACTTCTCTTTTAACTGCTATCCTGTTCTTCCGATCAGAGGAGTGGCCATGCGTAGCCGCATGGGTCCCAGTTATACCTGTCTCTTTGTCGGGTAGGTGGGATATTCCTTATTGCAGCCCTATTCCATATCCCTCCTGCACCCTTTCTCCGATATATCGATGATATCGTTGGTGCGGCTTCCCTTTATTAAAAAAGGGCCACAGGCTCCGAAACTTTAACTCTGATTTCTCCACACAGATGCTACCAGACCTGCTGAGCTTTTAACGCAACTTCAGTTTTTGATTCTTGATTTCGAGCATCCGCAGTTCTTCTGGGTTTTGAAATGTTCAGGCGGCTGTGTTTGGCCACACGATCGCCCCGCCCCTCATTCACAGCGATTGGTTGGAGGACAACCGGATGCTCCGCTGAAGTCCCGCCCCCTCTTCCTATTGGTCCAGAGCTGCCGTTATTCACCCACCCACGTTGTAGCAGCCAGCATGCGCAGTGCGGGCTTTGCAGTGAGTTGGAGGCAGTGGGGCCGAGTATCCTTTCCTCAAACAGCCAGAAATCCATTTGCAATACATTCCTGTTTGTCCTTTCAGGTACTTGAGGAAGATCTTTCAGACGAACAGAAATGTCACAGCCCACAAGTCTACAGGCTAAGTGCTGGAAACTGGGATGATGGGCCACTTTCTGTTCTGTACAAACTCAATAACTCATTTATTTCGGAGGAGAAGCTTATCTTCAGTGACAAAAGGCCAAAGGCTGTGTCAGTAAGAAAATAAGCATGTATCTCCACTGTCATCCCTGGTAGTCTAGTGGTTGTGAGTTGGCGCTGTCACTGCTGTGGCACAGGTTCCAATTTCAGTCAGGGAATCAGAATTTATTGTTCTTGACAGTAACAAAATCAAACACAGGTCTGTCTCTGTAGGGAATCCTTTCAGTGTCTCGGATCAGTTGATGTCCCCGAGAACATCAGAGTCAATGTCCCAAACTCTTAAAGAAGGGGAAGCTGCCTCTGCTCAGTTGGAAAATTCACCATTGTTCCCAAAGAATTTCTAAAGACTCACAAAGCTGAGACTGGTTTTAGTTTTAATTTTGTTTCCTTTCCATTCCCGGGAGACGCAGTGATTGGGCTGGTGGGGGGGGGCCCCCCCCAAATTGAACGTGAATTTTGTGGGACTATTTCAGCTACCCCTACTCTGATATTCTCGGTGACATTCACTGATGTGGGACATTGAAAGGATCCTCATTCCTGCAGATCAGACATTCAAAGTTCATCTCGGTTGCAGGACAATGAAGAAGATTAGTTTATAAGTATTAAAAAATGTGAATTACACTTGAGCCAGGCAGGAGACAAACCTGGTCCCGAGTCAGGCACGTTATCCACTACACCACTGGCCCCATGTATGGGCAATGTTTACATGCGGCAGGGTTGTGGTGTTAACAGGGACATGAGCAGCAATGGTAACATTCACAAGGTGAACAACCAGCAAAGATAATCACCATCACTGCTTCAGTTCAATCGTCCCCACTTAGTGAATTGGTGAGTTTTACCAGCAAAGAAAACACACTTGCCCTCAGGATGCTGCTTCAGTGTCTTCTCTTTTACTACTGGATTCATCATGAAGTTACTTCTTGCTGTTCCACAAGGACTTCTGTTTCTCCTTTTCTTCTATTCTCATTCCTTCGTTCACAGTTTGGTAGGAATAACAAGGTGTGGTGCGATAAACTGCAGATTTAGTGGGGAATGTTGTGGTGATGGCACAGACAGGATGAGCTGATCACCCTCATTCCCTGCTGTCGCCATTCATTCATTTTACACCAACAGGAAAGACATTACTCTCCTATAGCTATGATGGCCTTTTTTTCTGGTGGATTCTGAATTTTATTTCGAACTCTAAAGACTCACAATCTTTGAGAAGAAATGTCTCATTATCTCCGCCCGAAGTGACAGACACATTATCCTGAAAATGTGAGCAGAGTTCTAGACACTCCAGCCGGGAGGGAAAAGCCTCCCAGCAGCTCCACTCTCAAATTATCTCAGAATTTCTGACTTTACACAGAGCAGGAATGGGAATAGAGGAATATTGACAGAAGGAGAGTCGGAGAATGTGAAGGTGGGAGAATTGGATATGGAGAGACAAAGACATATTGAGGAAGATTATGAAAGGAACCAAAACTCCTTTCAACATGGCTGCTCAATGACACAAAGGAAAGCAGAGCCTTTCACCACCTCAGTGCAACAGAAGCAGCATTAGAGCCGATGAACGTTCTTCAAATTTGTAAAGTTGATAGTTGTAAGCTAAGGAGAGAAAGCGATTTTGATTAATGTGCTGATTCGAAAGATAAAGCTGATAATTTCCCGCGGCATTATAAAATAGAAATTCATAACGAACCTGCTTCTGACGATCGATCACTGGATCTGAAACATCAACTCTGTTTCTCTGCACAGATGCTGCCAGACTGGCTGAGCTTCTTTCTCAATCATAGATAGTAAGAACTGCTGAAGTCAGAGATAACACAGTGTGGAGCTGGAAGAGCACAGCAGGCCAGGCAGCATCAGAGGAGTCGGAAGGAGGGTCCTGACCCAAAACACCAGCTTTCCTGCTCCTCTGATACTGCCTAGCCTACTGTGTTCTTCCAGCTCCACACTGTTATCTCTTCTTGATCAATTCCTGTTTTTGTCTCAGATTTGGAAAGTTCACTGTCTTGTGTTAATTTGAGTAACATCTGGGACAAAACAGTTTACTTTCCAACTCCTGAAGGACCAGTGAGAAATGCGGGTCACCGTGGTAAATTAACACAGAAGAGCTTCTACTCCCTGGCTGGGAATCAAACCCAGGCCGCAGCACCAAGAACACCAAATCCTAGCCAATGGACCACCAGGGAAAGTGGCAAATGCTGGCGTACATTTTCCCAATGACACTGCTTTTGCGTTTTCATTTTTGACCATTTTCACTGCAGTTAAGTTTCTCCATCTTTGAGTTTTTACAGCGTTGAAGAAGACCATTCAGCCCATTGTGTCCACGCAGGCTCAAACCTCCTTCTATTCTCGTCCCAGTTTCTAGCATTTGGCCCACAGCCTTGCGTGCTCTGACATTTCAAGGGCAAATGGCAATGACACTTATCCCTGTAATCTCAAATGACAACAAATGGGACTGAAGTTTGAGATGGTAAAACTGTGTTAATACCCCTCTGAGGAATTTATAATCATTTCCACCCATAGAGGGAGACACACAGACATATCCCTGAGAGTGATAGAGGCCTCAGGATTATACCCGCTCCACGTTCCTCACATCCACTCTCTGTCCACACACAGTTTATGTGACAAAAGGCAGCATTAGTTGGATCACAAGTGACTTCTCCAGACAACAAGAATCGTTACCGTGAGCTGGGATATGAAATGGACAGTTGAGCTGAAATAGCCTCGCAAGCCGCTAATGTTCAACTTCCAATTTCAAAAACTCACCTACCCAATCACTGCAGCTCCTGGGAATCGGACAGGACAGCGCCCAGCAGACATCCCTCACTAAAGACAACTGACAGAAGGTGTTATGACATGGAATTGCCAAACCCCTCTAATAATTAAACTAAAACACAAACCACGATCTGTTATGACAGGAGTAGGGGTTCCAGTATAATAATTACCCCCTTAACATCCAGAGAAGCTCACCTCTCTCCTCGTAATCTATTGAAAGGGTATTTAATAGAAAGTGAAATCCTTTATCTCCACTTTACAAGTAACAAGAAACAATTTATGTATTAAATCCAACAATGAGTAAATTAATAAAATTACTAACAAACCAATGATTCCCCCTTAGACTGCTAACCACTCCCTAAATGGTCTAAATTTTGCTGGAATGCTGTTTAAATAAAAACAAGTCCCCCTAAATAAACTCAATTAATAAGGAGCAATAAATAAATTATAACTTAATCTCTCCATATTCGCACAGACTGTCTTCTGGAATATTCTGTCATCTCCATTCTCTTCACAAACGCCTTTCTTCCATTAATTCTACCATTAGGAATGTTTTATCTCTATAATTTCTTCAGTGAGGACTTTGAGCTAAAATGCTGTGGTACTTTTGATGAATTCGATGTGCTTTCTCTGAGAGCTGAATGGTACTAACTCTGACAGATGACAGTCCGCTCTCTGCGATTTTCCAAATGCCCTCGCCATATATACCCATTATGACATCATCCCATTCTTGTCATGTGATTGGTTTCAGGTTGTAAACACCATCAGATTTCAATCCAATTGGCTTCCTGTATCTAGGGCCTTCGTTTACATTCATTGGCCAAATTCAAACAAGGCGGACGTTTTGCCTGCCGCCTGTAAGGCTTTGATACATTTGATTCACCTTTTGAGGATCTCTGTCCTGGCAACCTCAACTGCTGCTCACAGACAGATTTTGTTTTAATTTCTAAGTACAGACAAAGCATAAATCTCAAAGGAACCACACATTTTAGCTCCCTGCATTCCACTTCACAATTATTCCGCCCAAATCCATAACATTAGGAAAACATTAAACACTTTCATGTCACATCTCTTTCTGCTTCTGTCCCTGTCTGACCTCCAGTTCCCAGCTCAATGAGCTGCTTGGTACAAACACGGACTGATCATGAAGTCAATCCTTACCTGGAAAGCAGGGCCAGGGATTGTAAGACAAGGCATTGAGAAGCAATGGGTTTGTGCATGGCTGGGTAAAGAAACACCAGTGTCGTATTTTCCTGATTGTCCCATATACTGATTCCAGGAATATGTACAGTGAAAGTTACCCCCAGTCTCAACGGATAACGTGCCTGACAGACAGGAGTGTATTTTGCAAACACTGTTCTGTCAATACGCAAACTGAGATCTCCAGCACTGAAGAAAACCCCTTCAGGTCTGCAGCATCTTAACTCAAGACACTGTATTTTAGTCTCATTTCCAGCACTTCACTCACAGCCTCAAGTGTACATATAAACATGTCTCAATTCCAATGTTGTTCCACTCCAACAGGCAGTGAGTTGCATATTCTCACCATTGGCGATCTGGGTGAAATGCTTTGCCCCCACTCTCCTGTGATTCTTGTCACAAACAGGTAAGCGGGAAGCAAACTCCCTTCCGATTTCCCTCAGCGCTCAACCACAGTCGGCAGGATTTGAAACTGCCAAGGGACATCCCAATGGGTTTCAAACTCCATCTCCTTAACCACTCGGTGATGACTGCAGCAGTGCACTACCCACTCGCCTTTCCAGGTCTCTCTCCCTGTGTGACTGAGGAGTGACTCTTTACTGGGTTTGTTTGAATCCAATCACATCACAGATTTCGAAAGAGTTAAATTCAAGACATGGTGGGTGTGCTTGATTCATCCTAACAGGTGGAATACACATTCATTTAAAAATAAGGACATAAATTGCTAGAAAAAACTCAGCAGATCTGGAAGCATCTGTGGACAGAGAATCAGGGTTAATGTTTTAAAAGTCTGTTTTATCTCACAGGTACTGCTAAACCCGTTGAGTTTCTCCAGCAGTTTCTGTTTTTGTTTCAGATTCCCAACATCCGCACCTCTTTACATTAGCCGTTAAAACCAAATCGAACCGCCTTTGTGGTTACTCACTGGATAAGATTTCCATTTGGGGAACATTTTCCTGACTGCATTAAAAAGTGGAACTGAGAAGCTAAGAGAACTGGTAGAGTGCAAAAAACAATCGCTCCTTCCGGGGTGGCCGGAAAACGCCAAATTCCCGCTTAACAGCCAATAGCTCTGACCAGTTGCGCCACAGAGACTGATGAGCCATTTGCCTGCACAAAGCCTTAAAGCAGACTGTTAGTGATTTCAACCTTCAGACTGCTTTTCTTGGAATGACAATTGTCCTCTATCAGTTTTACTTTTCCAAAATAAAGCCAGGGGCATTCATTGTGGAGACAAGGGAACAGTCTGATCCCACCCTCTGTAGACATAGCCACGTCACCGGGTACCAACTCTCCTACAAACGGGGCCGTCTGACTTCAAGCCTTTCAGTGCCTTGCCTGTTCCTGAGTTTTCTCATTGTCCCGAAGCCGAGATGCGGTTTAAATTACTGATGTGCAGGAACAAGTATCCTTTCAATGTCTCAGGTCAGATCATGTCCGGACAACATCAGAGTCAATGTCTCGGCCTCTTAAAGAAGAGCCAGGTGTCTTGTCTGCTTGGTGTCACTTGGAAAATTCACCCTTCTGTAATCAAGATGACGCCGGAGAATGGCGACTGTATGCATGTTTCACTGTGACCATGTATTCCTATACTTAGTCCATGTAACAATAAAATCTACATCTAAATCTAAATTTATTCTCCCATGATTCCTCTGTCCAGAGAGTTTCTAAAGATTCACAAAGTTGGGGACTTGGTTTTCCATTTTGCTTCCTTAACGTTTTTCCAAATGCCAACTGACAATATTTTCCCAAAATTTCTTCACAATCCTCCACCTTGCACCACATGCATGGATGCAAAATCCTATTTTGTGGACTGAATCCCGAGGCCAGGAATATTCTCTTTGGAACAATGAAGGTTAACCGGGGATTTCCTGGGGCTGTATATAATGACGGGGGAGGGAGTGGAGGGATGGGCGGGGGTATAGTCGGAGAAATTGTTGCCATTGACTGGTGTCAGTTACCAAAGTGCTAGGATCAACGATGTTTATTGAAAAACAGAATTTACTTAGAATAAATACAGAGAATGCTGCAGAAATTCAAGTCCAGCAGTATCTATGGAAAGAGAAACAGAGCTAAAAGTTAGAGCATGGTAAAATTCTCGTTCACATCTCATGTTTCCTGAATGTCAACAAATGGGCGGACCTGAGAAAATGTGGTTTTGGTGTGAGTGGCATTTGAGCGATAACTCATTGAGCATGAATTTCTTTAAAATCGGCAAGTTGAGGAAACATAGCTGGCAGGACTCAAACCTGAGCAGGGAAACCCCAATGGATTTTTAATTCATGGCCTTAACCACTCGACCACAACTATAGGCACTGACCTGGTGTTTGATATTTTTCATAAAAAGGTTTCAACAGGAAAGGCAATTATTCAGCTGTCCTGTCTGCCCCATGGCCCTGATGTTTCCTGTTACCCTGTAATTGATTAAAACGGAGGAGGCTGTTGGGAGATTAAACTGAACTACATATATTGATGAGAAATAGAGTGGATGGGAGGGATCCATTTCGATAAATGGAGAGATTACCATTAAAGACTAGGCCCGAATCCACACTGCACATTGGCTGACCAGTTACTGGTCTCTCCCCTCCACCTGGCTGCTCCTTCTGGTCCCAGGAAATACCCTGTAAAGTACAGGCCGGAATCTGCATGGAGCTAGATCTATAGACTTACTGACTCCTGTGTCCCACTCCACCTCCCAGCTGCTGCTCCAAGAAAGTGGCTTGTAAACACTCGGCCTGAATCCGCACGGCACTAGGTTTCCTTGCTCACCAGCTGCTGTGTCCCTCCCTGGCCACTGCTCCAGGCTAAGTGCTCCAAGACACTTGATTTATAGGCTTACCATATACTGTGTCCCTCCCT
This sequence comes from Ginglymostoma cirratum, assembly GCA_024137785.1. Taxonomy (NCBI): domain Eukaryota; kingdom Metazoa; phylum Chordata; class Chondrichthyes; order Orectolobiformes; family Ginglymostomatidae; genus Ginglymostoma; species Ginglymostoma cirratum. The sequence continues at coordinate 7,024,309 of JAHRHZ010000101.1, forward strand.
GCCATCCAGCCTCTTCTCCAAGCTAAATGCCCTGTAAAAACTAGGCCTGAATCTGCATGACAGTAGATTAACAGGCCTCCGCTTACTGTGGCCCGCCCCACCTTCTGGTCACCTCTCCAAGAAAGCGCCCTGTAAAGACTAGGCACAAATCTGCTCGGAGCTAGATTTATAGGCTGGTCGGGTGACGGTGTTCCTCCACGACTCCTGGTTGCTGCTGCTGCTTCAAGGAAGTTCCTGGTAAAGACTAAGTCCGAATCTGCACAGTGCTAGTTTTACAGGCTTACTGGTTACTGTGTCCCTCCTTGCCTTCTGGCCGCTACTCCAAGAAAACACCCTGTAAAGTACAGGCCCAAATCTGCATGGAGCTAGCTTTAGAGGCTTAACAATTACCGTGTCCCACCCCATCTCCCAGCTGCTGCTCTGCTACAAGGAAGTAGCCAGTAAAGACTAGGCCTGAATCTGCATGGCACTAGATTTACAGGCTTATTGGTTACAGTGTCTTTCCCACTTAACTGCCTTTGCTCCAAGACAGTGCCCTGTCAAGACTAGGCCTGAATCCACATGTCGGTAGACGTATATGCTTATGGGTTACTGTGTGCCACCCAAGTGCCCTGGAGAGACTAGGCCCAAATCCACACGGTTCTAAAAGTATAGGGTGACTGGGTTACTGTGTCTCTGCCCACTGTCCGGCAACTGCTGCTGCTTCAAGGAAGTGCTCAGTAAAGATAAGGCCCAAATCTGCACGGCACCAGATTTATTGGCTTACCGGTTACTGTGTCTGTCCTGCTCACCGGCCACTGCTGCAAGGGAGTGCTCTGTAAAGACTTGGCCTGAATCCGCATGGCACTGGATTCATAGATTTATTGGTTACTGTGATCCTCCCTCCTGGCTGTTGCTCCAGGCTAAGTGCATTGTAAAGACTAGGTCCAAATCTGCAAGGTGCCAGATTTATAGGCTAAAGTTTACTTTGTCCCACCCCGCCTTCTGGCTGCTGCTGCTTTGAGGAATTGCCCAGTAAACACAGGGCCAGAATTCTCATGGAGCTAGATTTACTGGCTTACTGGTTACAAGAAAGTGCTCTGTAAAGAATCCGCGTGGCATTGCATTCATAGGCTCACTAGTCACGGTCCCCGCTTCCCGGCTGCTGCTCCAAGCTAAGTGCATTGTAAACAGTAGGCCCAGTTCCACACAGCACCAGATTAATAGTCTTACTGATTACTGTGTCCATCTGTGCCTCGCAGCTGCTGCTATGAGAAAATGCAGAGCAAAGTTCAGGCCCGAATCTGCACGAAGCTGGATTTATAGGTTTACAGATTACTGTGTCCTGCCCTGCCTCCTGGCCGCTGCTACTACTTCAATGAAATGCCTGGTAAAGACTCGGCTTGAATCTGCACAGCACTAGATTTATAGGCTTACCGGTTACTCTGTCCCTCCCTGAGGAAGGTACAACACAATGTTTGATACCTCAGAATCAAATTGATGACAAGTACAGATGTGATGGGCTGAAGGGCATCTCTCAGTGTTGTAAAACTCAAGAACTCTCTTTATCTGTCCTTCACCGTCTCCATCTATCTCAGTCTCCCTCTTTCTGTCTCTCATACATATTTTATATATATATATACATATATATAATTTTCACGCTTTTTTGTGGCACGCGCAGCCCTTAATTCAGTCATAATAGCTATTCCAATGACTGTCAACCCACAGTGGAAAAGCCTCCCTGCACACCAACATTTGGAAGATTCTGTTTTTCTTATTACAAGTGAAGTGATTCCCTCTTCACTACATTATATTCCATCATCACTCCTTGCCTACTTAGTTAACCTGCCCATATCTGTTTGCAGGATAACAAGCATGGGGCTGGATGAACACAGCAGGTCAAGCAGCATCATAGGAGCAGAAAAACTTGACGTTTCGGGCCTAAACCCTACATCAGAAATCTGTTTGCAGCTTGTTTGTATCCTCTCAGTTTCCTTCCCACCTAACCATTTATTTTTGCTCAATCTGGATTAATGGTTTGAATTCTTTGAGGATGTGAGCAGATGCAGGGGAATACCAGCAGTCTGGAGAAATAACCAAACACACGGCAGTTAACAGATACAGAGTTAGAGTTCCTCAAAATAATCCACACCAAACACAATTTCCCAGGACAGGTACAGCACAGGGTTTGATGCCGCAGAATCAAAATATCACTGGATGTTCATTAAGAACAGGTGTTAAGCTATTCAGCAAATTTCACTGCACATTTCCTTTTTTGATAATCTCTGTTCTGCTCTGAGTTACTGTTAGCTTCCTGCTCTTAACATTCACAGGAATACTCACTGAATCCCATGTGCCATGTCCTGCTCCCAAACACAGCACCTGATTGAAATGTGAGATAGCAAGAACTGCAGATGCTGGAATTAGAGATAATAAAGTATGGATCTGGAGGAACGCAGCAGGCCAGGCAGCATCAGAGGAACAGGAAAGGTGACGTTTTGGGTCGGGGCCTTTCTTCAGAAATGAGGAGGAGGAGGGGAACTCAGAAATAAATAGAGAGAGGAGGGGTGGGGCTGGGGAAGTTAGGTGGGATGGTGATAGGTGAGTGCAGGTAGGCAATGGTGGGGATTGGTCAGTGAGGTGGGAGGAGTGGATAGGTGGGATAGAAGATGGACAGATTTGTGGGTCAAGAAGGCGGGGATGAGAGGGAGTGTTGGTCTTGGGATAAGGCTGATAGGGGTGGGGAGGGAAATATACCACTGGCATTATTCCCCACCTCTTCTTCTGTTACATTGATGACTGTATTGGTGCTGCCTCGTGCTCCCATGAGGAGTTGCCTTTCACCCCAAATTCAAATTCACCTGTACCATCTCCGATACCTCTCACTCCTCCCTCAACTTCTCTATTTCCATCTGTGATGACAGCCTCATAACTGACACCTATTTCAAGCACACTAACTCCCACAGCTACCTAGATGATACCTCCTCTCACTCATCTTCCTGCAAGAATGCAATCGCCTACTCCCAACTCTTCTGCCTCCACCACATCTGCTCCCAAGATGGGGCATTCCACTCCTGCACATCCCAGATATCCTCATATTTCAAGGATCGTAACATCCCCCCTCCAGCAACTGAAAATGCCCTCAAACACATCTTTTGCATTTCCCATACCTCTGCCCTCACATCGTCTGATTGGAATGTGGTGTGTTTTTATTTCTATTCACTTTTGTGGGATGTGGGCGTCGCTGGCTGGCCAGCATTTCTTGTCCATCCCTAGTTGCCCTTGAGAAGGTGGTGGTGAGCTGCCTTCTTGAACTGCTGCAGTCCTCCTGATGTGGGTTGACCCACAATGTTATTAGGGAGGGAATTCCAGGATTTTGACCCAGCGACAGTGAAGGAAGGGCGATATATTTCCAAGTCAGGATGGTGAGTGACTTGGAGGGGAACTTGGAAGTGGTAGTGTTCCCATATATCTGCTGCCCTTGTCTTTCTAGATGGAAGTGGTCATGGGTTTGGGAGACGCTGTCTGAGGATCTTTCATGAATTTCTGCAGTGCATCTTGTAGATAGTACACACTGCTGCTACTGAGATACAGGAGATTTTCAGTGTTGGAGGCACATCTGTCTTGAGCATAAACCAGTTGTGTGAATGTGTTAGATTAGTTATATTTCTGTTTAGTTGAGCTTTAATGTTTGGAAAACCCAATATACTTTTGTTATTCAATATCCCCTTAGTTACTCTGTGTGTGTGTGTGTGTGTGTGTGTGTGTGTGCGTGCGCGTGCGTGCGTGCGTGCCCGATAACAATGGGGGGCAAATGCTCCTTTACTCTCGTACTTATGATGAACCATTATGTCTGGGTCCTTGTACATAAATCACAGTAAGCAAATGTGGTGCCACCAAATTCGGAAGGATGACTGAGATAACAAGGTGTGGAGCTGGATGAACACAGCAGGCCAAGCAGCATCATAGGAGCAGGAAAGCTTGACGTTTCGGGCCTTGACCCTTCATCAGAAAATGTGATGAAGGGTCTAGGCTCGAAACATCAAGCTTTCCTGCTCGTATGATGCTGCTTGGCCTGCTGTGTTCATCCAGCTACACACCTTGTTATCTCGGATTCTCCAGCATCTGCAGTACCTTTTACCTTGGAAGGATGACTGATGGGTTGCCAGTTATTACCAGTTAATGGCAGTAAGAATGTGAGGATGTCTTGCTGTGATTGTACACGGATTTGGGGTAGAAAATGGACACCATGAATCAACTCAAAAAACCTAGCAGATGTATGTGGCAATTTATAGGTATTCCAAGAGAGACAGACAGAGAGAAAAAGGTAGACACACACATATACACTGACTAAGGGACAGGGAGTCACAGAAGGATACTTGGCATCTAATCAAGTCAATCTATGATTTAAAAAAATAAACATTTCACCTGTAAAGACATGTTACAAAGCACATTGTGAAGTGGACATAGGAATCTGCAAATTATGGGATTAGTAGTCACAACATACTCAGCATGAATTTGTGAGGGTTAGATCATGCCCCACAAACCTTATTGAATTCTTTGAAGAGGCGATCAAACACGTGGACAAAGATAGATCAGTGGATGTGGTATACGTGGATTTAAGTAAGGCGTTTGATAAGATTTCCCCATGGTAGCCTCATGCAGAAAGTAAGGAGGCAGGAGATAGGTGGAAATGTGGCAGATTGGATTCAGAATTGGCTGACCCTTAGAAGACAAAGCGTGGTAGTGAACGGAAAATATTCAACATGGTGCTCAGTTACGAGTGGTGTACCACATAGATCTGGCCTGGGTCCTCTTCCTATTTGTGATTTTTGTAAATGATTTGGATGTAGGAGTGGAAGGGTATATTAGCAAGTTTGTGGACGATATTAAGGAGGGTCGAGTTGTGGACAGTGTGGAGGGCTGTTCTAGGTTACAAAGGGACATTGTTAGGGTGCTGAGCTGGGCTAAGAAGTGGCAGATGGAGTTTAACACTGAAAAGTGTGAGGTGATTCATTTTGGAAGGATAAATTTGAAAGCAGAATACAGGGTTAACAGGAAGATTCTTGGCAGTGTGGAGGAGCAACGGAATCTTGGGGTTCATGTTCACAGTTCGCTGAAAGCTGCCATCCAGGTGGATAGAGTTGTTAAGAAGGCGTATGGGGTGTTAGCTTTCATTAATAGAAGAATTGACTTCAAAAGCCGTGAAGTTATGCCCTAGCTGTACAAATCCTGGTTCGGCCACATCTGGAGTACTGTGTCCGGTTCTGATTGCCTCATTACAGGAAAGATGTGGAAGCGTTAGAAAAGGTGCAGAGGAGATTTACCAGGATGTCACCTGGAATGGAGGGAAGGTCTTACTAGGAAATGTTGTGAGAGCTAGGGCTTTTCTCTTCAGAACAGCAAAGGATGAGAGGTGAACTTGATAGAGGTGTATAAAATAATCAGAGGTACAGATAGGGTGGACAGCCAGAAACTTTTTCCTAGGGTGGAGGTAGCTTTTACGAGGGGGCATAGTTTTAAAGTGAGTGGAGGTAGATATAGGGGAGATGTCAGAGGTAGGTTCTTTACTCAGAGAGTGTTCAGGATGTGGAATGCATTGCCGGTGAGGGTAGTGGAGTCGGCCTCATTAGGGTCATTTAAGCGGCTATTAGATAGGCATATGAATGATAGTATAAGGTAGGGGTGGAGTTTAGATAGACCTTAGGTTTAGGGTAAAAGTTTTGCACAATATCGTGGGACGAAGGGCCTGCACTGTGCTGTACTGTTCTATGTTCTTTGTTCTAACATATTCTGGTTTGGGTCCGGGAGCTGTTCCCACTCTGTTCACCAACAAATCCTTATTACCCCATTCCCATTCTGTTCCCATTACAACAATGCCCTGTCCATTTGTCATACTGTTCCCCTGGCAACAGTTTCCAAGACTGCTCACATTGGATTTATCTGAAAACTGACTTTTGCCCTCTCCTTTCTCCATTCCCCAAGAAACAATCTACCGTTTCACTCCCATGCTGTTTGCAAACAACGGTCTCCCTTTCCATACCCACTCTGTTCTCAGAGAAACTGCCTCTGGCTGCAATACCATCATACCCCACTCTGTTGCCCTAGCAACGGCCCATTGTTCTACCCATGCTCTGTGCTCCTGGCAACGTCCTCCTGCCTCCCATCACTGTTGTGCAAGTAATGGCCAGCGGTTTAATGCACACTTTTCCTGTAGTAATGGTCAAGGGACTGACCCCCACTCCATTTGTTAAGAATGGGGCTTGCAGCCCCACTCGTACACTTGTCCCTTACCAATGGTCTCTGGCCTCACTCCACACTGTCACCCTCGCAACAACCTGTAATCCCATTTTGACTCTGCTTCCATAATACTGACATTCAACCTCACTTAGCAATGGGCACAAGACCCAACCCACACTCTGATCTCCCAGTAATGATCTACTGCAATACCCCCGGCCTACTTCCTTAGCAACAGGCTGTGTCCCAGACGCCACTTTGTTCCCTAGCAATTCCTGCATCCTCAACCCCACTCTGCCACCACCCCCAGCAACAGCGTGTGGACCCAAGCTCACTATGTTCCTCAAGCCCCTAATCCCACTCTTTTCCCTTAGTGAGGGCCTGTGTTCCCACCTTCACTCTGTTCCCATAGCAATGTTCTGTTGTTCCACCCACACTCTGTTCCCTTAGCCAGCGGCCACTGGTCCCACCCTCAAATCTGCTCCCCAACAACAGCCTGCAGCACCACCACAGATCTGTTCTCAGAGCAACAGCATGCTGTCCATCTCCACAATTTTCCCCTGGCGACGTCCTGTGGCCCCACTCTGACTCTATTACCCTAGCAAATGTATCTGGCCTCACCCCCATGCTTTTCCTTGAGCAATGGTCTGCGGCACCAGGCCTCAGTCTGTTCCCCTAGCAATGGCCAGTTGTCCCACCTCCACTCTGTTCCCTGAACAATACCCTGTGGACCCTTGGCAACTCAATTCCCCTAGCAGGGGCATCTGGCCCCACTTCCATACTTGTTCCCCAGCAACGGCCTGTGATCCCACTCTCTCATTGATAACCTATCAATGGCCTGCGGACTTACTCTCAGTCTGTTCCACTAGCAAAGGCCTGGTGTCCCATAACCACTCTGTTCCCCCAGGATTGGCGTACATACACAGACCCACTCCGTTCCCGAACAGAGACACCAACATTGTTTCTATGGGAATGGCCTGTGGCCCATCACCGCTCTGTAGCCTCCTTAATGGTCATTTATCACCCCCTCCACTGTGCACCTAGCAATGGCCAGAGATTATACCCTCACTCTATTTGCTAGTGACAACAAGTGTCCCGGCCCCCAATCCTAGAAATGGCCAGTGGCCTCACATTCACACTGTTTCCCTGGAAAAGGCCTGTTGTCTCACAACCAATCTTTTCCCTAGCAATGCCCTGCAGCCTCATTTGCACTCTTTTCACCTAGCAACAGCCTGCGGCTCCAGGACTACCCTCTTTCCATAGCAATGGCCGTGGGCACAACCCCACTCAGTGCCCCTATAAATGGTTTGTTTACAGACCCCTCTGATCCCATAGCAACAGCCTGCGGCCGCACTCCGACACTTCTTCCCTAGCAAAGGCCAGTGGTTGTACATTCAATCTGTTTCATAGAAAAAGCCTGTTGACAGAACCCACTCTTTTCCCCTAGCAACATTGTCTGGGCCCATCCACACACTGATCCCCTAGCAACAGCCTACAACCCCACACCCACTCTGTTCCCTTGCAACACTCTGTGGTCTTACTCCCTCTCTGTTCCCCTACTTCCAGGAGGTGTTCCCACCACCACTCTGTTCACCTAGCAATGGCTAGTTATCGTCCCCCAGGCTGCTCCCTAGCAACGGCCTGTGGACACACCACCACTCTGTACAACTAGCAAGGAGTAGTGATCCCCACAACCACATCGGTCCCCTAGCAATGCCCTGTTGTCCTACTGTCACACTGTTCCCCTCGCAATGATCCGTGATCAGATGCCCACTCTGTTCCCTAGCAATGCTCTGTGCTCCCAATTGCACTCACTGCCCCCAGCAACAGTCAGATGTCCCACTCCCACATTTTCCTCCAGCAATAACCAGTGTCTGAAATACACAATTTTCCCCAGAAACAGCCTGTGGACATCTTGCACACAGTTCCCGATCAACGGCCTGCTGCCACAGCTTCACTCTGTTTCCGAGCCAATGGCCTGCTGCCCAACCCTAACTCTTTTTGTCTAGGAACACCTAATGGTTTACCATCTATGCTTTTCTCTGAGGAATTGCCTGTGGACCTAGTGGCAGACTATTACTTGAGCAATGGTCTATTGCAGTGTGCATGGACTGCAGAGGCTCAGGAAAATGTCTCACCACCTCCTTCTCAAGGGGACCTCGGGATGGGCAATGAAACTGGCTCACATTGCATCATGCCCTCTATAGACCCCTTTCCAGCAGTATGAGCCTCCTCTCTGATCCATCAAAGCATCCAATTTAACCCACAAAGTTTATCATCTTGATCATTAAATGGTCCTCTCCTGGTCACCAGGTTCAGCTGGCCAGTGTCTCCTATCTGCACAGACAAAGGCTCCTCTCATGTCTGTCAAAGTGCAACATCATTCTGGCCTAAGGCCTGTATCCAGCTGGACTGGGCAACGGGACACCACATTGTCCATAATGGGTAAACAGGCTCTGATATACCAGAGGGTGTGGAGTACAAGGCTCAGAGCCAGTGAGTCAGTCTAGTGGAATACGAGGCTCTGTCCTTCCCACAAAGGAGCCCGAAGAAACTCCACCACAGGGCTGTGAGGTGTGTGTCAGTGTGACTGAAGGGTGGCGAGGGGGAAGGAGGAGAGGAAAATGAAATCGAGAGGAAGCGAGAATAGATAGAGAGTGATGAAGGAGGAGGGAGAGATACAAAAAGCCAAAAAAGGGAGGTAGAAAGAGAGATGGAGAGAGATTGAGGGAGCGCGAATGACATAAAAATAGTGGAGAGGAACGATAGTAAGGAATGTCAGAGGAAGAGAGGTTTGGAGAGAGTGAGGAATTTATAAGAAAGGGAAGTTGCTAGATAGGTAGAGATCGTGGGATGGAGGCAGTTTGAATGAGAAAATGAGAATAAGAGTGAGACGGACACTGAGAGTGAGAAAATTGGAGGGAGATTGCTGGAGGAGAGAGAGGGAAAGAGGGAAAGTTTGAGTTTGTGGGAAGTACGGGTGGGAGGCAAATATGAAGCGAGAGGTTCACCAGATGTGAAAACAAGGATAGAGTGACTGAAATCCAACTCCTGAACTCAGTGCTGGTCCCCTTCACTCCCCTGGTGAACCAGACTTAGGGCAGAGACTATCTCCCTCCAGTTTAGCTTCTTCAACAAATAAACAAACAAAATACCGTTAGCTCGGCTACTTGACAATTTTTTTAAAAAAAATGATCATTTTATTATTTACAAATTTTAGGTTTTAGGTCCAGCGAGTGGAATAGTGCCCTTTTTTCACAAGCCCCTGAGTTGGGAGAAACTTTGTAATGTGTCCCTGTAACTTGTGAGATAATTTTGGACAATCCAGGACGACCCTCAATCTGTTGCCACAGAAACAGGATGCTTCATTGCTGAAACATTGAACTGAGATGAGAAAATCCTGGATGGATTGTTTAATGAGTGAATTTGATTGACTGAATTTGGGTAAAGGGATATTTCAGCACATTCTTCAGCTGCTGTCTGAACTTTGTCTGTGTTACCGCATAAATCGCGGTGTTTGTGCAGCAACTGAGGAGCTGCAGCATGAAGCGTGATTCCAGCTCAGAGTAACCTAGATACACAGAAATATGCCCAATATTATTCACCCGGTGCGATATAGAATACGTCATTAACGTTGACCATAACAGAACGAAATTGGCCGAGATTACAAATAGTAAAATGATGGATTTTTTTCGATTTTGCATTTCTGTGTCACACTGACCGTCCCCACTGGTGTGAGCCCGGAGTCTCCTGCGGGCTCTGCTGGTCACTACAATGTGTCTGACGGTGAAAACATTGAGTGGCAGAATCAGGAGAAATGGGAGACACGGGGTTAGAATGTGGTGGAGGAACTCGATTGTGACCCAGACGCGAGAGAATCGAACATCGTCTGTGGCATCACAAAACCAGGGGTTGTTCTGCAGCCAGTAGCGAGCTGTGAGCATAAAATACCAGAAAATGTTCTTTAAACAGCTCAGCACAGTCACTGTTTCCAGAACCACAGCCGCCGTTTTCTCACTGCAATATTTACTTTTCAGCTTCTGGCAACAAGTGGCCACAAATTGATCAAAGGTGAAAGTGACGGTGAACCAGACAGACCAGTCAGTGGCTGCATAAAGCAGGATGGCGTGAATATTACACACGGGGATGTACCACGGGAAATAAAACTGTTCCTGATAAACAATGGGAATGTGTCTCAATATCAGGTCGAGGATAATGACCAGTAGATCCTCCACTGCCATGGCCCCCAGGTAACGTCTGACACATGGAGACAATCCACAACCTTTATAACGCAGGATGTAGATCGTCGCTGCGTTAACTATGAGGAAGGAAAACAAGTAAGTTATACATCAGCCTGGAGGCAATGTTACCTGTTTGTTTGAGAGTCTCGTGAGATTTTCAAATGAGTCACTGTGTTTAGAGATTTATTGATGTAATTAGAACTAAATTACATATAAAAATGTGATGTAAAACAACAAGAATAATTCACTCCCCACACATTCAGATACACATACATGAGAAGAGATGGTTTCTAGGCCATTTTCACACTCGCTCACCTGAAAGCAGATACAGGTCACTTTACAGTTTACAAGTGGTCAGTTGTACCACATTTTCAATCTACCTCATAGAACCAGCTCAGACACCATAAACCCAGATGACATATCTGTTCAGCATGGGTTACTGTGCAGATCAGGCTCATGTACTGCTCAACACAACCTGACAATCTGTCCAGAGTGCAAAGTTGTACAGACTACTCAAGTACATTGATCGGTAAATCCAGACTAGATATATGTTAAGCACGGAGTGCTGTGCAGACCAGTTCAGTGCATTTATCTATAAATCTGGGCAAGATATCTGTCCAGTATAGGAAGTTGTGTAGTAAACAGCAGTGAATTGATGTGTAAACCTGGAGCGTAAACCTCCCAGTATGTAGAGCTGTGCAGATCACACCAGTGCATTTCTCCGTAACACTGCATTAGATCACTGCCCAGCATGCGGAAACTTGCAGCTCATGCTGTAAGTAGCAGGACGTGGGGCTCCCATCCATTTACAGCTCCATATCTCCATTGTGCCATGGCAAGGGGTGCTGTGGATGTGAAAATCAATGCCAGAGAGAGATGTCAGAGGGATGTGCAGATCAAAGGATAAAGTAGTGTGCAGGCATCCTTGTCCATCAATCACTGAAGGTAAACATGCAGGTGCAGCAGGTGGTAAAGAAGGCAAATGGTATGTTGATCTTCATTGCGAGAGGTTTCAAGTGAAGGAGCAGGGATGTGTTATTGCAGTTATGAAGGATCTTCGTGAGGTTACACCTAGAATACTGTGTAGAGTTTTTGTCTCCTTTTCTGAGGAAGGATACTCTTGTCCTTGAAGGAGTGCAGCGAAGGTTTACCAGGCTGACTCCATTAATGGTGGGACTGACGCATGAGGAGAGATTGACGAAATTAGGATTGTTTTCGCTCAAGTTCAGACGAATGAGGGGGGATTTCTTAAAGTTTTATAAAATTCTAAAAGGACTAGACAGGGTAGCTGCAAGGAAGATGTTCCCAATGATAAATGTGTCCAGAACCAGGGGTCACAGTCTGCGGATTTTGGTAGACCATTTAGGACAGAAATGAGGAGACATTTCTCCAAAGAGTGGTGAGCTTGTGGAATTCATTACCACAGGAAGTAATTGATGTCAAAACATTGAATACTTTCAAGAGGTGGCTAGATATAACACTTGGAGTGAATGGGATCAAAGGTTATGGGGAGAAAGCAGAATCAGGCTATCAATTTTGGATGATCAGTTATGATCGTGAGGAATGGTAGAGCAGATTCGAAGGGCCGAAGGGCCGCCTCCTGCTTCTGTCTTCAATGTTTCTATGAATCAGTTTAAATACTAACAAATGGAACAAGGTTGGGAAGTAGAAAGACAGGGAGATTGAGAGAAATTGACATGGAAAAATGTGTTCACAGGTTTAACAATGACAAAATGAAAACTGTTTGATAGCATCTTGCAACAAGGGCCACAGTTTTCAGGAATGGTAAATAATGGGTTTTTGGTATGAGTTCGGATGATGGAGAGCTTTGGATGAACATTCTTTCTGTCGCCTTGTAACTGAGAGTGGGGTCAGCAGAGTCTTCGACTCATTGGGCTGAAGATAACAATAATTTGTGAAAGTGTCATTTTCATTGAGTTTGACAGAGGGATAGTTTGCATGAGTTTGAGCTTGTTTTCTGGTGTTACAGTGTCAAACTCACATTATTAACTATCCCACCTCGTGGTGTCCCTGTCATTCAGTGGCAGTCTGATTCCCCCATTCCTCACGGCTGGATGTACCCGCCAGTGACTGAATGCCCCTGAAAGTTCCATGATCCTTTGCACTGGTGCTATCTTCAAAAAGCCAATGGGCACACATTTGAGCTTTCTCAGTTTGGACCTGCCCTACACGGTTTATCCCAAGCATGGCAGATAAGGGGCAATTACACCACAATTTATTGACAGGGGCCTGGCGGTCCTGGTGGATAGGGTCGTAAGGAGGAGGACCATTTTTTTTCCCGAGAAGAGGGCACATCACCAGATCTATTAAGCATGATCTGAGGTCACCATCCAGCTCAATGCAGTATCCGTAGTCTGAAGAAATGTCCAGAAATACAGTGCAAGCCTCAATAACCTTTCCCACTCTGCTAGGATAAGTGCCACCATATTTGATAAGGTTCCCCATGGTAGGCTATTGCAGAAAATTCGGAGGCATGGGATTGAGGGTGATTTAGCGGTTCGGATCAGAAATTGGCTAGCTGTAAGAAGACAGAGGGTGGTGGTTGGTGGGAAATGTTCATCCTGGAGGTCAGTTACTAGTGGTGTACTGCAAGGATCTGTTCTGGGGCCACTGCTGTTTGTCATTTTTATAAATGACCTGGATGAGGGTGTGGAAGGATGGGTTACTAAATTTGCAGATGACGCTAAAGTTGGTGGAGTTGTGGATAGTGTGGAAGGAAGTTGCAGGTTACAGAGGGACATAGATAAGCTGCAGAGCTGGGCTGAGAGGTGGAAAATGGAGTTTAATGCGGAAAAGTGTGAGGTGATTCACTTTGGAAGGAGTAACAGGGATACAGAGTACAGGGCTAATGGTAAGATTCTTGGCAGTGTGGACGAGCAGAGAGATCTCAGTGTACATGTGCATAGATCCCTGAAAGTTGCCACCCCGGTTGATAGGGTTGTTAAGAAGGCGTACAGTGTGTTAGATTTTATTGGTAGAGGGATTGAGTTTCGGAGCCGTGAGGTCATGTTGCAGCTGTACAAAACTCTGGTGCGGCCACACTTGGAGTATTGCGTGCAGTTCTGGTCACCGCATTATAAGAAGGATGTGGAAGCATTGAAAGTGTGCAGAGGAGATTTACCAGGATGTTGCCTGGTATGGAGGGAAGGTCTTATGAGGAAAGGCTGAGGGACTTGAGGCTGTTTTCATTAGAGAGAAGAAGGTTAAGAGGTGACTTAATAGAGACATACAAGATGATCAGAGGATTAGATAGGGTGGACAATGAGAGCCTTTTTCCTCGGATGGTGACGGCTAGTGCAAGGGGACATAGCTTTAAATTGAGGGGCGATAGATATAGGACAGATGTCAGAGGTAGATTCTTTACTCAGAGAGTAGTCAGGGCTTGGAGTGCCTTACCTGCAGCAGTTGTAGACTCGCCAAATGGTCGTTGGATAAACATATGGATGATAATGGAATAGTGTAGGTTAGATGGGCTTCAGATTGGTTTCACAGGTCGGCGCAACATCGAGGGTTGAAGGGCCTGTACTGCGCTGTAATGTTCTATGTTCTATGTTCTATGTTCTATGCTCTCTGCTTCATCACATTCACTGTTTCTCTGTTATAGCACCTATCTCTGAACAAGGCTCATTCTCCACCACTCACATTCCTGCACACAGCATCTCCCGTCTCACGTATGCAATACTCCACACTGTTATATAATGGTCTGGAGAATGCCACCTCTAGAATTTTATGGATTATGTTGTTTGTAGAATGTTCCAGATAATGTTCAAACGATCCCAGATTCAGGAAAATGCCAGTCCCACCATATGTAACACACAGGGGAAGGATCAAAGCTGTAATTTTTCCAAATGACATATAATTAATGTCTATTATCTGGCCATTTAGTCCTTCACACCTGCTCCACTTTTAAACAATATCAGGGTCTATCTAATTGTGCCCTGAGCCCCATGTTGTAGAAACCTTCAGTCATTCAGTCCTTTCAGCTCCTGTCACTGACCAAATGACACTCGGATATAATGTACATCAGTTTTCTTCAAGCATGTGTTCAGTAACCAGTTCTCATGAGGACAGATTCTCCAAACCATATATAACATCAGCTTTATACTTTTATGCAATTGTAAGCTCATTTCACACAAACCAATCAAAAATATACACGTATTTTATGGTTATCAATATCCATTCGCAGTTAGTAATTGTGATTATCTTGCTTATCTCACCTTATTGTATTCAGCCAAAGACAGCATTCAAACACTTCTCTCACTTTAATATTAAATTTCTAGCAGAGAACTTGTTTTATTTTTGTCCTTAGCTGTTGTCTTGAGCGTTATCTGACTGATAGTTTCTTCATTGTTATCAAAGTTTCTAAAATCCTTTGTCTTTGTCTACTTCTGTCTGCAGTAGCTTCATAGCTTCCCATTCAATTGGCTGGCGGATAGTTTGTGATGCAGAAGGAGGCCAACAGCGCAGCTTCAAATTCCACACTGACACAGGTTACAATGAACAGGAATAAAAATGAACAGCCCGCATTCTCAACCTTGAACCTTGCCCAAGGTGTGATGACCCTCAGGTTAAAACACCAAGAGTCGTCTCTCTCTTATGGGAGAATGCTCCCATGGTCCTCTGGGACTATAGCAACTTTATTCTATCAATGGTTTCATTTTAAAAATTTCTCCATATTATCACTTCATTTTCCATTGTATTCCTGGATAGTATGGTCATGTGCTTTTTCATTTTGTATCACTGTCAGCATTTCCATTCCACACTACTCATTCCTTTCCACTCCCCGATAATCCCTGACTCCATTGTTATTCATGAATCTATCTGTCTGTGCCTGAAAACAGGAGACCCTTCAAAATATTCAGTATCTCTGCTTCCAATGCTCTCCGGGAAGAGAGTTCCAAAGACTCTCAACACTCTGAGAAAAGAAAGTAAATCTCATCTCTGTAATAAATTGAAGATGATTTTTAAAGAAAAAAAGGACACAAAATGTGCCCTCTCGCTGCATTTTCAATCAACTTTGTAGGAAGGACGAACACAGTCAGAGTTCGTGATAACATGCGTGGAGCTGGATGAACACAGCCGGTCAAGCAGCATCATAGGAGCAGGAATGATGCTGCTTGACCTGCTGTGTTCATCCAGCCCCACGCTTGTTATTTCGGATTCTCCAGCATCTGCAGTACCTTTTATCTCTCACAGTCAGAGTTCGTAATGGTTTTGTTTTATCTCCTTACCTGAGAAAGGATATAATTACATTCGAAGCAGTTCAGAGATGTTTCACTTCACTTATTCCTCAGTTGAAGGGCTTATATTATGAAGGTTTAACATGTTACCCGTTCAATGAAAGGCGATCTTATTGAATCTTACAAAATCTTGAGGAGAGTGGATTGCTGATGGGTGTCTGTATAGTCCAAATGTATTGTCATTACTCTTTGTGCGTTTGTTGATGATGCTTGATTTGGTCATAAACCAGTTATTTGTGACTGACAAAAGAAATCTGCCTGACTTGTTCCTATCACTGAACCTGACCCAGTCTGAGACCTATATCATTGGCCGCATCACCAGCCTGGTTGCACTTAAAATTTGTTGTGGCCAGTAAAGGAGTGGGATTGGAAAAGGAAACAGTGACCCCTCCAACCTCAATCAGAACAGGGATGAGGAAAAGTATACAAAGTGGGAATTTGTTGAAGTGGGAAATCTCTTTCCCAGTAGTTTGTGGTGGTTGGATCTTAACATTATTTCGTGGCTGACTTAGTTTGATTTCCGATGGTGAATTATGGAAAATAGGGTATTGACAGAAAAGTTCAGCTGCGACGACAATGAGATGAGCTGCGATCTTATTTACTGGTGCAGGAGTGTAAAATAGTTGAATGGATCACACATGCTCCTCCATCCTATGTTCTGATGCTCGATTCAGCCGCTCGGACCTGCTACACAGGACCATATTGAGAAATGGTTTGGAAAATATTCTTGGAAAATTCAACCTGGGTCAGGAAGAACACACCACCCACACCCACCCCAATCCCTCTTTACAGGCTTTCCCTTCCTGCAATGTCTGCTTCAGATGTGGGTCATGCTGCGGAGCCAGATTCACTGTGAATACGGTCCCCATACCTCACCCAGGGTTAACTCGCCCAGGATTAGCTCTGGTCTCTGTGAATGCAAAATTGCACAACACGACTATCCAGAAAATAACCAGTTACTTTCTAATAACAGAACATAAGAAATAGGAACAGGAGTGGGCTACTCGACCCCTCCAGTGTGCCCTGTTATTCAATAAGAGCATGGTTGTTCTGCTCCAATGTTCAACTCCACTTTAATGTCAACTGCTTGTATTACTCAACTCGCCAAAATTGAACCACCTCACCTGTAAATACATTCAGTTATCTAGTCTTCAAAACTGTCTGGGTTAGCGAATTCCAAATATTCACTACCTTCTGAGAGGAAAAAAAAACCTTTGCATCTTCTTTGTTCTGTACCTATGTCCCTGAGTGAAAATGACTTCTCAATACCTATATCTTATATTTTTTCAGTAATATCGGTTCCAGTAATATAGGTTCCTGTTTTCTGTCTCAGTCCCTCCTTGAAGACAGCTGCCACAATGGAAGTTCTCCAGTTTTGCTGGAACATTCCTGCAATCCAGAGAGTTATGGAATATTTCAAACACTGCCGCCAGTCACTCTGCTACCACTTCTTTTAGAACTGTGTATCAGTTACTGTTGACTTGTCTATCTTTACGCCTGTCTTATTATCAAAAAAGTATTCTTTTCGTTTGAGACTATTTAGGTTTCCTCCTATTAACATCTTACATATATCACTGAAACACTTTCGTGTCTTCACTTCTGAGGAACGATGCAAAATACTGGTTTAAATTACCTGCTTGTTCCCTGTATCAAATTCCCCATCACACCTTCCAGGTATCCCACATATACTTTTGTGACCTTCTTTCTTCAAAGGGTCACATACTCACCTTGAACTATTTCTTATACATACGCGAAAAATCTCTTGCTACTTGTTTTGTTTTAATCTTTCTTTCCAATGTACTTTCATAATATGTTTTCTTCCTTTTTTCGCTTTATATCATTTGCTTCTGGCTCTGAAAATAAGCATCCCATTTCTGGCCTACACTAGCTCTCAACAATTTGAATTATTTAGTTTGTGATGAATGGTATTCATGACTGCCTTTGTGAACCATGGGCAGTTCATCTTCTTATCGAGTCCTTCCTTTCGAAAAGAAACAGTCATTGCTGAGCGTTATGGAATGTCCGCTTAAACGTCTGTCGCTGTACGTCCACTGACCTTTCCGTGATTCGATTTTCACATCCCGCTTTACAGCAGCTAAAAGACAAAAATCTGCAATTTAAATGCCTGGTTCTTTTGAATCGGTCAGAGGAATCTTCCACATGTGGCTGAACACATAATCAGCTGAGATTGACTCCATTTTTCCAGTTTCTCCGTTTCTGTCATTTCTGTTCAATGATTCCATATTTCAGAGGGAAGCCTTCGGCATGACCTCCTTTTCCCTCCACGAGAAATTCCCTCCAACTCTAGTGCACAGAGCCTTCAGCTGTGGCTGACCCATCTCCCGTGTTTCTGTTCTCATCCTTTCCTCTCCTCTCCAGCCTTGTCCTCACTTTCCACTGCGCTAGAATCCACATTCAAATAATCATCCTCCCTCACTTCCATCACTTCCAGCAGGACAACACTGACACACACCAGTTTATTGTTTCTCAGCTTAGCCCTGCTAGCCTCCTATACACTAGGCAGCCAAGGATCAAAGCCAGGGAAAAATACAGAGAAACAGAAAGATTCCAATTCAAGAAAGAAACAGACAGTTAATTACCTGAGAACATGTTATGGAAGTATGGGAAAAAGGGATGGGAGTGGGACTAACTGGACGCTGAGACCTTAGAGGGTCCCAATCACAATAATGACAGCATTAAATAAAGGTATTTCCAGATCAACTGAAATGACTTGTTACATCAAATTCTGACTCTGCCTCACAGAACAGGCCCAGATTCCCTAAATGGGACAAGATGTCAGCCGAGCATGGAGCATACGCTAGTGTATTGTTCAGTAAACTTGGGCTATCTGCTCAGCATAGAGAACATTGCAAACCTTTGCCAGTATGTTGGCACTGTACTTGCACTAGACAACTACTGAGCATGGGGAACATTGTAGCTCATGCTGTAAGTGACAGTAAATGGGCATCCCACAAATTTATATTTGTACTTATGTAAATGTATATATTTATATCTGTCTATAGCTCCATTGCACAATGGCAAAGCAAGAGGTTTTGTGTGTGGGGGGGGGGGGGGTAGGGTGAGAGGGCGGTTGTGCATGTGAAAATCATTGTTTGAGCCAAAACACGCATGGAGGAAATCAATTTATGCATGAAGAGCTGACAGTGTTTTGGTAATCAACAGAGACAGACTGAGAGACGCTTCATGGATAGATGTGATTATGTACTTGAGAATATTAAAATAAAAGCATTACCAGATCCAAGAACAACATAGATCATTGCGCACAGGAGCTATACATGGATGGGATTTTTGTGTGAGTTCAGATACAAGCTGTACAGGAGCGACCAAGGTTTACTTAGGCAGGTTTGAAGCTGGGAGTGTCAGCAGCAGATTATTCTCATCATGTCATAGAATTCCCTACAGTGTGGAAACAGGCCATTCTGCCCAACAAGTCCACACTGCACCTCCAAAGAGGATCCCACCCTGACACATTCCCCTAACCCTGCATTTCCCCATTTCTAACCCACCTACCCGAAACATCCCTGGACATAACTGGCAATTAAGCACGGCCAATCCACCTACCTGCACCCCTTTGGACTGTGACAGGAAACCAGGGCACCCGCAGGAAACTCATGCAGACACAGGGAGAATGCGCAAACTCCACACAGACATTCACTTGAGGGATGGAATCGAACCTGGTTCCCTGGCTCTGTGAGGTAGTAGAGCTAACCACTGAGCCGCCGTGCCGCGAACAGCCTCTGGCATGTTATAACGCCATTCAAAAGGGATTCGGGTTCAGATCTCTGAATCCGGAGTAGTGGAGACAGGCGCCGCACGGTGTCTAGTGCCGTACCGCAAACGATCCTGAAGAAACTGGCGGGACCCCCCGGGGATAGTTCTCTTTTCTTTGTGAAGGGCAGGGCCCCCTGGACTGGGTTGACCCCGAGAGAGGGGCCTGTGCCTTGGAAAGCGTCGTGGTTCCAGTGGCGTCCGGCAAGCTCTCGCTGGCCCTTGAACATCCGGGGGAGATGGTGTAAATCTCGCACCGGGCCTTCGCGTGTCCGCAGCAGGTCCCCAAAATTATTGGCACCATAAAGACTGTATTTCATAGCTCAAGGTTCAAATAGCAGACGGGATGAGCCAGTGAAGTATATTCTGAGAGTGTCAGTAGTTAAAATTAGGAATGATCAGGGATCAGCTCATGGCCAAAAGAGATCACCACCATTGTAATTCATCTGTTTCAACTCAGATATTGGCTAGGGATGGGATGGAGTCAGAGGAAGCAAATGGATTTTGTAACCAGAACATAAGACAGTGACCTCCATGCTCCCAATATTTAAATAACAAGGGCAGGGATGCAATGAATCATTGCTCAGCAGAAGTGGTCTAGCTTAGTACAGAAACCCACAAAGACACTACCAGAAGCAAAGGGAGATAATGAACATGTTCACTGAAGCAGTTAATAGTGATTTGTAGAGTTAATATCTGGATTCAGAGTCTTATCAGGAACAATAACAGCTTAGAGTGTAGAGTAAATGAAAAGACAGTAATGCAGCTAAACATGGTTAATCGAAAGAAAAACTGAACAGTGAGACTTACCAGGGACACCAACGACAGCCAGGATACGATAATAAAAAAATTGAATAATGTAAAGTACGCAATGGATCCAAAATGATAATGACATCCCATCATAATATGTAGAAAGAATCCAGACATACATGGATAAACTCCTGTCCATTGTTGGAACATTCCAGTCTATTGTTCTCAGATTCTGATCCATAACTGGAACTTTCGAGTTGAATGTTCTCAGATTCTGACCTCTCCTCCCGCTCTCCCTGGAGCTGCTGATCCCTGTTAGTGCCGTAGGTGATGGCCCCGCTCATACTATGGGATAACACATTGAAGCGAGCCTATTTATCATTAAAAGATGGATTTCTCCACTGGGATAATTAGAATCTATGCGGACTGAAATTAATCGCAGTCACCGAACAAACAGGCTTAATTAACCCCCTCCTTACATCACTTTTCATATCACAATAAAAGGGAATATTTACTCAGTTCGGATGGAATGAAGGAGGTTGCTGAGGAATGGACCATAAAACTTTCCATCTTCTTAATCTTTCTTCATTGTATATGACAGTAGTGCCAGAGCACTGCAGGATTGTACATGTCCCATCCGGTTTATAAAGGGAGACAGGGATAAAATAACTGACCAGTTGCATAAAATGACGGGTGGGGACATTTCCAGAAGTCATAAAGCAGGACAACAATATTTGTTGCTCATTGACATTGTATGCCGCTGCTCCTATTGGTAAGCACACTGCTATTAAATCCTTTCATAGCCTTGAGATAGAAGATTGGGACTGATGTTCAGGAACAGGAGGAAGTAATTCCGTCCCCATGTGCCTGTTACAGAGGGATTGGAAGAGGCCATTCAGTCCACATGAGCCTATTACCACTTGAAGAGGTGGAAGGCTGGAATGTTGACACATTTTGCAAAGGGGATCATTCAAAATATAGAGAAATGTTACTTAGTTGTAAGAGGTCTTACTAAGAGGACACCTGGAGTACATTGTGTTCTTTGTGTTTCTGTAACTGAGAAGGGAGGCACAGTTTAACGGTTGCTCATAATCCACCGGTTACTGCATCATTTAATGTTTCGAGGCAGTTACAGAAGGACAGGAGGAGGGGACCATCCAGCCTCTTGAGCCTGTAATAGGGGGAAAGTAGGAGGCCATTCATCCTCTCGAGTATGTTACACAGGAACAGGAGGAAGACATTCAGCTGCTCAAGCATATTGCAAAGGAACAGGAAGCGGCCATTTGGCTTCTCAAATCTGTCAAGTCGGTCAGCTTACTTGCTCAATGACAGAGAAAAAAAACTTCATTCAGATGTTGAAAATGCTTCACAGAAATAGGAGAAAGGATTCGATCAGTAGAAGATGTAAATAACGTGAATGGACAATTCAGTCCCTCAATTCCATTCCACAAGAGCAGCAGGAGACCACACAGCTGTTCAAAACAGTTACTCAGGAACAGGAGGGTGGCATCTATGTTCACAAACCTAGGACACAGGGACAGGAGGCAGTCATTCAACTGCTTGAGACCGGTGCACAGGAAACTTCAGAGGCCAGTGAGCCCCGGGAATCCTATCACCCGGGAAAAGGAGTCCACTCATTCCCTACCATATGGTACAATGGGAGAGAAGAAGAATTGACTCGTTACAAACAGAAATATATGAACAAGTTGCAGGAGCAGTCCGTTCAATCGTACTCCACCATTCAATAAGTCCATGGCTGATCTGATTGTAACACTTAATTCCATTTTACAGAGATTCCGCTCTCGGCAGCCTCTGCTCCATTTGTTGGTCATGTACTAGACCAAATGATGTATCTACAGTCACCATGACTCATCTAGAGTGGCCACTGTTAGGGTGACTTCTGTTAAGGCAGTTAGAGACTCGGAGTCAGCA
Organism: Ginglymostoma cirratum; assembly: GCA_024137785.1. Classification (NCBI taxonomy): domain Eukaryota; kingdom Metazoa; phylum Chordata; class Chondrichthyes; order Orectolobiformes; family Ginglymostomatidae; genus Ginglymostoma; species Ginglymostoma cirratum. The sequence continues at coordinate 7,046,498 of JAHRHZ010000101.1, forward strand.
ACGTCAAGCAGCACTTAAGAAATTTTGCAGGAGCAGGGGGTCCAAGACTCACTCAGGAGTTTGAACTCTCTCCAAATACAATAGTAAGAAAGTATTTCTTTCATACCATTGCACAAATAGGCTGACACAACCCCGAAACTATATTAATTACTATCCATATATAGCATGAGCAGTAAATCTAACAACACCACACAGTTTACTATCAGTGGTACACGGCTCCTACACTATCACACTGGCGGCTATTGCCCATTGAAACCTTTATCAAAAATAAACATGCAGTTACTCATCGTGTCTAACCCTGACCCCTTGCCACTGAAATCTGCAAGCTAGTTTGTTTCCCACCTGGAACATCCCGCGACCTGTTCTTTTGGGAACAATCTTCCAACTAGCTGCCTGTCTCTGCAACAAGCCAGTTATCTTTCAATCCTTACTTTTAACCCTGACATATATATTTGTCCCTCACTACAGATCTATGAGAAAACTGTACGTCTATAAGAAAGCTACACATATACACTCTTTCTCCTTCAGTGTGAGGGACAATGCTGACTGAAGTAGGAAACACTGGCTGACTGGTGATATTGAGGCTTCAGTCAAAAAAACAGTGGCACAGCTTGATCAAGTGAACCCCTTGAAGAGCATATGGGGAGTAGGATTAACATTTCAGATAGAAATCCAGAAGGCAAAAATGGGACATGGGGTAGCTTTGGCAGATAAAATTAAGAAAAATCCAAAGAGATTCGGAAGTATGTTAAGGGCAAAAGAGTTACTAGGGAGAAACAATGGCCCCTCAAAGGTCAATGAGACTATCAATATAGGTAACCATAGGAGATGGTAAAGATCCAAAACGATTATTTCATCTTAGTAATACAGTGGAGAAAGATTAGGAAACTCGGGAAAATAAATAATGATGTCTTGAAACAAGTCCACATTACAGAAGAGGCGGCATTGAAGGTCTACAGGAATATATGTCCCCGGGGCCTGATCAAGTGTATCGCAGAGGGATAAGGTGGAGGCAATGGCCTAGTAGTATTATTGATGGACTGTTAATCTGGAGAGCCAGATATCGTTCAGGGAACCCAGGTCCAAATCCCACCACGGTAGATGGTGGAATATAAAATAAATAAATATCTGGAATTAAGAGTTCAATGATGACCATCAACCCATTGTTGATTGTTGGGGAAAACCCATCTGGTTCACTAATGCCCTTCTGGAAAGGAAACTGCCATCCTTACCTGGTCTTGCCGACATGTGACTCCAGACCCACAGCAGTGTGGTTGACTCTGAACTGCTGTCTGGTCAATCTGGAATAGACAATAAATGCTGCCTAGCAAGAGATGTCCTCATCCCATGAATAAATAAAGAAAAAAAAAATTGTGGTAAACTAGGCAAGAATTTCCAGGGACCCAGCAGAAATATTTGCAGCTCCGTACTCTGTATTTCCCTCAAATGTAAAAGGCTGAGGGCTGGCCTTATAAAAGTTTACAAAACCGTGAGGGACATGGATAAGGTGAATAGCCAAGATCTTTCCCCCAGGGTAAGGGTGTCCAAAACTAGAGGGATTAGGTTTGAGGTAAGAGAGGGAGGATTTAAAAGACACCTGAGGGGCAAATTTTTCCACACAGGGGATGGTGAATATATGGAACGAGCTGAAAGAGGAGGTGCTAGATGCAAGTACAATTATAACATTGAAAAGACGTTTGGCAAGTACTTGGAAAGGAAAGGTTTACAGAGATATGGACCAAGCTCAGGCAAATATGACTCATTCTGTTTAGCAAATCTGGAAAGCATGGATGAGTTGGGTCGAAGGATCCAGTTTTGTGCTGCATGATTCTATGAGTGCAGTTACTGGAGGAGGAGATGAGGCATGTTGTAGAGACTGCAGTAAGTTACAGAGACAGTTACGGTAGGCAAATTGGAATACGTCTCAAATATTTGGAGAGGTAAGGAGGGGGGAAGCGATGGAGATAGCAACAGTGACAGGAGTTACGATGAATGAAGATACTGGTCCACGAGACACAAAATACACACAGTGATGCGGGGGGATGCCGAACAGAAAGATCAGGGGCAGAATTACCGTCCTCTTGTGGGACATTTGGTTTCATCTCTGTTGTACTGAACCTCACTAAGACAGCATAGATACTGGAGGAGGACACTACTGAGATGAGGCATGTTGTACAGACTGCAGTAAGTTACAGAGATAGTGATGGTAAGCAGTATTTGAGTACGTCTCAAATACATGGAGGGGTTGTAGGGAGGGGAGTAAGCAACAGAGATAGAAACAGTAACAGGAGTTAAAATGAATGAAGATACTGGTCCACAAGACGCAAAATAAATAAAGTGATGGAGGAGGAACTCAGGACACAAGATCAGAGGCGGCATTACAACCCTATCATGGGACATTTGCTTTCACCTCTGTTGTATTGATCCTCACTAACACAGCACAGGCCTGGTTTGATAACTCTGAACTTCCTATACTTTCTTAGGAACGCATGGTACAACTTAACTTAAAGTAAGCCTCCCATGAGGGGTTGATGATTGATTTTCGGATCTTTCCATACTGTTGTCCTCATTCAGCACTGAAACTGTGTCATACCTTGTGGGCTGATGTTTCGAGCCCTATAATTGCTCTCTGCTCTGTTCACTCTGTATGATCTTACCTTGCTGCAGGATTTATTGAAGGCTTCAGATCTCCCTGCTTTTTGTCTGTTTGGCTGATCAAATGTTTTAAACATGGCGATGGGTGAGACAAGAGTTTGGAATGCTGCTGAGCCAGGAATATCCTGAACAGCTACAGGTGACAGATAAATAGACACAGGTTTTTTTTTGTTCTGAAGAAGGGTCTAGGCCCGAACCGTCAGCTTTCCTGCTCCTCTGATGCTGCTTGGCCTGCTGTGTTCATCCAGGTCTACACCTTGTTATCTCAGACTCAAATATTAGACTGATGCAGTGTGGATTATACATGTAGAATGGAACTGAGTCCAGAAAAATCATGAAAATTCCAGTCTCCATCCCTGGCCTCTGCTGCTTCGACTCTCTGGAGTGGAGAATTCTGTTAGCTCAGGACGTGGAGCACCTGCAAGAGCAAGATGCGCTGACAGAAGCAGAAATTAGAGTCACACAGTGACTGATAACACACGGAGAGATACTGAGAGCAAGAAGATTTCGGGATCACACAATTGTGATGGGAGAATGTTTTCTGATTAATGATGCAGTGGTATCAATACTCAGCGATGAACAAGCTATGAGTGGCACGGGCAATGGCCTGGTGACATTAACCCAGGAAAGTCAGCTCATATTCTGGGGACCCAGGTTCAGTACTAACATGGTTGATAAAGGTTTCTGAATTCAATAATTTAAACAAAGAAATGCGGAATTTAGAAGCTACAAATGACCATGGAAACATTGCTGTTGTTAAGAAAAAGAAAACAAAATACATCTGAGTCCGCAATGTCCTTCAGGAAGGAAACCTGCCATCTGCATCTGGTCTGGATGACATGTGACTCCAGACACACAGCAATGTGGTTGACTCTCAAATGCCCTTTGAAATGGCCTTGCAAAACATTCAGTTCAAAGGCAGCTAGGGGTGGCCAATAAATCCTGGCCAGCCAGAGACACACACATCCCACAAGAGAATAAAAAGAAAAATCATTAGGATGGGCCCCTCTGGAACCGTTTTTTTCTTTTGAATGGACAAGGTATCTGCAATAAGACACATGGACTTGTGACACAGAGATATTTGAGAGACATGGTTACACAAGCAAAATTGTTGAACAAAAATATTCAATGGTACACAACCCTGTGGTCGACTTGGGCAGAATAGGAAAGCAGGATGGGTGACCCGGACAGTATTGTATAACAAAAGGATAACGCTAGCACCTGAAGAAGGAGTAAGACTCCCAAAGTTTGTCTTTTCAAATAAACCTGTTGTACTATAACCTGGTGTCGTGTGATTTCTGACCTTGACCACTCCAGTCCAACACCAGCACCTCCACATCATAACAAAAGAATTGCAGAGAAAGCATTTGACCTCAGATTATGAAATAGATGGGCAATCATTGTCGAATAGACAAGCAGGAGATCAGTTTTTAGGCCACCTAACCGTATCACTGCATTAAACAGTTCATTGGAATTGTAACAAAGGCACTGTGATAATTTTGGGAGACTTTCAATCTTTGTATAGTCTGGGACAATCACACTGGCAGAGCGATATTCAAAGAAGAGTTAAGAGAATTTTTTTTTTGTTTTCTTCTTTTGTCAGTGTTTCTTTGAATAACACACTATGCAACTGGTTAGGGATGTAACTATCCCAGATCGACTGTTGAGTAATGAAGCTGAGTAAATGAATGATGTCACGCTAAGTGATCCTCCTAGAAATTGTGTTAAAGTGTAATTCAAAGGAATTATAAGGTTGTAAAGTGACCTCACAAAGGACAAACAACAATTGGAAACAGAAACAAGACCAATTACATGAGAATGGGAGCAGAACTGACCAAGGTAAACAGGATAAAGAGACTGAAACATACGTCTGTAAATGAACAGTGGAAAACATTTGAAGGAACAGTGTAAAATATTCAATAAAAGGACATTCTGTTGAAACAAACAAAACGTTTAGCAAGAAATTCCCAACTATGCCTCAAGAAGGATGTAAAGGATCATATCCAATTAAAAGAGCCTGAGAAGACTATCAAAAAAGTCCTAACAATTGCGTGGAAAGCTACAATTTTAGAAAACGACAAAGTGCTACCAAAATATAGAAGTAGGTGTTAAAGGGATCACGAGAGATCTCCTAGCAGCAGGAATGCAGTAGGAACAGGAAGCATTGTTGAGGTTTAATCAGATGATAGGAACAGGGAAATTGAAGATGCTGGAGGTGGTGAGAGTGTTAAGAAGAATGGCCAGGGCTTGAATGATGTTACAACACCTGCACGAATTGCTGCAGCTGGAGATGTTTGCAGAGGTAGGGAGGGACATATGCAATTTTAGTTATTCATTCATGGGGTGAGGATGTCACTGGCTGTACCAGCATTCATTTTCGACTGCCAACTGCCCAGAGGCAGCTCAGAGTCAGACATATTATTGTGGGTCTGGAGTCACATGTAGGCCAGACCAGGTAAAAATATCAGGTGTCCTTCCCTATAACCACATAAGCAAACCAGATGATTTATTTTTCCTGATGATCAACAATGACTTTATGGTCATTAGATAACCAAAAGTGGCCTCACCAATGCTTTTTACTGTGACAACATGACATACGAACTCCTATTCTCAATGATCTGTCCAATGAAAGCGTATGTGCCAAATGCCTTCTTCACCACCCTGTCTACATGTGACGCTACTTTCAAGGAATTATGTATCTGCACCCCTACGTTTCTCTGTGTCAAAACACTACCCAGGGCCCAAGCGTTAACTTTTCAAGTCCCAACTGTGTTATCTTTCGAAAGTGCATCATCACACATTATTCTAACTTCAGTTCCATCTGCTATTCTTCAGCCAACTTGCTCAGCTGATCCATATCCAGTTGTATACTTACATAACCATTTCACTGTTCACTATATCATCAATTTTGGTCTCACCCACAAACATACTAACCGTGCCTCTTACATTCACATCAAAATAATTCATATGAATGACAACGGAAGGCCCAGCACCGACCCTTGCAGCTCACCCCTGGTCACAGGCCTCCAGTCAGAACAGACAGCACCCTCTGTTTCCTACCATTAAACTAATTTTGTATCCAAATAGCTATCTCTTCCTGGTTCCTCTTTGATCTAATATTACTAACAGTCTACCATGCAGAACCTTGCCGAAGACCTTGCTTAAGTCCATGTAGATAATATCTGCCGCTCTGCCTTCGTCTATCTCTTGGCCAGCTCCTTAAAGTCTCAGTTAGGTTTGTGAGAAAGGATTTCCCAAGCAAAAAGCCATGCTGTCTACCTTTAATCAGCACATGCCTTTTCGAATGCACGAAGATCCTGTCTCTCAGAATCTCCTCCAACAATTTCCCCACCACTAACATCAGTCTCACTGACCTCAGAGATAAAAGGTACTGCAGATGCTGGAGAATCCGAGATAACAAGGTGTGGGGCTGGATGAACACAGCAGGCCAAGCAGCATCATAGGAGCAGGAAAGCTTTCCTGCTCCTATG
>JAHRHZ010000101.1:7062643-7113925 GCA_024137785.1 Ginglymostoma cirratum
TTTCGGGCCTAGACCCTTCATCAGAAAAACATTTTCTGATGAAGGGTCTAGGCCCGAAACGTCAAGCTTTCCTGCTCCGATGATGCTGCTTGGCCTGTTGTGTTCATCCAGCCCCACACCTTGCTATCTCGGATGCTCCAGCATCTGCAGTACCTTTTATCTCTTATCCATGAAATTCCACTGCATTGGTTAGGGTCAATGATAAAGTATTCATTCTCTCCACTTGAATCCAATTCCCGTATGTCACAAAACTGACACTTAAAAATAGTGAAGAAAATAATATTCCAAATGAAGGCTCTGTTGAGGTGATCTCTGGTTAGTCGTGTAGGTCTGGAGGTCACCTGATGCACCTAGCAGGGCAGCATCAGGTCAGTGTCAGGCACACAGTTAGAATTAGTAAATAGATTCATCTCTGAACTCACGTCTCCCAGCCTGGGAATCCAACCTGTGCTCAGTCATTCTAGTAAAGATCTTCAGAATCATCTCAGCAAGATTTGATTTTGATTTATTGTCACTAGATATAGTGAAAAGCTTTGTTTATAATCAATTCAGGCAGATCATAGCAAGCAAGTACATACAGATCATAGTGTGAAATAAAGAATAACTTGGACAGCGGCCTACAGGTTACATCGCAGAGGGAGTGAGACAGGAAAGATTAGCATTTGAAATATTAGCATTATTTGAAGTTAGAAAGTCCATTCAAAAATCTAATAACAACTGGGAAGAAGCTAGATCTGAGCCTGCTGGTGCATGTGTTCAAGTTTCTGTATTTACTGCCTGACAGAAGAGGTTGTAGGATATCATTACTAGGGTGTGATAAGTCTTTGATGATGTTGGCAGCCTTTCCATGGCAACGAGCCATGTAAATGGAATGCATAGATGGATGGGTAGCTTTTCATGTTGGTCTGGGCTGTGCACACAATTTTCTGTAATTTCTTACGATTCCTGGGCAAAATAGTTGCCATACCAAATCGTGACGGATCCAGTAGAACATTTTCTATTTAGTGTCTATAAAAGTTCATAAGAGTCCTTTATGGACATGCTAAATATCCTGAGTCACCTGCTAAAGAAGAGGAGCTGTTGTGCCTTTTTAACAGCCGCATCTACGTGGCAAGTCCGGGATAGGTTGTCAGTACTGTTCACTCTGAGGAACTTGATGCTTTTCATCCTCTCAACCTCAGCTCCATTGTGTAGATGGAGGCGTATTCGCCTCCTTTCTTTCCGAAATCAATGATCAGTTCTTCAGTTTTGCCGATGTTGAGAAAGAGATTGTTCTCATTGCACCACGTCACCAAGCCCTCTGTCTCCTTTCCATATTCAGATGCATCATTGCTGGATATCTGTCCTACCATGGTAGTGTCGACAGCAAACTTATAGATGGCATTCGTTTGGAATTTGGCAACACAGTCGTGGTTGTACAGGAATTACAGTAGGAGGCTGAGGATGCATCCTTGGGGGTCTTCAGTGTTGAGGATTATCGTGGAAGAGGTGCAGTTGTGTATCTTCACTGATTGCAGTTTGTGGATCAGAAAGCTGAGGATTCAGTTGCAGAAGGCGGAGCCGAGACTAAGGTCCTGAAGTGTTGAGATCAGTCGGGGGTATTAATGATGTTGAAGGTGGAGCTGTAGTCGATGAGCAGGAGTCTGACTTACATGTCCTTGTTGTCCAGATGTTCCAGGGATGAGTGCAGGGCTAAAAAAAATGGCATCCGCTGTGGACCTGTTACTTTGGTAGGCAAATTGTAGGGAATCAAGGCAAGGTGGCAGACTAGAGTTGATGTGGGCCATGACCAGCTTCTCGAAGCACTTCATGATTATGAAAGTCAGAGCAACTGGTCATTAAGGTAGGTTGCATGTGCTTTCTTGAATGCTGGGATAAAGGTGGGCTTCTTGCAGTAGTTTGGGACTTCAGATTGCATCAAGGAGAATTAAAAGATGTCAGTGAATACATCCGCCAGTTGGTCCATACAGGATCTAAATGCTCTGCTGGGCACATTGCCCAGGCCCATTGTTTTCCTTGGGTTGACTCCCAGAAAAACTGAGCTGACGTCTGCAGTGGTGACAGAGGGAACAGATGCATCCAGAGCTGTTGGAGCAGGTGACACTGTGCCAGTGGCATTCTGCTCGAACTGAGCATAGAAAGCATTGAGCATGTCTGGGAGGGATGTGTCTTTGTGCGCTATCTTGCTCTGCTTGATCTTGTGTCCTGTCATTCTGTTTAGGCCTTTCCACTGGTAGCTGGACTCTGTTTAGGTCTCCAACTTGGTACAGTACTACCTCCTGGAATCTCTGATGGTTTTCCACAGGTCATAACTGGATTTTATGCATAGGTCTGTGTTGTCTGACTTGAACGCTGCACTACTGGTCTTCAGTAGGAAGTGGAATTCGCGCTTCATGCAAGGTTTCCGGTTGGAAAACACCTGGATTGACTTCTTTGGCACACAGTCTTCCATGCACTTGTGCTGAAGTCCGTGATGATGGTGGCTTATTCGTCCAGGTTGTCTGCTGAGTCCTTGAATATGGCCCAGCCCACTGACTCCAAGCAGTCCCGGAGAAGTTCTTCTGCTCCCTCATACCAGGGAAGACGGCATTGATTTGTTTGGAGTACAGTAAAGTATTCACTCAGTTATCCAGCCTGTGCATGCGTCAACGAGTTCACACTGGGGAGAGGCCATTTACATGCTCTGGTTGTGGAAAAGAATTCACTCAGTCATTTGCCCTAGTAAGACGCCAGTGTATGCACACAGGGGAGAGGCCATTCAAATGCTCCAAGTGTGGGAAGCGGTTCAGAGATTCATCTGGCCTACAGGTACACCAGCGAGGCCATGCTGGGGAGAAGCCTTTCATATGTTCTGAGTGAGGGAAAGGATTCATTCATTCACCCAGTCTGTCGAAGTACAAGAAAGTTCACAAATGATCATAAGAGTTAGACCTGCTGTTAATCCGCATTATATGTGCTGCTAGACAGCACATTTCAAACAGACAGCATCTACTGTCTAGAAAAACAAGTGAAGCAGTTACATGGGACAGTTAGCATCTGCATGCTCTTCTCCATCCTGCACACCATTCTCATTAACAGGATGTTAGAAAGTGAAGATTTGCAGACAGAAATCTCAAAATGACCATCACATGAGATCTAATGGAGTCACTGAAATAATTGGGACTTGAATATCATAGTCTTCCATATTGGCCGTTCCTTTACTCTCAGTGATTTTAAATCCTGGAACTTCTCCCAAACAACATTGTGGGTGACCCTACACCTCAAAGACTGCAGTCCTAGAAACCACCATCTTCTCAAGGAGGACAACTGGGATGGGCAATAAGTGCTGACCTCGACATTGATACTATACCCCATGAATTGATTTGAAAATGAGGGAAAATCACAACCAAGACTGAGCCATGTTCATCCCGACAGTGACTAAAGTGGGAGGGTCAGGGGGTTTCTTTCTGCTGGACTGGCCGGTCTCAGCACTTTGCTTTCAGTAAGGCTGATGCTCTTTGAGCCTGGGACTGCACATTCCCAAGGAAATGATCCCCAAAAGCTGATGAAGTAAGTTTATTTTGTCCTGGATAGGAAATAATGTTTTCCTCAACACTCCAATTAGATCAGAAGTAAATACGTTTGTCTTTGTTCCATTGGGTCTCCAGCCCAATCAACTCAATTAATCTCCATCATTACTTATGCCCCACATCTTCTCCTTTTGTCTCCCCCATCAGCAGATCCTGCTATTCCTTTCTCCCTCACGTATGCATCCAACTTCTTAAATATATTCCTTTGCTCACCTCCATCTCGTGCTCTTGAAGTGAATTGCACGTTCTGACCTGTCACAGGGTAAAGAGGTTTCTCACAAAATCACTATTGGATTTTTAAAGCCCTTCATCATTTTAAAGGCTTCCATCAGATCATCCTTTAGTCTTCTCTTTGTTAGCAAAATGCTCCCCAGACTTGCCTGAGGGTTATATGTTTTCAGTTCTGATAATGCCTTTTTGAATCTATGTAACATATTTCCAGTGCCTCTATTTCCTTTGTACAAATGGCAATGACAAATGTTGACCGTGCTCCCAGTGGAGCCAAACTTGGGTTTCAAATAAGTGAAACATCATTTTCCTCCTTTTCAATTCTATCTCTGTAGAAAGAAGCCCAAATATGGGCTGTGCCTTTGCAGAAAGATGTTAAGTTCCGAGAGAAGTTTGAGACTGGAATTACAGGAATGTCATCACGGATTCAAGACTTCAGCTGGTTGGAGAGACTAGAGCAGCTGATCCTGTTCTTTTTGGATACTAGATTTATTGTGGTAGAACAGAGAGAGACGCCAATTAGCCCTCTGAGGTCATGCTGCCTCTGTTTAGAACAAATGTCAGTCATTTTTCAATCCCGAAAACCCGGCAAGTTTATATGCATCAAGGAACCTCCAGTTTTAAGAAGAAAATAATGAATATATTGTTCAGGGTGATAAATGAACTGGAATAATTAATTTCAGATGTAGTTCAGGAGAACCTTGCAATCTAGTATCCACCTATGTTGCAGTTAAAACCTGGAATGTTGAGCTGATTTGAATAAGTTGATATCTTTCCTTGGCAATACTTACATTTTGTTTTTGTTTTAATTTTGTTTTAGGAAACCACATTTGATAATCTGGTCACTACCTGACAGATCAGCACCACATGGGAAGATGTTGAGACAGACATCCATTTTGATAAATGCACCTGAATGTTAATATGTGCCATGATGTCGGGCTATCAGTGGATGTGCAGAAAGAATATATTACACATGAAAGAAATGACATGTAAATTCACGGTGAACCCACACTGCAGAGAGGGTCCCAAACACATGTAGCTCCTTGAGAAACAGCCGGACATGAAATGGTTAATGCGGCCGGGGGTAACGAGACAGCATTTTGACGTCATCAAGACAGTGACGCGTCCTCCCAAGAGAAACTGACCTGAAACAATCAGGAGAGAATTCAACCCACAGGGAATGGTCAGAAAGTCAGTGAGGTTCATTAGGAAGGGGTTAAAAACTTAGATTGGGATCATTAAGAACTGTCCACATTTAGGACACAGGTAAATAAAAAGATTGGCGAATCTTTACACCCATATTTGATCTGTTGCTTGAAGCTCATGAATCTTGGTTCGAATAATTTGTAAAATCACGGCACTCCTCAGGAGAAGAAAACGTCAAATCGATGTGACCCCAGCAGGGGCCAGAACAGAACTGGAAAATAACAAAGTGCAAATGACAGAGGGGTGATAAAGAGAACCACACCCCATCAACCTGTGGTCTCTAAATATCCTGTTCCGATATTTGCTGATTAGCATATATTAATTTAAATATGATAACTATTTTGTTTGCTTATGAGTCATTGGCATCACTGGGTAAGGCCAGATTTATTGCCCATCGCTAACCGCTCTGGAGAGGATAGGGCCAGCTACAGTCCATGTACTGACAGTTGATACACCGTGTCATTAAGGGAGACTTCCAGGAATTTGACCAAGCGACTCAGAAGGAACATGACATATTCCCAGGTCAAAGTCAGAAGACACACAACACCAGGTTTAAGTCCAACAGGTTTATTTGAAATTATAAGCTTTCGGGGTGTTCCTCCTTCGTCAGGTGAAGCGCTACTTTATTACTTTGTTACACATCGTAAGAAAGTGATAAAATCAGGTGCAGCGTTCAGAAAGCTTGTGATTTCAAATAAACCTGTTGATCTATAACCTGGTGTCATCTGACTTCTGACTCTGTCCGCCCTCACCATCACCAGCATCTCCACTTCATATTTCCAGGTCCGCACGGTATGTGGCCTAGAGTGGATCTAGCAGGTAGTAGCGTTCCCATGTGACTGCTGCCCCTGTCCTTCTGAATGGTAAAGACTGCAGATTCTGAAGGTGCTGTTGGAGGAGCCTTGCTGAGTCACTGCAGTGCATCTTGTAGATGGTACAGACTGCTGCCGCTGTGCATCAGTGGTGAAGGGAGTACAGGGATGTAGTTGGGGTGCAAATCAAAAGGCCTGTTTTGTGTTCAGTTGTATTAAACCTGAACTAAGGCTTTTGAAATAAAAAAAAATGTCATATGAAACTGTCCACAAAGTGAAATATTTATTTTTACAGTTACCTCTGGATCAGACAAGAGTATGGAAGATAGTTAAGTTGGGAAATGATATCAAAGTGGGAATAAAAGACATGTCCTGGAGACATCATAAGAAAGTGATAAAGTCTCAAACGAGACTCCTTCAGAAAAAAAAATCTTCCCACTGCCAGCACTAACCCCTATTACACCCTTTCCTGACAAATATATGTATCTTACATATAGTTACTGAAAATGAATATTAACATTTTGTCAACACTCCCCATGTCATCACTATTGGTGAAATATAATTTCTAACCCAGACCCTTCTCTCACTTCACCCTGGTGCATTCTGTGTGGTTACAGCAGTGACAGAGACAGGCTGCTCATACCCCTGCTCCCACTGCTCTGGATCTCAGTGTTGTACGGTTACCAAATACTGTTTTATCTTTACCAGTGTAGAAGAAACCTAAACCTGAACCTGATGGTTCACTTCCAGTCAGGAACAGATCATTGATTTGCACTAATCTCTGATTTGAAGCACATTTCCAGCATTCATCGTTGTTCTTCCTCTGACTTTAAACCCAGTTAGAAATGAGATTTTATCCCGTGTCTAGGAGCTCTGAGCCATGGAAGACAGTAGCTGGGACACATTTCTTACAGACAGCAGGATTAACCCACACCGTGGCTTGGCGGTCAGTGAAGAGAGACGAGAAAGAGTAAAGTGCCATCTGACCCCCTCAGTGTGACCCTGAAGGATGTGTCACGGCTGAAGTTCTGATGCTGCCGTACAATTCCCCCCCAGCACCCTCTACCGCTCCCCACCCCCCCCCCGTCTGCCCCACCCCCACCCCGAGATTGTCCTTTCTGAGCTCCAGGTGCTGTTCAACACAGGGCAAATACAGCAATCTACAGTGATAACAAGCATGGGGCTGGATGAACACAGCAGGTCAAGCAGCATCATAGGAGCAGGAAAACTCGACGTTTCGGGCCTAAACCCTTCATCAGAAATCAGCAATCTACAGTGATGTGTTTGAAGCAAAGCTGACTTATTTTACATTTCTCTAGTATATTAAATTCTAGTTCAATTTTAGAGGTTGTAACCATCATCAGAAACAAACTGCAAATGTCAGAACAAAAGTATCAGAAAATTACAGCGCCGATCATGGCCTTTTTTTAAATTCATTTGTGTGATGTGCGTATTGTTAGCTGGCCAGCAGTATTTTCCCTTGGCCCGTCACGTTATTAATTTTTATTAATTTGTGGGATGTGGGTGTCTCTGGCTGGCCAGCATTTCTTGCCCATCCGTAGTTGCTCTTGAGAAGGTGGTGGTGAGGTGCCTTCTTGAACCGCTGCAGTCCTCCCGCTGTGTGTTGACCCACAATGCTATCAGGGAGGGAATTCCAGGGTTTTGACCCAGTGACAGTGAAGGAACGGTGATATATTTCCAAGTCAGGATGGTGAGTGACTTCGAGGGAAACGTGGAGGTGGTGATCTTCCCATATATCTGCTGCCCTCGTTCTTCCAGATGGAAGTGGTCATGGGTTTGGAAGGTGCTGTCTGAGGATCTTTGGTGAATTTCTGCAGTAGAGACAACATTCTCTGACGAGAGTCAAACCCGGGCAGGCGAAGATGGAGCACTGAATAGTAACGGATTTAATTCAAACACAGGAGATTTGTTCAGCCAGTAATAGCATGTAGTGTAATAGTCACACATGTGAAGTGAGTAGCGAGGGGAAATATTGCCACAAGCTGCAGATGGAAAACTTTTGTAGGAACAGGAGTAGACCATTCAGCCCCTCAAGCCTGTTCTGTCATTCATTGAGATCATTGCCTGATCTGTGGCCTAACTTTCAGTTTCCAACACCTACCAAACCTACCAATGAGGCTTCTCTGAAACAAACAAGGTGAATATTGAAAAACATAAAAAAAACCTGCAAATGCAGGGAAATCAGAAACAAAAACAGAAATTGCTGGAAAAATTCAGAAGGCCTGGCAGCATCTATGATAGAAATCAGAGTTAACCTTTTGGGTCCAATGACCCTTTGAGCGACCAGATCCAGTTGACCATTCCCTCTTTCCTGCAACACTCTCTGGAACAGGTGATGGTGTGAGGGCCGTGAGATTGTCAATAACAACTGAGAGAACAGCAGTGCATGCTGAATAAAACCCATTTTGGTCCCTCACTTTTAAATCAACTGCAACAATTTATTCACTATTGATTCAGAAACAGGACAAGAGACCAGAAAATCAATTCAGTGCCATTGGGTCTGGGAACCATTGTTATTCTGACCTACATGTGAATCCATGCTATAACAATTAGTTTGATTCTGAACCATCCTCTGGGCAGTTAGAATGGATGATAAGAACTTGCTGAGCTTCTGATGCCATGATCCCATGAACAAGCAAAAGAAAAATCCAATTACTAAAGTTACTTGTGAACCCACTGGTGTTTCATCAAGCTATATGACTGAGTGAATTTTTTCCCATACACAGAGTAGGTGAATGACCTCTCCCCAGAGTGTATTTGGTGGTGTACAGTGAGGGTTAATGATGTCCCGAACCCAGCCCCACAGTGAGAGCACATGAACGGCGTCCCTTCAGTGTGAACACGTTGATAATACATCAGTCCACTTGAGCTTTTATAGCACTTCCCACAATTTGCACATTTAAAGGGTCTCTCTTCAGTGTGAACCTGTTGGTGTTTCAAACAGGCTGGAGGACCAGAAGAAATCCTTCCCACACCTGGAGCAGGTGAATGACCTCTCTCCAGTGTGGACTCGCTGTTGTGTCAGCAGGTGGGATGACTGAATTCCTTGCCACACTTACAGCAGGGAAACAGCCCCTTTCCAGTGTGAAACCGCTGTGAATGCCTTTTCACACACAAAGCAGGTAAACAGTTTCTTCCTGGTGTGATTGCACCAATGTGTTTGCAGCTTGGATCGGTAATTGAAACTCGTCCCACAGTCCCCACGGATCCATAGTTTCTTGTCAGTGTGATGTTGCTTTCGTTTCAAAAAGTCAAATGATCGCCTGAAGCCTCGTCCACAGACTGAACCTGTGCACAGTTTCTCTTCACTGGGAATGGTACATCCACCTTCCATATTCAAAATTTGATGATATTCAGCTTATATTAAAATGAAGCAGTTCTGTCAGATCCTGTCTCTCGAGTGCACACCCTCAAATTACAAAACAATGTGGAATTGACCAGAAACAAAGGAAAGGAGCATAAGATAACACACAAAAAGAAAGGCAGCTTCTGAAATCAAGATGAGTGATCTGGTGATTTATGAGGTTGGCACATGGGAATAGTGACCATAAAAGCAGACGTTTTGTCATTAAATCAGCAACTAATTCACTCATGCTCATCAGGGATGGGAACCTATCATCCACTCAGGATCTACAGATGACTCTGACCTCAATGGGAAGAAAGAGAGCGCTGGTCATGGGCTAAGAGCAGTCCATGCTTTCATTGGGTGAGGCTGTAGCCTCTGTATAGCTACCTGAAGGGGTTCCTTCCTTGTTCTTTTGTTCAAAGCAATTACATTAGAGCCTGTTTTAAGGAATCGTGCAAATCAGCTACTTGCCAGCTTCCATGGCACAATTGATCAGTACTTGTGGCTCGTAAGCGTGAGGTTGGTGGTTTGAGGCCACACGGGCAGGAACAAGCGCTGTTCTCACTCTACCAGTTCTGTTTTTGCGATTCAGTTCCGGGTTTTTAATGCAATCAGGAAAATGCTCCCCAAACAGAAATCTTATTCAGTGAGTAACCACAAAGGCATTTCGATGTTGTTATAATGGCTAACGTAAAGAGCTGCGGATGTCGGGAATCTGAAACAAAAACAGAAACTGCTGAAGAAACTCAACAGATTTGGCAGTACCTGCGGGAGAAAACAGTTCTGAAGAAGTCCTGAAATGTCAACCCTGAATCTCCGCCCACAGATGCTGCCAGATCTGCTGAGTTTCTTTTTTTCTGGCAATTTATGTTTTTATTTTTAAACAAATGAGTATTCCACCTTTTAGGATGAAACGACCAGACCCACCATGTACTGAATTTAACCCTTTCGAAATCTGTGAAGCGATTGGATTCAAACAAACCCAGTAATGAGTCACTCTTCCTGAGCTCCACAGGGAGAGAGACCTGGAAAGGTGAGTGGGTAGTGCACTGCCGCAGTCATCGCCGAGTGGTTAAGGAGATGGTATCCCTGGGCAGTTTCACATCCTGCCGATCATGTTTGAGCGCTGAGGGCAAATCGGAAGGGAGTTTGCTTCCCGCCTCCTAGTTTCTGACAGGAATCCCAGGAAGTGGGGGGAGAAAGCATTTCACCGAGGTTGCCAATGGTGAGAATATGCAACTCACTGACTGTCGGAGTGGAACAACATTGGAGTTGAGACATGTTTAGATGTACACTTGAGGCTGCGAGTGAAATGCTGGGAAAAGAGACTGGAAAATTCAGGGTCTGGAGTTCAACTGTTGCAGACCTGAAGGGTCTTTCTTCTGTGTTGGAGATCTCAGTTTTGTGAATGATAGGACAATGTCTGCAAAATACACCCCTATCAGGCACATCATCCATTAAGATTGGGGGTAACTGGCACTGTGCATATTACTGGAATCGGTATCTGGGACAATCAGGAAAATGCGATACTGGTGTCTCTTTACCCAGCCGTACTCAAACTCGTTGCTTCTCAATGCCTTGTCTTACAATCCCTGGCCCTGCTTTCCAGGTAAAGATTGGCTTCATGATCTGCATGTGTTTATGCCAAGCAGCTCATTGAGCTGGGAGCTGGAGGTGAGACAGGGACAGGAACAGAAAGAGATGCAACATGACAGCATTTAGAGTTTGCCTTATGAATTTGTGCAGAGTGTGAAGTGGAAGGCAGGAAGCTAAAATGTGCGGTTCCTTTGAGATTAATGCTTTGTCTGCACTTTTGAGATTAAAACAAAAAGTCTGTCTCTGAGCAGCAGCTGAAGTTGCCAGGATAGAGAGCCTCAAAAAGTACCAATTAATGTAAACGAAGCCCCTAGACACAGGAAGCCAATCGGATTGAAATTTGATGGTGTTTACAACCTGAAACCAATCACATGGTAAGAATGTGATGATGTCATAATGGGTATATAAGGCGAGGATATTCGGAAACTTGGAGAGAGTTGACTGTCATCTGCCAGAGTTAGCACCATTCAGCTCTCAGAGAAAGCACATCGAATTCATCAAAAGTACCACAGCATTTTAGCTCAAAATCCTCATTGATGAATTTATAGAGATAAAACATTGCTGACAGCAGAGTTAGTGGAAGAAAGGCATTTGTGAAGAAAGCGGTGACGGCAGAATATTCCAGAAGACAGCCTTGTGTGAATTTGGAGAGTTTAAGTTACAATTAAGTTATTGCTTCTTATTAATTGAGTTTATATTAGTGGGACTTGTTTTTATTTAAACAGCATTCTAGTAGAATTTAGACAATTTAGGGAGTAGTTAGTTCCAGGAGGAATTGTCGGTTTGTTAGTAATTTTGTTAATTTGTTCATTGTTGGGTTTAATAAATAAATTGTTTCTTGTCACTTGTAAAATGGAGATCGAGGATTTTCTTTCTATTACATACTCTTTTAATAGATAATGAGGTGAAAGACGAGCTTCTTTGGGTGTTTTGGGGGTAATTATTAGATGGGAACGACTACTTCTGTAATAACAGATCAGGGCTTGTGTTTTAGTTTAATTATCAGAGGGATTTGGCCATTCCATGTCATAACACATTATGTCAGTTGTCTTTAGTGAGGGATGTCTGCTGGGCGCTGTCCTATCAGATTCCCAGGAACTGCAGTGATTGTGTCAGTGAATTGTCGAAATTGAAATTTGAACGTGAGCAGCTTGTGGGACTATTTCAGCTCAACTGTCCATTTTGTATCCCAGCTCACGTTAACGATATTCTCGTTGTCTGGAGAAGTCGCTTGTGCTCCACCTAAAGCTGCCTTTTGTCAGATAAACTTGTGTGTGGGGACGAAGAGCAGACGTGAGGCACATGGAGCGAGTACCATCCTGAGACCTCTGTCATTCTCGGAGTTGTGTCTGTGTATCTCCCTCTGTGGATGGAAATCAGGATGAGTTCCTCAAGGGGGTATTAACAATTTTACCATCTCAAACTTCAGTCCCATTTGTGGTCATGTGAGATGACAGGGAAAAGATCATCGCCATTTGCCCTTGAAATGTCAGCACACAAGGCAATGGGCCAAATGCTAAAAACTGGGACGAGAATAGATGGAGGTTTGATAATCTGCGCTGACATGATGGACCGAATGGTTGTCTTCCACGCGCTTAAAAAATACTTGAGGATGGAGAAACTGATCTGCAGTGAAAATGGTCCCAAATTAAAATGCAAAAGCAGTGTCATTGCAAAAATGTATCACACCTTCTGCCCCTTTCACTGGTGGTCTTGTAGCTAAGACTTGGCCCTCTCCCCGCCGTGGCCCAGCTTCGATTCCTAGTCAAGGAATAAACACTCTGCTGTGTTATTTTATCGTGGTGACAGCACTTCTATCTGCTTGTTCAGGAGATGGAAGGTGAACTGTTTACTCCCAGACGTTACTCAGATTAAAATAAAACAAAGAACTTTGGAAATGTGACACAAAAAAGGAATTAATATGGAAGCTCAGCAGGTCTGGCAGCATCTGTGTAGAGAAACAGTTAACGTATCAGGTCCTGTGCCCGTTTGTCAGAACCAGGTTCGTTATGCATTTCTGTATTATAATGCCAGGGGAAATTATGGGCTTTACCTGTCAAATCAGCATATTAATCAAAATTGCTCTCTTTCACTAGTTTACCACCACCAACTTTACAACTTTAAAGGGATTTCATCAGGTCTAATGCTGCTTCCGTTCCCCTCGGTGGTGAAAGGCTCTGCTTAAATGGTTCCTTTTTCTTTTCCTTTGTGTCAATTAGCAGTGTCAATCAATCATGTCGAATGGAGAATTGGTTCTTTCAGTGTCTACCTCAATTTGTGTCTCTATTGGTCTCTCGGTGTGTCCAACTCATCCTTTTTCACATTCTGCAACTCTCCTTCCGTCAGTATCCCTCATTTCCCATTCCTGCTCTGTGTAAAGTCAGAAATTTGAAGATAATTTTAGAGTGCAGCTACTGGGAGGCTTTTTCCTCCTGACTGGAGTGTCTAGAACTGCGCTCACATTCCCTGGATAATGTGTCTGTTACTTAAGATGGAATAACAAGACATTTCTTCTTTTAAAATATCGTGAATCTTTAGAATTCTAAATAAAATTCTGAATCCGCCAGACAAAAAAAAAGTCCACCACAATGATAGGATTGTATGGATGTCTTTTCTGTTTGTGTAAAATGAATGAATGGTGACAGCAGAGAATGAGGGTGACCAGCTCGTCCTGTCTGTGCCATTACCACAACATTCCCTGCTAAACCTGCAGTTTCTCCCGCATCACCTCATTATTCCTTCCAAACTGGGAATGAAGGGATGAGAATAGAAGAAAAGGAGAGGCAGACGTGCTTGTGGAACAGCAGAAAGGAACTTCATGATGAATCCAGCAGAAAAAGAGGAGACACTATAGCAGCCTCCTGACGACAAATGTGTTTTTTTTTGCCGGTAAAATTCACCGCTTCACTAAGCGGGAACCATTGAACTGAAGCAGTGACAGTGATTATCTTTGCTGGTTGTTCATCTTGTGTCCACCAAACTATTGCTGCTCATGTCCCTGTCAACACCACAACCCTGCCACATGTAAGCATTGCGCTTAAATGGGCCCAGTGGCACACTGGCTAACATGCCTGATGATAAATCAGGTGATCATAGGTTCGACTCCTACCTAAGTCAAGTGTAATTCACAAACTCTTCACACTTTCAAATTAATTTTCCTCATTGCTTTGAAACTGAGATGAGCTTTGAATTCCTTGAGAATCCTTTCCATGTCTCACATCAGTAAATGTAAATATCAGAGGAGGGGAAGCTGAAGTCGTCCCCCAAGCTTCAGTTCAATTTCCCACACCCACCAACTCAATCCCTGCATCAAAACAAAAAATGAAACCAGTCTCAGCTTTGTGAGTCTTTGGGAAGCGGAATCTGAGGAGAATGAAAGTGGTTTTTCCAGCTCAGCAGAGACAGTCGAGGAAGCTTCCACTTCTTTAAGAGGCTGGGACATTGACTCTGATGTACTCGGGAACATTAACTGACCTGAAACACTGAAAGGATTCCAATGAGCGACTGCTCTGTATTTGATTTTGTTTCTGTCAAGAACAATAAATTCTGATTCCCTGACCAGAAATTGAACACGGGCCACAGCAATGAGAGCACCAAGTCACGATCACTAGGAGTGACAGTGGAAAAGCATGCTTATTTTCTTACTGATACAGCTTTTGGCCTTTTTTCACTGGAGATAAGCTTCTCCTCTAAAATAATTGAGTTACTGAGTTTGTAAAGAATGGAAAGAGGCCCATCATCCCAGTTTCCAGCACTTAGCCTGTAGCCCTGTGTGCTCTGACGTTTTAAGCGTTCATCTCAGCCATATTTTCCCTGTAATGTTTAATCTCAAGTGACACAAAGAATGGGACTGAGATTTGAGATGGTAAAATTGTGTTCACGCCCTCTCAGGGAACTGAACAGCATTTTCACCCTCAGAGAGAAACACACAGACACATTGACCCAAGAGTGACAGCGGCCTCAAGAGAGACCAACGCCCAGGAAGCAAGGATTTCACCCATCTCGTTTACATTGTCCCAATTTAGACTTCAAAACCAGTGTCTGGTTACAGCAAAGAAAGGAGGAATTCGGCCCCTCCCCTGTCTGTGTTACTCCCCCATTGTTTCCCCGTTACTCTGCAGTTTATTCTGCCTAACTGGAACATTGTTCACATCAGCTGCTTTCCGTCCTTCTGAAAGATCTTCCTCAAGTACCTGAAAGGACAAACGGGAATGTAGTGTTTCAAATGCGTTTCTGGCTGGTTGAAGAAATGACATGGTGGTTTTAACGCTATTTAAGAAATTTGAGAAATAATTTCGAACGACTTTAAAGAGCTCCTTCGGATGTTGGTTGCGGAATGTGGTGAAAATTCTCTCACTTCCCAGGAAGAATGGAACTCAAGACCACTAGGCGAACCACTAAACTGCAACGTCATGCATTAGAAACTTCAATGTAATAGATTACTGGATAGCCTATGCATCACACACGAAGACAGTGTGACAAATCCCGTACAAAGCCGAGGCGATCATGCGCAGAGGAATGGCAAATTGTAATGCCAAATCAAACAGAGATCTACCCTGGTAGTCTAGTGATGAGGATTCAGTGCTTTCACTGCCATGGCCTTTTAATGGTTAAAGTTTACAGCAATAAATATAAAATACTGACTAATCTTTAGAAGCAGAATTATGTCATGAACAAGTCAGAGTCACTTCACTGCATATTACAGTTCCATATCAGCAAAGTCAGATGCAATTGTCTGACGTGCAAATGGATTAAAACAAGAAGAGAGGGGACGTCAGGAAAAGTGAAGGGCCATGGTGGTTTGTGAAAGCTGACCGTAGGCCAACTGCAGCCAGGCCCAATGTGGGTTCTGAAGGCAGGAAAGCTGAAGCTTCGGGTTCTGAAGAAGGGTCCAGACCCGAAACATCAGCTTTCCTGCTCCTCTGATGCTGCTTGGCCTGCTGTGTTCATCCAGCTTTACACCTTGTTATCTCAGATTATCCAGCATCGGCAGTTCCTACTATCTCAGGGTTCTGAAGACTGTTTTTCACTGTTTACCCTGGTATATAATCACTCCGGATCAATCACCCACAATGACTCTCCTTTGTGTGTTGTCCTTTGCACATCTCACCTCGGTTCAGAGCCCAGAGGACATCCATGCATGTTAACTTGGCAAATTTCACACAGGTCAGCCTAACAGTCTCATATTAAAACCGTAAACTTTAGGAGCAGAAAGGGACCATCCAGCCCATTCAGTCTGCTCCACCATTTACTGATCTTGTGTCTGATATAATAATCCTGAACGGCACTTTCTTGCTTTTCCCCATCACCCTTGATACGTTTACTCATTAAAAATCTGTCGATCTCACCGTTGAATACATTTACTGACCCCGTTCTGAAAACCCTCTGCAGTAAGGTATTCCATGGATTCACCACCATCTGAGGGAATAACTGTTTCCTCATCTGTCTTCAATGTGCAACCGCCATTCTGATATTAGGCACTCTGATGCAAGATTGCTCAGAAGGAAAACTTTTTTTTGTGTCCAACATATTAAATCTCAAAGAAACCCATATGCTTTAATAATGAGCAAGTATTGTTTTTGTAGTACTGTGTCTGAGCATGTGAAGTCAATGGATTTCAGCACTTCCTCCTGTTTGGTTTCATCCCTGATGTAAAACTTTCGCTGATTCTGATGGAGCTATCCCCTTTATGTCTTTTAATGTCAGGAATTCACGTTCATTTTAAGAGTTTCAACAGGAACAATAAAATCCCCATTCCTATTTCGGAATCAAAATGAGAACACAGCAGTTGCAATGCTGAATCCCAAAAAGGAAGGTGCACACAATACTTGCAACTTTTTGTCTTGACACTGCTTTTGACCTTTTCAGTTGCAAAATGTTAGTCAGTGAGATTTTAACACCACGAAGAAAGACCCTTCGGCCCATTATATCTATGCCAGTCATCAAATTTCTCACTTCTAAACCCCGTTTCCAGCACTTGGTCCATCACCTCGTTTGCTCTGACGTTTCAAGGCTCATCCAAATAGGTAGTCAATGTTTGAAGGCATCAGCGAAATAAAAACACTTTCTTCAACAAATGACAGGAAGCATTGCTGTTTGCTACAACATGAAATCTACATTTTCCTATTTGAAGACAGCTATGAATGCCAAACTCTTTCTCAGAGCCGTTTGCCAGTTTCTCCCATGATACCAACAGTGTAGATTTAAATCCCACACCGGCTGAGGTTACCACTAATGACTCTCTACTTTCAACCTCTCTGCTGACATGAGATGTGGTGTCCCCCCAGGTTAAACCACCACCACCAGTTTTGTCTCTCTAATAAGAAAGCAGCCCTGTGACCCAGAATCTGTATGATGACTCAGTGTCAGACTTTGCAAAAGGCACGTTTTATACTCTATTACATGTATTATATATGTCAGTTGTCCTGGCAGGGAGTAAAGAGAAAGATTGCTTGCACACGACAAATAAAATTGTATCTTTACAATGGTGGGCACTTAACCCAGAATTCCGAGCGCGCTGCACGGCGATGCTGGTCACTGCGCAGGCTTAGTATGTTCCCACGTGCCCACAGACTAGAGCATGCGCAGTGGGAGCGATCCTTTAAGCAGTTGCTCTTTTCCTCGGCTCCACAAAAGGTAATAATGAGGCGAAATAGAGGAGGTGACAATCCGGGCGGTAGACGGGCAGGCTTTCTAAACACTGTGGATGTGACAGACCCCGCATATACCTGTCCCCGTTTCAGAAAACGGGACAAATTGAGGCTCCGTTTCCATGACAGGCCGCGGGTAACGGCCGCCATCTTTGTAGGAGGCAAAGAGCAGCAGGGCGTATGTGCGGTCACCCTGGGCCAGGGGAGAGAATTTTGTGAATGTCTCTCCTGGACTGCTAGGGATGGAGTTTCTCAACTTCTTTAACAGGGAGTGAGGAGGGGAGGATTTACTGACTGAGATGACTCTTGTAATTTTTTTTACAGCATGTTAGAAGAGGATTTGCAGATCGGAAACTCAAACCAAACATGATGCACGGAGATCTAAGTGAGCCACTTTATTCATTCGGTCCTGGATATTATTGGCCTTTGAATGTAAGTATTGAGTAAAATAAAAGTAACAAAGTTTCTTCCTTCTATCTCCCAGTAACTATTGCCCAATAGCTTAAATCTGTGTCTTTCACAGTTTTACTACTAGTGAAGATCAGCTGCTCTTTATCTGCCTTATTTAACCTAGACACTTTAACAATTCTCATCTCAATCTCCTTTGCTCTGTGCAGAACAACTTCAGTTTCTCCAACCTGACCTTACAACTAATATCCCTTGGTTGTTGAGCCATTCTGATTCATCTCCTTTCAAGTCTCTCCTCAGACCCTCACATTCTTCGTGGAGATCACCTGTTTGTGCAGGCCCAAATGCTCTGTGTTCCAGTTGGTGATGATGTCACACACAAGCAATTGCTCACTGACATCACCCTGATTCCCGGGTGTTCCCTGAACTGTGTGTTTACTCTGACCCTAGTGCTTCTGATATCTTTTGAGCTGCAGACTCTGGCATTTGATTTTAAAGTTGAACAGAATGAAATTATTTCAATATTTTAAACCAGTGATCTGCACCATTAAGCTTCTGCTGTTTTCAGTTATCTGACTCTGGAGCTAATGTGACTTATTTTGTCACCCCCTCGCTATGTGGCTGGTGTCAAAAGCTGCTTTATAAGACCATCCATTGTTCTGGTTCATCTCTGTTCTCCCTGATCAACTCTGTCATTTTCTAACCTGCTCTGTCTTCGTTAATGGATGTAACCGACTTAAGTATGGTATTGTTACTTCCATTGACTCTCTAAATGACGTTTTTTTACAGCTGAACATTGCCTGACCGTTTGTTGCTGGCGATTACCTTCTCTTAGTAGCTCCCACAATGCTCTTTGCGAATGGAGTTATTCACCAAGTGATGACAAAGGAACTGTGATATGTGTCCAAGTCAATGGCAAATATTTTGTATCAATATAGTGCCCTTCACATAATGGAAACTTCCAAACTGTTACTTGGTAGTGTTATAATGCAACTTCTGACCCTAGACGCACAATGTGATATTATGGTGGTGACAACATGTTTTATGGTCAAATAAGTTGTTTTCAACCAGTATTTTAGGGTGCAAAACTGATGTCGAAAGAGAAAGAGAGGTTTAATGAGGACACTTCACAGTTTGTCACCTTGGCAGCTAAAGGTTGAGGGCACCAAATGTGGGACAGTTAAAATCAAGAATGCCTGCATTCACCTCATACCATTGTAATTTCCTCTATTTAGAGTTTGGCTCCGAGTTTCAAAATCAACTCTGTCACTCTCCATGTTAATGAAGGGTTCTATCATTAAGAGGTCTTCACTTTTCTACATGAGGCCTTTCACAGCTAGATTGCCAATTAATCCACTCTTATTACACAATTAAAATTTTGAAATAAAGTTACCATAGTTTATGAAGACTGTACTCTCACTTCAGAGAGAGAGAGATGACAAATGGTGCTTTAATCTCTGGGTTACCACACCTCAGGCAATGGGCAAGGCTAAGATGGTGGGACCTTCATGGTGACCTCAGCTGTTACGGGAATTGAGCACATGCTGCTGGAGTCAATCTGCATCACAAATCAGCTGTTCTGCCAACTGAGCTAACCCACCCCTGACCATTACACAATACACCTTTGAGGATGGCCTGTCCTCTCTTTGGTCACTCAATATATAGATGTGGAAAACCATCTCGTACACACTCCAGGAATTTCTCCTCGATGGTATTGTTACTGATTTGATTTTCTCAACCTATGTGCAGATTGAAGTAACCCATAATAACGATGAGCGCAAGACATAGGCGCAGAATTAGGCTATTTGGCTTGTTGAGATTGCTCCACAATTTGATTGTGACTGATACGTTTCTCAACCCCATTCTCCTGCCTTCTCCCACAACTGTTGATCCCCTTATCAATCAAGATAATTATCTATCTATTTCTGTTATAAATACATAAGGACTTGGCCTCTACAGCCTTCTATGACAATGAGTTCCACAGAATCACCACCCTTGGGCTGAAGAATTTCCTCCTCATTTCTGTTTTACAGCGTCATCCCTTCAACTGAGAAGCTGTGCCCTCAGGTTCTAGTCTCTCCTGCAAGTTGAAACATCTCCATGTCTGACTATTCAGGCCTTTCAGTATTCTGTAAGTTTCAATCGCGTAGTGTCATCGAGCCTGACAGCCCAGAAGCAGACCCGTCGGTCCAACCAGTCCGTGCTGACCATGTTCCAAAACTAACGTAGTCCCATCTGCCTGCACATAGCCCATGTCGCTCCGAACATTTCTTATTTCTGTATTATCTAAACGTCTTTTAAACATTGTAAACTCTACCTGTATGCACCATTTCCTCTGGAAGTTCATTCCACGCACAAACCACACTCTGGGTTGGCGGGGGTGCAGAAATAATTGCCCCTCATGCCTTTTCTCAATCTTTCACCTCTCACCTTGAAAATATGACCCTGGTCTTGAAATCCTCCACCCGAGGGAAAAGACACTTGCTATTCACCTTATCTGTACTCCTCAAGGACACAACTTAAACATGGTAGGGCCCTGGGTAGTGTTGTACCTAAGTACTTTGTACCTGACGTGGTGCCATAAGTGGCTACTTGTAAACTTTTCATTGTACTAACGTGAATATATGCGACAATGAAACTAATCCAGTTGATTAAAAATATGCCCCCCGCCCCGGGTCTTGAATCCCCACCCCAGAGAAAGGACATCTGCCAATCAACTTTTTGATACCCCTGAGGATTTCACAAACCACTTTCAGGTCAACCTCAATGTGCTCCACCCCTGTGAAAGGAGTCCCAGCCCCCCATTATGACTCAATCCCTCTGTTCTCCGCAACGTCCTGGTAAATCTCTCCTGAACTCTGTCCAGCTTAATAATATCCTTGCTATAACAGGTAGGCCAGAACTGGACATGGTACTTCAGAAGACGCCTCACCAACATTCTGTCCAACCTCAACATGACGTCCCAACTTCAGTATACAACTGTCTGAACGATGAAGGTAAGTATACTAAACACCTTCTCAATCACCCTATCAATATGTGACGCAAATTTAGAAGAATTTGGTAACTGAAACCTGAAGTCTTTCTGTTCTACAATACCCAAGGCCCTATTTTAATTTGTAAGTGGATTTCCTCTGGGTGCTCCTTCCACAGTCCAAAGATTTGCAGATTGGGTGGATTGGTCATGCTAAATTGTGCATAATGTTCAGGGATATGTGGATCAGGTGGATTATAGAGGTTCTGGGTGGGATGCTCTGAGGGTTGGTGTGGACTGGTTGGGCCGAAGGGCCTGTTTCCACACTGTAGGGATTCTATGATTTTATGATTTTCTGTGAAGTCCTGCCTCCCTTGTTTGTTTTACCACTGTGCAGTACCTCGCATTTATTCAAATTAAACTCCATCTGCCAGTCCTCAGCACATTGACCCAAATGATCAAGATCTCTTTGAAATCTTAACCTTTTTCACTGTCCACTCTCACATTAATTTTGGAGTCATCCGCAAAGTTACTAACCATGCCTTCTGTATTCTCATCTAAATTATTTATATAAATGTCAAACAAAAGTGAATCCAACACTGATTCCTGCGGAACACCACTGGTCACCGCTGAACACCAGGCCTTCAGTCTGGAAAACAACTCTTCACTTCCACAGCCTGTCTCCTGACGTTAAGCAAATTTTGTATCCAATTTAGCAAGCTCATCCTGGATCCCATGTAAGCTAGCTTTACTAGGAACCTTGTCAAAGGCTTTACTATAGTCCAAGTAAACAATGTTTACTGCTCTGCCCTCCTCAATCATCTTGTTACTTCATCAAAAATCTCAATCAAATTTGTGAGACACTATTTCTCTCGCAGACAACCATGCTGATTATCCATAACCATTTCTTGCCTCTCCAAATGCTCCCTTTCAGGATCACCTCCAACAAGTTTTCCACCACCAAAGTCAGACTCTCAGAACAAGAGTTCCCAGGTTTCTTACATCCTTCACATTAAGGCACAACATGAGCCACTCTGCAATCATCTGGCACCTCATCTGTAGGTATAGATGATAGAATATTTCTGCAAGCGACCCCACATTTTCTCATTTAACTTTCCACATGATGGGATGCACTAGAGCAGGTTGTAAGATTTAGAGTCAGAGTAATACAGTGTGGAAACAGGCCCTTTGGCCCAACCTGATTTTTGCTGACCATGGTGCCCACTCAGCTAGTTCCAATTGCTGGATTTGGTCCATGTCCCTCTTAAACCCTTGCCATCCATGTACCTATCTAACTATTTTTTAAATGTTACAATTGAGCCTGCCTCAACCACTTTCTCTGGCAGCCCATTCCATATATGCACCACTTTCTGCATGAAGAAGTTTCCCCTCAGGTCCTTCTTAAATCTTTCCCCTCTCACTTTAAACCTATGACCTCGAGTTTTTAATTCCCCATCCCTGGTAAAAAGACTACATGCATTCATCCTGTCTGTGCCCCTCATGATTTTATACACCTCAATAAAATCACCCCCTCATTCTCGTATGTTCCAAGGAATAAAGTCCTATCCTGACAAACCTGTCCCTACAACTCAGGCCTGGCAACATCCTCGTAAATCTTCTTTGCACAATTTCCAGTTTCACTATGTCCTTCCGATAACAGGGTGACCAAAACTGTACACAGTATTCCAGTGCGGCCTCACCAATGACTTATACAGCTGTAACATAATATCCCAGCTTCTATACTCAATGCTTCAACCCTGAAGGCTAACATGTTAAATGCCTTCTTCACCACCCTTGTCTACCTGTGACACTGCTTTCCATGAACTATGTACTAGTACTCTTGGGTCCCTCTGTTTCACAACAGTCCTCAGGACCTTACCATTTACTGTATAATTCCTACCTTAACTATATTGAATTGCATTTGCCAATCCTCAGCCCACTTCCCCATCTGATCAAGATCTCTCTGTAAATTTTAATAGCCTTCCTTGCTATCAACACTACCTTCTAATTTTATATCACCCACAAACTTAGTGATCATGCCTTGTCTTTTCACATCCAGATCACTTTCGTAAATAACAAAGGTCCCAGCACTGACCCCTCTGGCACACTGCTAGTCACAGGCCTCCAGTCTGAGAAACAGCCTTCAACTATCACCCTCTGCTTCCTGAGCCAATTTTGAATCAAATTAGCTAGCTATCTCTGGATCCCATGACGAGCCTACCGTGCGGGACCTTGTCAAAGGTGTACTGAAGTCCACATAGACAACACCCACTGCCCTACCCTCCTCTATGCTCTTGGTTACCTCTTAGAAAAACTGTAAAAAAATGTTGACAGACATGACTTCCCATGCACAAATCCATACCGACTATCCCTAATCAGACCTTGGCTATCCAAATGTTGTTTGATCCTGTCCCTTAGTATCCTGTCCAATAACTTGCCTACCACTGCTGTCAGGCTCATTGGCCTGTAGTTCCCTGGCTTGTCTCTGCTACCTTTCTTAAACAATGGAACAAAGTTAGCCACCCTTCAGTCTTCCAGAACTTCACCAGTGGCTAAAGATGAAGCAAAAATCTCTGCAAGGACCTCTGCAATTTTCTCCCCAGCCTCCCGCAATGTCCGAGAATGAATTTGATCAGGCCCTGGGGATTTATCCACCTTAGTCTGCTTTAAGGCAGTCCAAAACATCTGCACTTGTTTCCCTTATTTCCTCAGCATCCATGAATCTCTCCTCAGTAAACATTAGGGGGATTTTTAATGAATATTTCTCCTCAGTCTTCTGTGGCTCCTGTGAAATTGTTTTCAAAATACAATATTTCTTTCCCTGAGATCTCTAGCCTCCATTTCTTTCTCCACAGTTATAACTGATACAAAATATTCCTTTGATGTCTCCCTCCTCTCCTGAGATGGAATACAAACATGGCCTCTTTCAACTTTACAGGGCCCTCCTTGGTGAACAAGCAGATGGGTGTTGGGCAATGAGAAAGGATTAATTGATATCAAGTTGAGTTTAGGCCCTTAAGGCAAAGTGACCACAATAGATTGAATTCTTCATAAAGATGGAGAGTGCTTTGCTGTTTCCGACTCTTGGCTCCTGTAAATAAATGAAAGAAGTTATAATGGTATGACGCATGAGCTACTTGTGATAAATTGTGGATCAGTATTTCAATGGATGATGTGAGATGGATAATAGCAAACATTGAAAGAGGAAGTGGACAATCTGTGAAAGTTATTCATCTCAGTCTGGCATAAGAACAAAATGGGAAACATGGTCAAACCATGGCAGAGAAAGGGAAATGAATGGGTATTAAATTTATGGAAACGGCATTCAAATTAGGTAAACAAAATAACAGACCTGCGGATTGGGAAAAGTTTAGATTTCAGCAAAGGGAGACAAAGGGAATTAGTAAGAGGGAGAAAATAGAATATGAGTGCTCTTGCAGGGACTATACAAACCAATAGCATTTTTCTTTATTGATTCACAGGATGTGGGCATCGCTGGCTAGACCAGAATTTATTGCCAATCCCTGATTGTCCAGAGGGCTGTCAAGAGTTAACTGCATTGCTGTGGGCTGGAGTCACTTATAGACCAGACCAAGTAAGGATGACAGTTTCTTCCCCTGAAGGATATCAGTGAGCCAGATGGGTTTTTCCTGACAATCAAAACCAGTTTCCTGATCATCATTAAACTCTTAGTTGAACATTGATAGCAAAAGATTAGTCAACTAGAAATTAGGGTCTCCTTACAATCAGAAACATAGAACAGTATAGCACAGCACAGGCCCTTTGGCCCACGATGTTGTGCTGAACTTTTACCCTAATCCTAATTATAATGGGGTACAAAATGATGGCAGACCAATTATGTGTGTCTTAGATTTTCAAAAAAGAGGACACAAATAATGACCCAAAATTAAGGTGCTCCCAGGGTCGAACGGGAAGGTAGAGTTGAAAGAAATTACTAGTAGTTGGAAAATGATATTGGGAAAGCTCATGGTACAACCGGCAGATAAACCCCCAGAGATTGATAACCTTTGTCTCAGAGTAACTTAGGAAGTGGCCCTAGAAATGGCTGATGCGCTAGTGGTTATCCTCTAATTCTATTGATTCTCCGAGTTCCTATGGATTGGAGGGTACTTAACGTTGCCCAAGTACTTAAGAAGGGAATCAGAGTGAAAATAGGGCATTTTCAAAGCATTGATGGTGGAAAAAAGTGTCAGGGTCCACTGTAAAAGTTGGGATAACAGAGTACTTGGAAGATATTTACAAGATGAGACAGTTGGCAGAACCTTTGTGAGATCTCTGAGACTCTCTGTTGGGCATGAATTCCCTCCACGCCCCTCTCCATCCTGACTTGGAAAAGTATCGCTCTTCCTTGAGAGTTGGGCCAAAATCCTGACTTCCCTCCCTAACAGCATTGTGGGTCCACCTCATGGACTGTAGTGGTTCACAAAGGCAGATCACTACCATCTTCTCAATGGCAACTCGGCTCAGCAAAGCCCATGGAACTTTAAGCAAATCATTATCAAGGCCAACTGGGGACATGGAATTGAAGTCTAAATAGATCACCTTTGACCTTTTTGAGGCTCACTGGGCAGAATTAACTACTCTGACTCCTATTATCTATGTTATCTACTCTTTCTATCGAAATGCATCTCAGCAGGAATGGTGCATTCCTGGGAACTTAGAAAGATGAGGGCTGATTTGATTAAAATTTTCCAGATGTTAATTGAGGCTGGTTGGGGTGATAGAAAGTAACTAATCCACGTGTGGGTGAAGTGAGAGCTCAAACACCCTCCTTGCCTGCGGTAATCAGACAAGACTTGAGTTTCTTTATCCTCTGGCTTATTCGAACATATGAATGAGGAACAAGAGTCGGCCACTTAGCCCTTCGAGCCTACTCTGCGACTTAATAACATCACAGCTGTTATGATTTCAAACTCTGTTCCATGTGCCTGCATATCCCTGAACATTTCATCATCTTGGTCATCAGAATCTGTCTGCCTCTGCATTAAAATGAATTTAAAGATTCTGCATCCACTGCCTTTTGATGAAGGGAATTACAAAGATTCTCAGCCCTCAGAGAAAGGAAATGTTTTTCACCATTTAAAATGGACTCACCCCCAGCTTTAAACAATGACCCTCAGTTTAAGATTCTCCCACAAGGGGGATCATGTTTTCACCATTGACCTGTTCAGGTCCCCTCAGGATCTTTTAGGTTTCAATTTAGTCTCCTCTTTCTTTTCTAAACTTGAAAGGCTACAGGCCTAGCCTGTCCAGCCTTTCTCTCATAAGGCAATCCACTCGTTCACAGTATTAGACCATTAAATCTTCTCTGAAATGCTTCCAACTTATTAACAACTTTGTATACAGTACTGAACACTGTATTCCAGAAGCAAGTCTCACCAGTAAAAGGGGGACTGCATGTATCTGAAGGTGGCCTATGAATTCCCACCTGCTTATGGTAATGCTTTTTCAGCCAGCTTAGGTCAGTTACATTTATCCAATTACAGACTGACACAGGTTATGGTCAGACAGTTGTACAGTTTGTATAGTTACACAGACAGCATTGTTGTGGTGTCACTCAAACCTTCCACTCTGCTGGCTCTGCACAAATAATGACTGGCCGTGCAGCCAGTTCCCGCAGCCTGATTTGACCTGTAGTTTTCAGCTTCTGTCCTATCAAGGACATTACTGATCCAGGTGGGTTTTTATGATAATCCAGCAGCTTTCATTCCACTTCTGACTGTTTTAAATTTATTTTCCAGGAATTCAAAAGGGAGAATTTACAGACAGGCAGCTCAAGTCAAACATTGGATGAATAGCTGCCAATAAAAGTCACTTCTCAGGAGCTTTGAACACGGAAGGAAACAGCACCATTCACAGTGAAGAGAAACCGTACAAGTGGACTGTGTGGGAAAAACCTTCACTCAATCTTCTGGACTTTCGAGACGTAAATGCAGTCAAAACAGGGTGACAACGATGACATCAAGCTTTCTTTTGTAAAATCATCGTCATAGATCTCAGTTTGAGTTCAGCAAGGCCACTCAGCTCCTGATCTCTTTGCATTCTTGCTGCAAACCCGGACCAAACAACTGAATTCCAAACATGGGAATGACTATCTGCTATTTTAAGGCTCTGTTTGACAGCATTGTATCAAGGAATCATAGCAAAACTAGGATCAACAGGAATCGGAGAATATTATTCTCCCTTTGAAGGCAGGTATTTGAAAAGATTGCATCTTCAGACCTGAGTAGATAATAACAAGGTGAATTTATTCAAACTTTTACCACATACGTGCAGAAGAGATCTCTCTAATTCAAGTGTCTCTAGTTTTGGGACAATCCACTATTTACAGCTCAAAACAGAATATTAAGACGTTTTCACGTTAGACTGGTTGCATGTAACATTGGTACAAAATAAATTTATATGTCAGTTATTTACTGCATGAACAGGATGCTGTTCAGTTTCTTATAAATTTCGGAGTCCCCTAATTTCAGCAGTGCTTCCACTTCTACATTATCTTCAAAGCTTCTCTGTCCCCACCATCAGCCCACAGCATGCAAGCTTTCCCTTCTGAATAATACATACGTGAGTATCTTAAGATGTACAGATGTTCTCTGAACCCTAAGTAACTGCTGACGGTTCACTGTTATCGATATGTAGTTAAACTACCTCAACGACAGTAACTATGTCCTTGTATAGTTGTATTTGACTGTTAGCCCAAGCTGCAAATGCTCGTCCAAGCTTATTTCCTATTGTTCTGTGTTTTAATGTTCTGCTTCTTTCCTTTTAGCTTCCCCTTGTACTCTCTCCTATCCTCCTTACCCTACATCACCCGGTTGGATAATACTGAATACAGAGGGAGATGCTTGTGATTATAGAAGGCCAACCATCTCAACTGCAGCAGTTCCTCAGGATCGGGTTCTAGTCCCAACCATCCTCAGCTGTTTCATCAGTGGTCTTCCCTGCGTCATAAGGTCAGAAATGGGAAGGGTTTGCTGCTGATTGCACAATTCTTAGCACCGTTTGTGACTGCTTGGATACTGAGTCAGTAGATATCTAAACGCAGTATGCCTGGACAACATTGAAGTTTGCCTGCTATGTGACAAAGAACATTTGCACCAAAGTACCAACAAATAATGAACAAATCTGACAAATGAAAACCTAACATTTAATGACATTCAATGGGTTTGTCTTCACTGAATTCTCCATTATCATCATCCTGGGTGCTAATATTGATGAGAAACTGAACTGTACCTGCGTTTCAAATACTGTGCCTGTAAGAGAAGGTCTGAGGGAAGAGATTCTATGATGATTAATTCAACTTGTGACTCCCCAAAGTCTGCATCATCATGATTGCAACTGAATACTCTCCATTTGCTTGGATGGATGCAGCTCAACAATTGTAGAATCATGGAATCCCTACAGTGTGAAAACAGGCCACTCAGCCCAACAGGTCCACACCACCCCTCCAAAGAGCATCCCACCCAGACCCATTGCCCTATCCTGTAACTCACCATTTCCCATATCTAATCCACCTAACTTACACATGCCTGGACACGAGGGCAACTTAGCATGGCTATTCCACCTAATCTGCACATCTTTGGACTATGGGAGGAAACCCATGCAGACACAGGGAGAATGTGCAAACTCCACACAGACAGTCGCCCGAGGATGGATTCAAACGCGGGTCCCTGGTGCTGTGAGGCCGCAGTGCTAACTACTGAGCCACTGTGCTGCCCCAAACCCCCAACAATACTCAAGAAACCTGACCCCATCCAGCACAGTGCAGTCCACTGAACTGGTGCCTCATTCAGTACCTTCGGCATTTATTCCCTTCCCCACTGAGGTACAATGGCAGCAGAGTGCAACATCTACAAGATGCATTGCAGTTACTCACCCACTCCCTTTACAGCACCTTCTAAACCTTCAAACTGTACCACCTGGAAGCATAACCATAGAAGATCCATCTGCAAGTTTCCCTCCAAGGTGCATACTGACCTGAATTGGAGTTATATTGGCGATGATCTCATTGAATGGTGCAGTGCACATGTTGGGCCAAAAAGCCTATGTCTGTTTCTATATCTTCTATTTCTTCCATCATTTTTTTTTTAAAATGTTGATTCATGCAGTGACCAGACTTATGCTCAGTCCTCTAGCTGTCCTCCAAACTGGTGTTTGTTAAAGCTCTATAATCATTTCCCTGGTGTTATATTCCAGCCTGCGGTCAAGAACAGAAAGTATCTCAAAACCCTCTTGAGCCACTGATCTCCCGTCCACCTTAATGGATCTGTGAATGTCCACTCCCAGTTCTCTTTGTCCTTCTACACCACTCAGTATTCCCCATTTTCATTGTTCACTCTCCCTGAATTCATTATCACTCACTTGTCTGGATTGAATTCCGTTCACCCTTGTTTTTCTTTCTACCTGATTGATATATTCCTGAATTACATGGCTTTCTTCCTCATGGTGAACTACATGATCAATTATTGCGTGGTATCTGCAGACTTCTAAGTTGTGGCTCTTGCAACTAGGTTTTAATTATTGTTATAGATCAAAAAACAATGTATCTCCTCTGGATAAAAACTGAAAGGACTGTAATTTCTGTAAATCAGAAACAAATAAAAAAACAGACATTTCTGGAAAGGCTGAGCAGAACTGGCAGCATGTGTGGAGAGAAATCAAAGATAACATTTCAGGTTGAGCGACCCTCAGAATTCCACTTGAAGCAGGCGTCTGCACATAGTCAATTCATAGTTGGGGATTAACAGCAGCAATAACAGCAGAATATAACACTTGCTGTCGTATATGAATTTGCTGGTGTCATTGGAGGTTGTTTTTCTGAGTGATCCATTCCCATACACAGGACTGGTGAACAACCTGTCCCAAGTGTGCCTGAGTAAATGAGTTTCCACCTCAGTGGGTGATTGAAACCTTCCCTCGGTCCGCACATTTCCCTGGTTTCTCTGTGGTGTGGGTGTCCTTCTGTTTGTCCAAGTTGGGTGATCAGGTGAATTTGAATCCATGCAGACAGAAGGCCATTTTTCCCTGTTGTGAATGTGTTTTTATTCTACCTTATTCTCCCACGGCTGTGAGTATCCCTGGTCAGGACATCATTTCGTCATTCATCCCTAATTCACCTTGAACTGATGTCAGAGGGCAGTTCGAGGTCAACCACGTTGTTGTGGGTCTGGAGTCACTTGTATGCCAGACCGGGTAAGGCCTTCCCTCCCAAAGGGACATGAATGAATGGAATTTCAGGAGATTAGAGCCATGGTCTCTGTTCCTGAAATCAGGTTTACATTCCAGATGTTATTCATCAAATTTAAACTCCAGCAGCTGCTATGTCTTAGGCCCCAGGGATAACTAGGAGGTATATCACCACTACGCTGCTATCTCCCTGCTGCATTGCTTCGTTGTAGAGAATAAGTTTCACTGTTCAGATCCACCCAGAGTGACAGAGAACAGGAGAAGGCCATTCAGACCATCATGCCAGTGTTAGTTTCTGGTGAGAAAGGGATTGAGTGAAAGGGAAAAGTATCGGCTGGTGCGTGTTTGCAACATTTACAGTGTGTGTGATATTTCCCACAGCCTGATGTCCCAATAATCTCTGCTCCATGTCAATAAAAGCTGCTGCGTGTGAGGTTGGAGCTCACAGCCTCGGCATTTCACGTGCCTCTATACCGTCATAGAAGGACCGCACACTCACCGATTGTGTCACTGGAGCCACAGAGTAACTGCGCGCCCTCATTGCCATCCCCATTTCCGGATGGTCACGTGGTTAGGGTAAGGTGCTTTCTTCACTGTGCCCTGGGTTTACATTCCAGATGGGGAATTACACCGTGTTGCTGCAGTGAGAGTGGTCGCAGTGGACAGGGCTTCTAATGAAAAATAAAACAATTCGACCAGTGTTTGTGGGATAAGACTAACAGTTAATCTTCCAGCTGATGACGTCTCCATCCAATTGGAACAGTCCGGAATGTCTCAGGTGGGAAACAAGTGCAGAGGGAGGGGAGTGAAAGGGCTGGGATTGGCTACAAGGCGTGAGGAAGAAACCAACTGAAGAAATGATGAGTCAAGGCTAAATGTAGGTAAGAATGTGATGAAATTTCTTTTTGGTTCATTTGGTTCATTATTACACAATTCTCACTCAGAATGAAGCAATCACAACTGCTGTTTCAAAGAAGCGTGACATTTTCTCGAATTTTACTGATTTTATCATTCCTCTAAAATCGGAAACGTAATGGTGTGGATTCGATTCCGATGAGGAAATTTCTCATCCTCCATCTTCCTCCCATGAGATCTTGATGATATCACATGTCAACTGCTTTCCACATGTGAGGACGTGACTGAGCGTTTAAGGCAATGGATTGCTAATCCATTGTGCTCTTCCCGCGTGCATTTGAATCTTGTTGTCGTTGCTGTTTCAGGCCATTATCGCTGTTGTCATTCTTCTTTGTATCTCACACACTTGTACAAATTGGACTTGACGCCCAATTCTCATCAGTCTATCTCAGCAGAGATTCTTGAATTGTCAACATGACAGTAAAGTCTAAATCAAGAATTACACCCTATCACTTTAAAGTTGTTAAATTGCAGATTAAACTGGAATAGCGAAAAGGAACACCATTTTCCCTCCCGTCATTTCTTCAATCTGTGGTATGTAGAGTGCCATTTGTTGCCTCCAGATCACAGCACATTTGTTCTTCATCAGCAAATGAAGCTCATTACTGATCTGTCTGATCAAATACATAGACCTTTTCTACCACTTTATCCAACTCCCTCACAATTTTAAACTTTTTGATCAATGGGACCATAGGCCAAATGATACAGAAGCAGAAGTAAGCCAGTTGGCTCATCAAGTCTGCTCCGCTATTCAATGGTGTCATGGCTGCTCTGATAATCTTCAACTCCATTCTCCTGCTCCATGTGAATAACCTTACTCCTTACTGATCTCCTTACTGATTAAACATCTGTCTAGCTCAGCTTGAATATACTCAACAATTCAGATAGAGAATTCCAGACAATTACTGGGTCCTGAGCAACACAATTCCTCCTCATTTCAGAATTAAATGGGCAACACCTTGTTCTGAGATTGTGTCCTTTGGCCCTCAACTCTCACACTAAGGCAAACCACCTGTCCATATCTACTCTTTCAAGGTCCCTAAGAATATTGAATGTTTGTGTGGTTATAAATCTCCCCACCCCCAGCTTCCTTTGTTCCAAGGAGAACAATCCCAGCCTAACCAAGCATTCTATTCCATTTTATCCAGTCTTGGGAAAATGCCAGGATATCTCCTGCAGTGTCCATGAATATTTTTAAGGGAAATTGACGACGATTCTGTGAATCAAGTGGTTTAGCGTTTCTCAGGCATTTTCAGGGGTCGGGATTTAGGGTCACTATCAGATTTACTCGAAAATATGGAATAGTGAGGCATTGAGTTTCTCTGATTCAAGAACTGGCAACTGGGATTATGTGGTCGTCTGCAGCCGTAGTCACTTCTTTGTCTGAGGAAACTGCTGCCATAACCGTTGTAAAACTCAAATGCTCATTGAAAAATGCACCCAATATTGCATTCCAGCAAAAAAATCATTTCCACATGAAAATGAATCACATTCACCAAGTGAAATAAGACAGAAACTCTTCATTTTAAACTGTAAGAAACTGGAGTATGATGCGACCACTCAGCACTTCGAGCCCACCTCTCCGTTCAATGACATCTTGGATGGCCTCCGACTTCAAAACCATTTTTTTCTACACTATTCGCTGAGATCGTGATTTTTTAAAACATCTGTCGAAACCTATCAATGACAGTCTTTTACAAACTCAATACTTGGCATTTATGACTTCCGGGGCTCAGAATTCCAAAGATTTTCCCCATTGTGTGTTCGCTCATCTCAGTCCGCTGTATGGCAAGTATTCCTGTTGTGTGCCTGGTGATGCTCCTGTCACACCCTATAGCACTGCGCTTATTTCCTGTTCCATGAGGCCTCATTGTGCGGCGCCGTGACCATATCGAGTCCTTACTGTATGATTTGGCGGCTGCAGCAGCTCTTGCTCGAATCCGGCCACGGCATCAACTGTGGCACTCATTTTCCCCGTAACATGTGCTGAAGGAACGCAATGAGGAGTCAATTTAAATTCCAGATAGCATTCTCATGGAGGCGTGTTCAATGCCGATGTTGTGAGAATGATCATCACCCAGAGCAGCTTTTATTAGCATAGACCAGTGATTCTTGAAGGGTGAGGCTCAGGAAAATGACAAGAGAGCGATGTTCAGCACAACAGATGTCATTACAAAAGACCAGTTTCTGCATTGTGTAGTTCATTTGTCAGGTTTGCCTCATTTAGCATTTTGAAATTGTCCGCTCTGTAAACAAGTAAGAGTCACTAATACCTGTCGAGAAGAGAGCTGGTCCCAGGACACTCTCCTCGAGTCTGAAAAACAATTCCTCACAGACAATGTCACATCCCAACTGTCACCAGGCTTTTCATTCAATCGGCTTCAATTCTTCATCAAATTCGCTTCAATAGATCATAGATCGTAGAATCATAGAATCCCTACAATGGGGAAACAGGCCATTCGGCCCAACAAGTCCACACCGACCCTCAGAGCACGTCACCCAGACTCATTCCCCATAAACCACTTAATCTTGTTACTGACAATTTTTTTCATTTGTGTTCAGAACGTGCGAGCAGTGTGTCGCAATGGGTGTGACCCAGATGTCATACCATACTCTGGAAATCATACCCCGCTGCATATCATTTCACAAACACGAGGGAGGAATACCGGCTGGTCTGCACAACTTACTTCAGTGAGAGAAACATGAGGTCTTGATAAGGTCACATGTCACCTGCATTGCACATGTGCTGAGATGGCTGAGAGATTAAGGCGATAACAAGCATGGGGCTGGATGAACACAGCAGGTCAAGCAGCATCACAGGAATAGGAAAACCTGACGTTTCGGGCCTAGACTCTTCATCAGAAATGGGGGAGGGGAACAGGGTTCTGAAATAAATAGGGAGAGAGGGGGAGGCGGATAAAGGATGCATAGAGGAGAGGATAGGGGGAGAGCAGGCAGACAAGTCGAAGAGGCGGGGCTGGTTAAGGTGATGGGCTGCTAATCCCTTGTGCTCGGCACGCGTGGGTTCAAATTCCATTCTCGTCGCTATTTTGCTGCTGCTGCTGACCTTCGTTATGTCTCATGAATTTTACATAAAGTGAAGCTGGAATCCAATTCTTGTCAGTTTATCTCGCTGGAGATTCTGGATCAGTCGACTTTATGGTAAAGTCGAAATCAAGAATTGGAACTTGTTGTCTGAAATCTATTCAAATGTAGGTTGAATTCGGACAATAAGAAGGAAAGTGATTTTTCCTCCCATTACTCCTCCCAAGTTGTGCTCCAATGAACATACATCGAATGAAAGAGAAACAGGTGAAAAACAAAAGACGAAATATCGGAAGCACAGGTTTATACAGTGGGATTGTTGATGAGTATTTTAAACTAACACAAAGTTCTGACTAATATTTCAAACAGTGCTTACTAAACCGGTGGCGAGACAGATGCTTGATGAAAGATGCGGACACAACAAGCCAAGGGCAACTTGAGGGTGGCTGTTGTCGCAATGGGCAGCGCGGTCGATCGTTAAACATTTGCGATTTGAAGGTCGTGTGGGTTCAAAAACTTCCCAGAGTCGACTTTCATTTCAGGTTCCAAACAAATCAATGGTGTTCTGTGGAAACTGCTTCATCAGCACTTCCTGTCATCCGGAATTCCAGTCCCTGCTGCTCATCAGCGGACGCTCGTCAACATTTCACGCAAGATTTCAGAGGATAGTTCGACCAGAGACAACCGCGCGTCCCACAAACCTGCAGAGTTGACAGGGAAATGAAACATAACTTTCCCATTATGCATTTGATTTGTCACCTTGAATATATTTCGAGATCTTTAAATCCAGATTCTCGATGTGGGTTGTGACGATGGGATAGGAAAAACCATTGAAGTTTTAGATCAGCTATGATGTTAAGGAATGGCGAGTCAGCGGAGCCGGGTGGAATGGCCTTTTCCTGTTCCCATGTTCCCATCTTTCGGTGTTGTCTCAGGCAGAGAATTGTCAACAATAATGTGGAACACAAAACAGTGCAACATAGGTTTGTGCCGAATGCTGTTCTGAACTGAACTGATCCCACTTACCTGCCAATGGTTGCCTATTTCTCTATTACCTTCCTGTTCACGTGTCTGTCTAAAATACCTCTTAAACATTGCTACCGTGATGATGAGAACGGTGAATCGACAACATTGAATATCAAGTTTCTCACATTTACCCCACCAGTCTCACAACTGGAATGGACAGCTCCTATTGCAGTTTTAGGTCAGACAGTGGAGGATGCTCACAGGCGCTCTATCAGACAGCACGCTCCTTCACATGGGTTTCCAACTGGGCACATGTAGCAAGTTGCCATGCTGATGTTGGGGCTTCATGGGTAGATTTCTCAATTGCCGGGCTGGAGTTCTGGCTGTGCTGCTAAACATGATATTCTGATATTCTAAATCCAGTTCTGGCCTCTTCTTAATTTACAATTTTAAATGTGAAATTCAATTTAACTTTGTGTTACAGTCTTATGCATTCTCTCTTCATGAAAATCTTGGAACGTGTCATTGAATGAAGTAATGGTGAAGGTTGATGACGGCGGGTGTAGTGCGTGTCCTGTCGGTGGTGTGAATTTTGCAAACCAAGTTGGTGAATTGTTGCTGAATCGATTTCTGTGAAGAATTTTGTGGCATGAAAGGCCCATGACAGTGGGGATGTAACATTATCTGTGAGGAATTGTTTTCCTGACTCGAGGAGAGTGCACTGGGCTGTTCCCAGGAGTCAGTATTGGCAACAACCTGTCCTCAGGATAGGTATTAATGAACTGCACTTGTGTACAAAGTGCACAGTTTCAAAATTCTAAATGATGCAAAACTCGCAAATAGACTAAACAACGCAGAAAGCCGCATGAATTGCTTTTTACCAACAAAATTTATCTTGCTGGACATTGCTCTATGTTCTTTTCCTGAGCCTTGTGAAACGGAGCCATGACAAGATCAGGGCAACACTTCAGCAAGTGTAAAAAGAGTGCAGTGCCAGGGGGCATGCCAGGAGCAGCACTACGTACACAGGGAAGTTAATTTCCTTCAACTGGAACATACCCCAAACAGCAGACTGAGGTGAGAGAACTCAGAGTGAGGTGAAGCTTTGAAATTCGGTGGCCCAGAGACTGTGGAGGTCACTTATTGAGTCTGTTCAAGAATGCGATTGACAGATTTCTACAGAGTAAAAACATCAAGGGCTCAGGGGACAGTGGAGGAAAATCTTGAAAATGTATATTTCAATGCAGTTTAACACTGTGTAATTAAACAAATTCCTCGAACAATGTCGGAACCACAAGTGAAGACGATCACATCCCAGATCACAGGCAATTTGCCAACCATTAAGTTATAGTTCAAAATATGGCGGGTCAGAGCTGTGTCCTGCTCCTGTGGCGCATTTGGTTTGCGCGCACTACGTATATGACAGTACAGAGACGTGTGCAATGCCAAGGTTGTGAGTTCTAGCTTCACCGGGAGCAGTTTTAATTTGTCGTGGCACAAAAGTTTAATGAGGAAAGTCAATTCTGAGCAACGTTTGTGGGAAAACACCAGTTTCTGTGAATTGGGAAATGACTCAACGATTGACAAACATCCTGAAAGCATTCAAAATGTGAAGAAATATCTGCGAAGAGAGAAAAGGTGATTTTTTCAATTCAAAGACGTTTCTCACATGGGTGACTGCACTGAGTTAAATTGCGGGAAAAAGCTGTTAAACTCGTTTCAATTTATTCACTTTGCTGCAAACTCACACAGGTCATTGAAATAATTAAAAAGGAATCAGATTTATCTCATTCAGCCGTTCGAATGTTGCATTCTACTTTAGTTAGAAATTTTATCAGTTTAAAATAAAGAGCTGCTGAGAAGAAGGGAGGGTTCAAAATGCAAAAAAAGACAGAGACTTGTTTGTGGATTTCTAAGATGGAGTTCAGAAAGTATGAAATGTACCTTAAATCATCAGAATATGGTCAAATTTTTAAGGCACCAGTTTAAAGCGGGAATTGCGTCTCTCAGCGACGGTTCCCTTCTGACTCGAAAGGGTCTAACTTTACATTTTAATTGAAAACATATTCAGTTCCGTTTATAATGCTTCACGGACAATGAACTGCCAATCTTATTCAGCTGCACGTGTACAATAAATTTCTTTGCGCGTGAAGGAAAAGAAATTCGGAACTATTCCCACCCACCCACAGACTTTGTCTTACTGTTAATGTGCCTCCTTAAGGAACTAGGGGTGCAGGTACATAATTCTTAGAAGTTTACGGCACATATAGACAGTGTAGTTAAACAGGATTTTGGCTCGCTTACCTTCATTGCTTAATCGTTTGAATTTAGGAGTTGGGAAGTCATGTTAAAATTGCACAGGACATTGGTGAGGCCTCTTCTGGAATACAGTGTGCAGTTTCGATCGCATAGTTGTAGGAGGCATAATATTATGCTGGTGAGTATTAAAAAGAGGTTTACCAAGATGTTACGTGGAATGGAAGGTTTGAGTTATAAATAAAGGTTGGATAGACTTGGACTTTTTTCTCTGGTCCCTAGGAGGTTGAGAGGCGACCTGACAGAAGTTTATAAAATAACGAGACGTGTAGACAGTAATAATGGTAGTTTTCTTTTCCTGGTATGGGGGATTTGAAGACTCGGGGACATTTTTAAGTTGCGAGGAGATAATCTTCTAAAAAAAAGATACGAGAGGCAGAGCGTCACAATGACTGTGAATAAAACAATGGCAAGTTCCAGTAGAGAAACAGGTGGCAGAGAAACGGGTGACAGTGAAGCAGGTATGTGACGACTAATGTGTTTCGTTTGCCAGGGAAATTCACCACTTCACAAAGTGGAGAACATTGAAGTGTAGCAGTGACGGCGATTATCTTTGCTGGTTATTCACCTTGCGAATGGTTTTTTCCGCTGATATCCCTGTTAACATCACAAGTCGACAGGGTGAAAGATGCAGCAAGACGTGTGGAGACAGTGCTGAAATTGACACTGCATCTAACTTTGAATTGGAAGATTGAAATGTTGTATCTTCCCTCTCTGGAATGAAGTTGACAGCTTTCCTACACTTGGAAATTGACAGTTGCTTCCAAAGCGGAATGTGTACCCAGCGCTGTTATTGTCAGATTCCAAGAAGCTGAAGTGATTGGATCGCTGGGTTTTGGAAATTGAAAGTTGCCCATGAGCAACATCAATTTGAGGCTATTTCAACTCACTGTCCGTTTCATATCTCAGCTCATGGCATCGTCAGAGAAACTGCTTGCGTTCCACATAAAGCTTCCTTTTGCCGGGGAACCATGCGTACGGCGACGGAGCGTGA
Organism: Ginglymostoma cirratum; assembly: GCA_024137785.1. Taxonomy (NCBI): domain Eukaryota; kingdom Metazoa; phylum Chordata; class Chondrichthyes; order Orectolobiformes; family Ginglymostomatidae; genus Ginglymostoma; species Ginglymostoma cirratum. The sequence goes on from JAHRHZ010000101.1 coordinate 7,100,894, forward strand.
GCATGAGGGAGACGGAGCGCATATAACCCTGAGGCCTCTGTCACTCTTGGAGGATATATCTGTGTATCTCCCTCTGTGGCTTAACATGGGGATGATTACTTCAAGGAGCTTTAACATAGTTTTATCATTCCAAACTTCTGGCCCAATCGTTGATTACAGGGATAATATCATCAAAATTTGCACTCTAAAATTAAGAACACCAAAGGCGGTGGGCGAAACGCTGGAAACTGGGACTAGAATAGATGGATGCCTGAAGACACGCACTGACAAGATGGCCGAATGGTCTTTTTCCACACTATTAAAAAGTCGAAGATGGGGACAAACTGATCTGCAGCCAAAATAAGCAACAGAACGAAAGGGCTGAAGTGGCGTCACTGAGGAAAGATAGCAGCATTTGGGCCGCTTTCCCTGGTGGTCTAGTGGATGGGATTCAGCACTATCATTACCACAGCCTGGGTTCCATTCCTCGTTAGGGAACTTAGTCCATTCCTCGCAAGATTTTCATGACTGCACCACTCCTAACTAAGCTTGAGAAGCAGGAAAGCACTGTAAGGGAGTCTACTTTATCCCAAACGATAATCAAGCTAACATGTAACAAAGAACTACTGATGATGGAAATCTGAAACCAGAAAAAACCAAATTGATTGACAAACTCAGAAGGTGGTTGTCGTTGTTCTCAATAAAGGCTGTCCCAAACGTTACACTCCTTACTTGTCGTTTGTCTGTGAATGGTAACATTTCCCGAATCGTGTACAATGACATTCAAAGTTGTCTGAACACTATCAATAGCTGTTCTTTCATAACCATCCCGCTCTGTGTTTTAACATCACGTAATTTGACAGTTTATCTTACTTTTCCAACTTTTTCAAACAATCCCATTCGTGATTACGATGTGGAAGTGCTGGTGTTGGACTGGTGTGGACACAAGCAGAAGTCTCACGACACTGGGTTACAGTCCAGTGAGTTTATTTAAAATGACAAGCTTTTGAGGGCTGCTCCTTCTTCATGATAAATTATTACTTCATTGCAACAGTACTTTCTACATGCAAAGAGAACAATGAAACACGATTGATCGATGACATCAGAGTGTAGGGACCACTACGTTGCAGTGATCACAGTATGACTGAGTTTCACGTTTACTTTGAGGGAGGGCAGTTTGAATCTAAGACGAGCGCTTTGTGCCTAAATAAAGACAATGAAGACAAAGTAAATAAATAAAGACAAAGTTTCAAGTGAGGGATGGCTGAAATGAAGTGGATGATTAAGTTAAGAAATTGTTCAGTGCAGACGCAATAGCAGAGATTTAAGGAAATAATCCAGAATACACAAAAAAAACCCTCCAGTGTGTCTTTGTCAGTTTTCCATTGATTTTGAAAATGAGCAAGCGTGTTTACAGCCTGACTCTTGTTTCACAACCCCATTGCGTCACAACACCCAGAGGTAAGGGTCAAGTAAATGACATGCAGAAGGTGCAACGTACCTCACGACACGCACAATGACAGATAAAGTGCTAAGGAAGCACGCAACACGCTGAGATGGAGCATACTTATTTATGTGAAAGGCTTTTGTATATAATCCCTATTACATAAAGACTTCCCTCACATTGGAAAAAAAAAATGAATTTCCGGCTGTGTAACTCTGATGAACAGCTAAATATTTGCCTTGATACTACATGACGCTGTGAGGCAGTGACATATTACCTTCTGTAACAGCGTGGTCTAGTGAAAGCATGCTGCCCATCAACCGGAACTCAACACATCAGAGTTTTCCAACCTTCTGAAGAATGTACTTACTGCTCCTGCCGTCACCTATTACCCTATATCACCTGAGCTTCCCGCTTCCAGTAAACACTTCAAACCAGCACAAACCTATCATATATTTCACAAAGCTTTCGTTCCCAACTAAACTGTGACAGGTGTGATGAACCGATTGGCCTTCTCTGGCTCTCTCACTGTGGCATGACCTAAATGGTAAAGTGCATTGTGTCTGATCCACAGAGTACCCTGCAGTATTTCCCCACGCCGAATCAGACAGAGCCGTCCTCCCTGTGACATGTACATGCTGTGTAATATTTTGTCGTGCAATGTGTCCCGCTGTGTCAACAACACCTTTATCTAACTTCCCACATTCTGCTGGTCAAACACTGATTTCACTCAAATTTGTCACAATGCAGATGGAGGCCTTGCAGCCCACCTTAGCTCTGCCGGTTCTCCACAATGAGGAAATGGGTCATTCTCTGGACTACTTCCTGTAACTCTGCATGTTGCTACTTTTACTGTAACCATCCAATTCGTTTTACAATAACACGATTGAACCTCACTCTTTGTCGCAATCAGTGATTACAGTGATTCCAGACTCTAACCACTCCCTGTGTGAAAACATTTTACCTGATGTCACTTTTGCTTTTTCAAATGAACCTCTGCCTAATCACTCTCGGTTCTCCCGTGCATGGGAACATTTTCTCCTTATTGATTCTGTGTAGACCCTTCATGACTTGGAAAACTTCAATCACACCGGCTTTCAACCTTCCAGTCGATCTTTATCGCTGACATTCTACATATGCGGCACCTTTCATGCGCACTTTTTCAGCGTTGTCTACAATCAAATAGCGTCTCTGCTTCTTGAGCTTTCCCACCAAAATCTTTGCGATAATTCAGATGGAGGATTTATTCAACGTCAGATTGCGTGGGTCAACATCCTGAACCCCTTGTTTTCATTTTCAACACGCGTCATGTTTGCTACAATGACACCTCTGCTGCCAAAGCTCAATCCTGTTTCAAGAAGTCCGACTTCATGAAGTGCAGCTCTTTTTTCGAAAAGCTGATCAAGCGACCTGGCAAAACTAAGAGCTTGCCTGGCCTTTGAATCCGGGATCACTCACAGGCTAATTGAACACAAATCTCCAAGCAAGAATCATTCTTCTTGACCAACGAGCCAGTAAATCATTTGCATTTCGAGCGTGGAACCAGATGTGAAGCAGAATTCAGTTTCAAGAACATCTTCTCATGCTGTGTCTCTGCTCCCGAGACAATATTGTTAGTCCCTTGCCCTGGGACCGAGCACTCTCCACTGGTGGATTATGAAACCATTTTCTTCCATTTGCAAGCAGTGCTGGGGGAGGGAAGCACGCATGCACTCTTCTGATCTCTCAAACACTTGCTTTATTCGCATGAGCTGGAAATTAGCAACTTTGGTTGCGAACTTCCTCCAAATGTCTGTTTTCCAAGGCAGAGACAAAGAAAGATGCCGAGTTGCTGGGAAAGAGAAAATGGACACTGGAGACACTTCCGTCAGGTGAATCAACATGAGTTCTATTTGTGCAGCCTGTTTGGTGTTCAGGATTCGGCTTCATACAGCAATCCTGCAGAAAGACATTTGCAACGCGGGATCAGTTGTTTGCTGTGGCTGGGCAACAGTTAATATCTGACAGTAACAGTCTCAAATTAGGAGAATCCGAGTGAAACTCTCACTCGTGGCGTCATTCCCACGCCGAAGGAAGCCGTTCACTTCATCGAGCCCACGGCGACTCCCTGTCTCTTGTTTCTCTCTGTCCTTTTTTTCCAGGAACGGTGATATCCGTCCTAATAATGGTGTCTGTGTTGTGACGCTGTCTTCGATGGGCTGATCTTTGAGTTGATTTGATTCGATTTATTACTGCCATGTTTCTCTTGTTATTCACATATCCCCGTATCACATGAAAGACGCTGCTGCCTGAAACAGCGTGGGGAATTATTGCAGGGCGCCCTGTGCATCGAACACACTGCAACTAATGTGTTTCAACTTCACTCGCTTTTTATGGAGGTTTCATTCAACGCCAGATGGCATGGGCAAACATCATGAGGCATGTTTTGCTTTGCCCTGTTGGCCGCAATGGCACCTCTATCTCATCCCTCGTTTGGGAAGTCCGACCTTATTGAACACAGCCTCTTTTTTGGAAAGCTGATCGGCTATTTGGCAAAACCAAAAACCGACGAACAGGGATGGTCCAGGAATTGAAACCCGGAACCTCTCGCAAATCCACAATCCCCAAAGCGAGAATCATGCCCCTAGACGAACGAGCCATTGCCAGGACTGCATGCTAAGCTCGCAACTAGCTGGAACTTTCTCAGTGTGAAGTACTTTTCACCTTGCTCCTGAGATCCAAAGCAGCAAAGAATTTCAAGAACAATTTCTGATTCTGTCTCCCTGCCCTTGACACAGTGTATGAAGTTCAGGCTCACTGTGAACGTGGAGAGGGGCTGTCACACTGTGGTTTCTGCACCTGCTGTTGAATAAAGATCACTGTAACTGTGTCCAATGAGAGGAAAGGAATTGCTGTTTTTTGGAAGCATTACTTTATGAAGTCACTGTCACTCTGTTATAACAGACTGGAGCTGGAATCTCCTGATAGATTGAATCATGAATTTGGATGTTTATAGATTAAGTGGTAAAATATCAGGATAATGATATTAACACCGCGCTATCCCCAACTGAACGAATCGGCTGCCCAGAGGGAAGCGGCTGCGTTTTAACCACATGGTGAACAGTTTATGTTTTACTTCTTCTCACTGGGGGAGATGAGAATTTACCCAAACAATGCACAACACATACTTGAACCATTGTTCCCATGTAAAACTGAGAGGGAATCTTTGAGAGCAATCTAAAACAACAGGAAAGAAGATTTTGGTCAACATGCATCGCCAACAACTCCGTCGTAATATAGGGTTTAAGGGAACTTATTTGCATATGAACAGCGTGCACAGGATGTGATTTAAACACACAACCATCTGATGTGGAAACAGATGTGCAAGCTTTACACTACAAGCTCTCACATGCACTGCTGCTGTACAGGATTAAGGGAAGTGATCGCAACATCATGATTTTAAACTATAATTGGCAAAGGAAGTCAAAGGGTCGTGCTCATTTTCTGTTCGATCACGACAATGCTTCTGTCTCTCTTCATTCCTCTTCTTTCTCTCTCTGCCTGTCTATCTATCCCTCTTTTTCCTCCATTCCACTCTTCTCTACTTCATTGTCCTAACTTTTCTCTCCTCCTCCTCCACCTTTTTCCCTCGTACACCATGCTCAGAATTTGCAGGACTCCGGGAAGATATGTCACAGGGCGAATCCAGGACTTACTCTGGACACTTTTTCAAATGCAACAAGAGAGAAATTATCTGAGAGAGAAGAAACAAATGACGAGACTCTAGACCATCCTTTGAATAGTCTTCAGTAAATTCAGCCACCAAGAATAAATATTTCTCCAATTTCAAGGAAACACACCATGAAAATCATGAATACAAATAGAGAATCCCAAGAGTAGCTTAATTTGAGGCCAGACACGGAAGTGTCTGAGATTGTAATGTAGAAATAAAAATACCTGGAGATGTACTTACATTTCATTTAATAATTCAGTACCACGTGACCAACAACTATTTCATATTCATGTTCAAGGAGTCAGCATCATCATTGCGTCACAACAGTTGAAAGCCATCGCCGGCCACGCCATATGACATCGTGGTGCAGCTGGAAGCCCTGGGGAGAGTTTATTAAAGAAACCTCACTGAAGGTCAGGCAGCCTTGTGTCCGGAAGCATTTGGATGGCCAAATGAAATCATTTAATGCGACGCAAAATCTCCAAATTAAACAAGATCGAGGAATACTCCTTTCTTCTCATTTCAAGTTCAGCATCCATCAAACTAGATAATGATTACTGTGGGCAGTTGATTAAAGTCCGAAATGATGAGACACGATGTCAAAACTATTTAAATAGAACAGCCCCGCCCCCCAGCTTTGAATTAAACTCGTTGCTTGATCACCCGACCAATGCCTAAAGCAAAGAAGTTCACATGAAATCACATCCCGATTACAGCAAAGATTGCCCCTATGTTTCCATGATGAATGCCCCACTCTTTATTTTGGAACAGTAAAACTGATAGAGGAAAATTGTCATTTTGGTATTTGTAATATGAAGTCTGAACTGGCTAATACCTGGTTTCCTGGATCTTACAGATTGTTTCACATCAGTCTCTGTATTGCATTTAGTCAGCACGTTCAGCTGTAAACCAAAAAATAAACAGAAAGAACTGCGGATGCTGTAAATCAGGAACAAAAACAAAGTTGCTGGAAAAGCTCAGCAGGTCTGTCAGCATCAGTGAAGCCAAAAACAGTGTTAACATTGAGGGTCCGGTACCCTTCCTCAGAACTGTTCTCAGGAAGGGTCACCGGGCCCGAAACGTTAACTCTGTTTTTCCCTTCACTGATGCTGCCAAGCTTTTCCAGAAACCTTGTTTTTGCAGTTGTTAACCAATACATCTTGTGAATGAAATATTCACTGTTTCCAGGTCACACATTTCCGACCCGTCAATTAGCTGTTAGAAAATATTCTCCAATCAATGAACATTCTGCGGGTATCAAGTACATTCAGGTCCAGGAATCTTACACCAATATTCTTTCAAACTCAACATGAAAAAAAGTAACCGAACGTACACCTATACATAATTTGTGAGAAATCTGCGGAGCTCTCAGTTTAAATCAAAAACACAAGCACAAGACGATCAATATTCCAAACCCACACACTCCAATTATCTTCTACCAGCGACAAGCAACAACTGCGGCTTCTTTGAAGCCCGATTCTGCTGCTTTTGATCGTCCACACCCCCGCAACCTAAGCTGAGTTCTAGATCTGTTTGCAGTCTGTCCCATTTAGCACGGTGACAGTGCCATGTAACGCAATGGGTGGCATGCACAATGTGAAGGCGAGACTTCGTCCCCTCAAGAATTATATTGTGGTCACCTCCTGCCGTTACTGTCGTGGACAGATGTGTCTGCTGAGGACAGTTTGGTGAGGATGAGATCAAGCATATTTTCCCTCTTCTTGGTTCTCTCACCACCTGCAGGACCAATCGAACAACTATGATTTGGGGATAGTAGGAACTGCAGATGCTGGAGAATGTGAGATAACAAGGTGTCGAGCTGGATGAACACAGCAGGCCAAGCAGCATCAGAGGAGCAGGAAAACTGACGTTTCGGGCCTAGACCCTTCTTCAGAAAATCCTGAAGAGTTTCTGGGACCTGACCAGCTGCTGCCCAGCCAATCTTAGTGGTGGACATTGAAATCGCCAATGCAGAGTTCATTCTTACCAGCCTCAGTATTTCATCCAACTGATGTTAAACTTGGAGGACTACTGATCCATCAGCCGAGAGAGAACAGTCGGCGGGAGTCAGCAGGCGGTTTCCTTGTCCATGGATGGCCTGAGACTGAATGGGACCACGATGCCATGTTGAGAACTCCGAGTTAATTTCCTCGAATATGTCACATTGTGCCGCCACCTATGCAGGGTCTGTCATGAAGTTGGAACAGGACATATCCATGGATGGGGATGGTGAACCTAAGGCATTGTCTATAAGATATAATTCCGTGAGTTTCAGATTGATTGTCATTTCACAAGGAAAACAACTATCCTTTGCCAATTTTCCTCTTAAAAATAGAGTCAGTGACATTTATTGTGGAAACATGGAAACAGTCTGATCCGACCCCCCGCAGAGATATCCGTTTCACCGGGAAACAGCTCTTCTGAACCCCGGGCCATCTCTCTTCGAGCCCTTCCACTTTTTGTCTGTTGCCAAGTATCTGATTGCACTGCCGCAGAGATCCTGTTTGAATTCCTGAACTTTTCAAAGAATCCTGATTATTTCAACGTCTTAGATCAGGTAATGACCCCGAGAACGTCAGAGTCAATGCTCCAGCGTCATAAAGGTGGGAAGATGTCTTGACCGGCTCTGCTCATTCAGACCGTTCATCCTTCACCCTTCACCCTTCACCCTTCACTCTCCCCCGAGTCTGGTTCACAACGAGCTTTCAAAGATTCCTGAAGCTGGAGACTGGGTTTTCTATGTTGTTTCCTTCCCACGTTTCACCTCCCAACTAACAAATTTTGTGTTTTTCCTGTCATGGCTGGGGTTGGGCAGTTTGATTGAGCTGATCGTGAGAAATTCTTTCCACTGAATCGGGTGAGTAACATTTCGATTCCGTCTTCTCCGAATGTGAGATTCTCACGGCAAAGACCCTTTGGGATCTCAGACAGCCTTAGATTTCGTAATGAGCCACGTTCACACACTCTCAAAGATTTTCGAGAAAAGACATCAAACAGCACAGAGAGGACACAGCAATAGATAACGAGGGCTCCAGCAGGATTGGAACATGGGACTGATCACAGCCTCATCAAGGATCCTCAAACCGCTGCACCAACGAACAGCTTCAGCGATCGCCAGTTTTCTGTTGTCATCTAGTTGACCTTCATACAGTGACCTTTGGAATTTGGAGACCGGTTTCAAGTTCTTTATGCTCCAGAGGTGAGTAATAACATCTTTGAACAGGCTGCTTACATTTAAAAAATCTCAGTTCGGGCAGTGAAAGCAACAATGAACAGCTTTATCCCATTCTGCCCCTGCTCCCGGGCTGCTGCCATTTGCTCCTTTCCCCGAGCACCGGGCTGTCTTCAATGGCAGATGGCTCAAACCATTTTCCTCCACAGGCAGGCAGTGCTTCGGGATGGTATATGTTTTGCAGCTCCTTCTTGAACACTGGAAGGGTAAAGAAGCAGAAGAGGCAGAATCAGACGTCAGGAAATTATAAACGACGATTGTGAACTTTCATCAAATGGCTTTCATCAGAGACACGGAGAAGGATGCAGAGCTGCTAGAAAAGAGAGAAGTCGAAACTGGAGACTATTCCCTTTAGAAACTTTATACCGGATCTTTCCGTACAGCCTGTGTGGATTTCAGGATTCCACTTCACACAGCAATCTTGCAGAAAGTCTTTTGCAACGCGGACGTCGGTTTCTTTGTTACGACCGGGCAGGGGTTAATATCTGACACCGACAGTCCCAGATTAAGAGAATCCAAGTGAAACACTCACTCACTGAGAGTCATCCCCAACGTCCCTGACCTGCAGAGATGCAGACAGTACAACGCCGAAGGGAGGGTTAAAAATGAACCATTGTTTCTCACTCACCTGCTCTGTCACAGAGGCAGTGAACAAAATCAGAAGTCACATGACACCAGGTTCTAGCCCAACAGGTTTATGTGAAATCACACACTTTCACAGCGCTGCTCCTCCATCAGGTGAAGTGACACTTTTCACCGGCATCTCCACATCACAGAGACAGGGAGAGTGACGTCATAAACCCATGGCGTCATTCTTGGGGAGAAAGAAGCTGTTCAGCCCATGGAGTCCACGGCGATTCTCTGTCAATTGTATCTCTCCGTGGTTATTCATAATCGGTAGTATCCATCCTAATAATGATGAAGTGTATCCGTGTCATGATGCTGTCTCCGATCCTCTTGTCATTCACAACTTTCCATTTCACCTGAAGGATGCTACTTTCTAAAACAACATGGGGAATTAATGTAGGGCGTCCTTTGCTTGAAAAACACTACAACTGATGTTTTTTCAAATTCAGCACTTTATTCCTGCGATCTCAGAGAACAGTTTTAGCAAATAAGACCATCGCAGACCGACACAGAAGAGGAGAAGGCCATTCAGACCTTCGGACGCGTGTCACCTCACTTGTGTAAACATGGCCCATGTATCAATGTGAGATATCTATTTCAGGTACACGGACTTACGGGAAGCAGATCAAAACGCATCAAAATGATGAGATCTGATTTCAATGAGATCGAATTCATTCTGATATTCCTGAGAGAGTTTGCAGTGAATATATCGTACACGGGGAAGAAAAAAGCAAGCTTGAAACAAGTTGGCTCGTTGGTCTAGTGGAATGATTTTTCGCTTCGGGTCTTGTATGCCGCTGACATGCGAGAGGTCCCGGGTTCAAATTCTGGACGAGCCCGGATTTCTTGTCTCCACTTTCACTAAACTACCAGACCAGATTTCCAAAAAAGTGAGGTTAATCGAACGTTACAGTGAACACAGCGCAGAGAAACGCTTGCTCAAAGCGAAAAAGAGCGTTTTTTCGATGTTTGCTGTGCAATCTGAATGATTCTGGAGATTGTAAGAACTGCAGGTGCTGGAGACAGTATCGCTACCATGTGAAGCTGGAGGAAAACAGCAGGTCAGGCGGCGTCGGAGGAGGACAAGAGCTGACATTTTGAGCCAAGACTATTCATCAGAATGAATTCTCTGCTGCATTATTGCTCAATTATGTATGTGTGAAAGTTCAGGAAGCTTGGACAGAAAGTGATTGGAGACAGTGCTGACCAGGTTCGCTTGAATGGTGATGTGTGTTGAGAATGTCAGCCAGAAAGATAGATTGGAAAGTTGAGATAGTTCTCCTTGGGGAAAGGAAAACTGTTCTGATTAAAGCTTTCCAAGTTGTGAGGGGTATGAGCAGAGGAAATAAGGGGGTGAAAATGCTCACACACCTGCAAAGATCAAAACCGATTAGGCAGAGATTTAAAGTCATGAGGAAAAGAAGTAAGGATTACATGACGAAGAACGTTTTTATGCAACGACTAAGCGGATCTGTAAATCCCCGTCTGACTGCGACAAAGAGGCAGATTCATGCCACACAAAATGGAATTCGAAGGTTCTGTTAAAAGTCACAATATGCAGAGTTACAGGGAGAAGGCAAGAGACCGATATTAAAACAGACACACATGTACTTATTGCGGAGACCCGGCGCACCCACAGCTAAGGCGAGCTACGTGACCTCCGTCTGCGTTTTGACAAATTTTGTGATTCTGAGTGGAATCACAGCTCGACCAACAGAATGCGGGAACTTCGACAAAGGTAATATTTACACAAACGCGACACGTCGAAGCAACAGAATATTACATAACAACAGTGAAGATCTTTTGACATCACTCTTTAAGGTACATGCCACACAGCAGATGAAAAGCTGAACACTTATTGAAAAAAAACCACATGCTAGACCAACAGAGTGGCGCAGCGGGATCGTGCTGGAGCCATACTCCGGCGATCGAAAACTCGAAACTACTCTCTGTCTTTTGTTACAGGCCTGTGGTGTTCTGTGCTGCACTATGTATTGTGATCGGTTTTCCGCTTCCCTTAGCTTCATGCGTCTGAAATAAATATCTCATATTGATACACTGGCCAAGCTTACACAGGGGAGGTAAAGTCTTCTGCTGTTCTCTGTCATCTGCTCTGTACTGAATAGTAAAACGTTTTGTCTAAGATAGGAATAAACTGGGGAAGTTGAAACACATCAGGTGCAGGTTTTTTCCATGCCTGGCGTAATTCCGCACGCCGTTTCAGATGTGAATGATAAGAGGATCAGCATGTCGGAGACTGCATCCGAAAGCACAATGGTTCGGTGTTTAGCACTGTCGCCTCATGGCGCAACAGACCGCTTCAATTCGGCCCTCGGGAGATTGTCTATGTGAAGTTTGCATATTCTCCCTGCTTCCTGTGGGTGCTCTGGTTTCCTCCCACAGTCCAAAGATGTGCAGGTTACGTGGATTGGCCAGGCTAAATTGCCCGCAGTGTTCGGCGATGTGTGGGTTATGGGAGGAATGGGATTGGGTGGGATGCTTTGTGGTGTGGTGTAAAATTGTTGGGATGCAGTGTCTATTTTCACATTGTAGGGATTCTATGAGCATTACGGTGCGTACACCACCATTAGGGACATATATCACCGATACTTCAGGGAAATACAACTGATTTAGGGTCGCCCTGGCTCGATGGGCAGAATGGCCATGCGCTGGTGACGTCACAATCCCCGCCTTTGAGACGGATCGGGTGAGGGAGAAACAATGGCTCATTTTTAACCCTCCCTTCCGCGTTGTACTGTTTGCAGCCCCGCAACTCAGGGCCGTTGGGGATGACTCTCAATGAGTGGGTGTTTCATTCAGATTCTGTTAGTCTGGGACTGTTGGTGTCAGATATTAACTCCTGCTCTGGATGCAGCAAAGGAACAGACTTCGGCGTTGCCAAAGTGTTATTTGCAGTGTTGCTGTGTGCAGACGAAATCTGAACACCAAACAGGCTGCACAGAAAGATCCCATTTTAAGTTGCTGAAGGGACTAATCTCCAGTTTCGCGTTCTCTCTTTCTCAGCAGCTCTCTAAGCTTCTGTCTGTCTCTGATAAATGTCATTCGACAGAAATTCCAAATTGCCATTTATTACTTGCTGCGCAAGCCTGATTCCACCGCTCTGTTGCATCCCTCTTCCAGTGCTTGAGAGGGAGCTGTAGAGCATATCCCATCTCCCAGCACTGCCTGCCCGTGGAGGAAAATGATTTAATGCGTCTGCCAACGTAGTGAACCCTGTCCCAGAGGAAAAGTCAAATAGCACTGTCCCTGGAACAGGGTTCAAAACGATAAGATGATCTTTGCTGCTTTCACTGCCTGAAGCAACGGGGAATATTATTTTTGTCCAATCAACATGTTCAGAAATGTTATTACACAACTCTGGAGCAGCTAGCACTTGAACTCTGGTCTCCTACATCTGAGGTAGGTACACTGTCACTACCTGAGTGGCATCTGATTTATTGTTAAGTGGGAATTCATCAGACTGGGTCATTGGTCTCGTGGTCTGTTTGTCACTTCAGCTAGATGTCGTGAGTGCGAGAAGTTGCAGGTTTGAATCCTGTATGAGGCTTTGTTGCTTTTGACATGTGTTTTTGTTTTAAATGTTTGGGAGAACATGGAGGCAGCTCTTTATGAAATCAATTTCAGATTATAATCGGAAAGGGTCTTTGCTGTGAATATATTACTGCATCCACTTCACCTGAGGAAGGAGCCATACTCTGAAAGCTCCTGGTTTCATATAAACCTTTTGTCTGTAATCTGGTGTCGTGTGACTTCTGACTTCATATCACATTCGGAGGAAAATGAATCAAGTTTCAAGCGATGTCTGCTCATGGTAAACTGGCTTCCTTATTGGTGATTATAAGCACTATACAAATGCAAGTCTGTCTCTTTTAACTGTCCTTAAATGATAGTATCAGAGATAATAGGAACTGCAGATGCTGGAGAATCCGAGATAACAAGGTGAGGAGCTGGATGAACACAGCAGGCCAAGCAGCATCATAGTAGCGGGAAAGCTTGACGTTTCGGGCCTAGACCCTT